>SJYO01049755.1:36089331-36513751 GCA_006410555.1 Capra ibex | reverse complement strand
TTATAGTTATTGGAGTCTATACGTCTACTGTGGTGGGAATACCGTCTTTCACTTCTTCTTGAGTTTTCGGAGAACTCCTTTCACTTTCTCCTCTCGCTTTTTCAACCGACTTTCGAGTGGTAAGTCTTTTGCTTCTAGTACCGTAGACCAGGGTAGTGAAGTACCCTTTATCTACCCCTTTGTCATCTTTGTCACAGTCTGAAATAAAACCCCTCGAGGTTTTAGTGACGCCTACCACTGACGTCGGTACTTTAATTTTCTGCGAATGAGGAACCTTCTTTTCAATACTGGTTGAATCTATCGTATAAGTTTTCGTCTCTGTAATGAAACGGTTGATTCCAGGTAGGTCCGTTCCGATACCAAAAAGGTCATCAGTACATACCTACACTCTCAACCTGACACTTCTTTCGACTCGCGACTTCTTAACTACGAAAACTTGACACCACAACCTCTTCTGAGAACTCTCAGGGAACCTGACGTTCCTCTAGGTTGGTCAGGTAAGACTTCCTCTAGTCGGGACCCTAAAGAAACCTCCCTTACTACGATTTCGACTTTGAGGTCATGAAACCTGTGGAGTACGCTTCTCAACTGAGCAACCTTTTCTGAGACTACGACCCTACCTAACCCCCGTCCTCCTCTTCCCCTGCTGTCTCCTACTCTACCGACCTACCGTAGTGACTGAGCTACCTGCACTCAGACTCACTTGAGACCCTCAACCACTACCTGTCCCTCCGGACCGCACGACGTTAAGTACCCCAACGTTTCTCAGTCTGTACTGACTCACTGATTTGACTTGACTTGACTTAGAAAAAATTTCTCATCTATTTTTTATTCTAAGTTAAGATTCTATAATTTTTACGTAAAATCTATATTTTTTAACTCTTTCTAACTTTAATTTTTTATCTTTTCTAATATTAGATGGTTTTGATTGTATTCTTTCTTTTACAAATAAAAAATATATGAAATAACTGTACTCTGTTTCAGTTAAAATTCTTTCCGTACGACGGTCTCTATTTAATTCTTTTAACATTATTGTTTTTTCAGTTAAGTAGTCCTTCTATTTTTTATTATTTGACCACACGTAGAACATTTTATCGTATTTTAATATATTCCGTTTTTAACTGTCTGATTTAACTCTTTACTTTTGTAAATGTTAGTACCTTTAAAATTGTATGGAGAAAGTCATTTACTACCCTTTTAACTGTTTAATGAGTTACTCTTGTATTTTATTACTTATTGTGATGATTGGTTAATTTGATGTACAGTGGGTTGTTAATTTCTTTTAGGTATAAAAATTTATCTGTATCTTGTCAGTGATTTTACATGGTGTATAATACAGTTTTGATCCGAGTTCTTTAAAAATTTTTGACCTTACTATGAGTACTGGTGTTATTTTAATTCAACCTTTAGTAATTGTGTTTCTTAAAAAATTTTAAGGGGTTATAACCTTTATGTCGTTGTGAAAACATTTATTAGATATACAGTGACTCCTTTAGTATTACCTTTAATATTTTATAAAGTTTGACTTATTATTGTTTTCGTGTTGTAATTTTAAACATCCTGCACTCATTTTGAGACATATCTCCCTTTACAATTTATATATTTTTAAATATAATCTATTTTTAGTTATTAGTTTNTAATATTTTATAAAGTTTGACTTATTATTGTTTTCGTGTTGCAATTTTAAACATCCTGCACTCATTTTGAGACATATCTCCCTTTACAATTTATATATTTTTAAATATAATCTATTTTTAGTTATTAGTTTAAAAGGACGAATCCTTCGACCTTTTTCTTCTCTTTCACTATATGTCTATCTCATCTTCAATCCTTTGTTATTTATCTTTAACTACTATATTTTGTGTACTTTTTATCCCTTTATCGTTACTTTGGTGTTTTACCTAGAAACTTTTATTATTATGTTAAAAAATTAGATTTCTCTACTTAGTGGTTATACTCCTTTATTTTTCCCTCTATAATAATATCTGTGATTTCTGAAATTTTCCTCTTATTTTTATAATACTTATTGAAATAGTATTATGTAAACTGTTGAATCTTTATTCCTACTTAAAGAATATTTCGTATTGAAAGTTTCGTCTGTAATCTTCTTTATCTTTTATACTTATCAAAATACGGATAATTGCCTCTTCCGGTACCGTAGGATGAGGTCATGAGAACGGACCTTTTAGGGTACCTGCCTCCTCGGACCATCCGACGTCAGGTACCCCAGTGATTCTCAGCCTGTGTTGACTTTCTGAATGAAAGTACGTAATCTCTTCCTTTACCGTTGGGTGAGGTCACAAGAACGGACCTCTTAGGGTCCCTGCTCCCTCGGACCACCCGACGACAGATATCCCAGAGTGTCTCAGCTTATGTTGACTCCACTGAATCGTACGCATAATTCCTTCAACTTAAGTAATGAAGTTTGAAGGATGTTTCTGTTTAAGTCCACATTTACCATCTTTATTACGATTTGGGAAACTCTGTATTTCGTCCCCACCCCCCCCTTCTTTGTCTCCTCCTCCCCCTCTTTTGTTAAAGTTTTTCTGATGAAAGTCCTTTTGTTCCATAGAGGTCAAGATCTGACAGTTGAGTTTTGAGTAGACATGTAAGAATACGAAAAAAAAGAAATGGAAAAGGGAGGTAAAGTATTGGTATAAATATGAAAATGTAAAATAGATGGTTTTAGAATAGAGTATGTGAATTGTAAAAGAAAGTTTATTCAGATAACGAAAGGGTTCAATGTTACAATTACTAAACGATGAATGACATTCTTTGTGGACCTCATTGTCAGTTTAAACCGGAACCTCATGTCTTATTTCGTCCCGTTTTCGAGTCATCTCAAAACGGTTCTCGTGTGTCACCAGTATCGTTTGTGGGAGAAGGTTGTTACGTTCTCTTCTGAGATGTGTACCTGTAGTGGTCTACCAGTTATGACTTTAGTCTGACTAATATAAGAAACGTCGGTTTCTACGACTTCGAGATATGTCAGTCGTTTTTTTTCTGGCCCTCGACTGACACCGAGTCTAGTACTTGAGGAATAACGGTTGAAGTCTGAATTTAACTTCTTTCATCCCTTTTCGTGATCTGATAAGTCCATACTGGATTTAGTTTAGGGATTACTAATATGTCATATTCTCTCTTTATCTAAATTCTCTGATCTAGACTATCTCACGGACTACTTGATACCTGTCTCCGAACACTGTAACATGTCCTCTGTCCCTCGTTCTGGTAGGGGTTCTTTTTCTTTACGTTTTTTCGTTTTACCGATAGACTCCTCCCGAATGTTTATCGAGACTTTTCTTCTCTTCGTTTTTCGTTTCCTCTTTTCCTTTCTATATGGGTAGACTTGTGTCTCAAGGTTTCTTATCGTTCCTCTCTATTCTTTCGGAAGGAGCCACTAGTCACGTTTTTTAATCTCCTTTTGTTATCTTACCCTTTCTGATCTATAGAGAAGTTCTTTTAGTCTCGATGGTTCCCTTGTAAAGTATGTTTCTACCCGTGTTATTTTCTGTCTTTACTATACCTGGATTGTCTTCATCTTCTATAATTCTTCTCCACCGTTCTTATGCGTCTTCTTGATATGTTCTTTCTAGAAGTGCTGGGTCTATTAGTACTACCACACTAGTGAGTGGATCTCGGTCCGTAGGACCTTACACTTCAGTTCACCCGGAATCCTTCGTAATTATACTTGTTTCGATCACCTCTACTGTCTTAGGGTCAACTCGATAAAGTTTAGGATGTTCTACTACGATGCTTTCACGACGTGAACTGTAGGTCGTTTAAACCTTTTGAGTCGTCACCGGTGTCCTGACTTTTTCCAGTTAAAAGTAAGGTCAGGGATTCTTTCCGTTACGGTTTCTTATGAGTTTGACACCCCCGACCCCTCTTCTCCCCTTCTTAAAGTCTCCCTTATAAATAAGTCGACGAAAATAAGAACACTTGGTTAGACGATACTAAGTTTGATATCCTGAACAGCCTACCATTTATTAGAGATGAATGAAATAGTAAACATTTAAAAGTCCTTAACGACTCACTCCTATAAAATCAGGGTATATAAAAATACATTTTATAACCCAATTAAATTTTGTCTTCACTCTTTTGAACGGAAGATTTTACCACACTGAAGGTGGTACCTCAGAGACGACTGACGGATAAGGTTTGATAGGGGTGGTGATGAGACCCGAAGTATTAAAATGATAGTAGAGGAGATGGTTCAACATTACTGGGACAATCTTTATAAATATTGTAGCACCAGTTGTCTTTTGAGGAACTTCTGTTTCTAGAACGAGTGATGACATATATGAATATACAGATTACAGACCGTACATCCTCCATCAGTTATTTATAATCGACATATTTATTTTTTCATTTTACAAAAGTAGAGATATAATAATCGTTGAACGTAAGACGGAAATTTTAAAGGTAAAAATATTTTTTAAATTTTTAAAAAATTAGATAAAAATATTAATTCTTTTTACGTTTTAAGATTCGTTCAAATCAAATTGATCTTTTATGGAAGACTCTTAAATATCCAAAGACGTAGAAATTCATTTTTGTTAAAGATACAATTTTGTCATGACAGGTTGTCTTTATATAATACTCTCTTTGCATTAAATTTTAAAAGGTAATAAGTTTAATTTTTTTAAATTAACATTTTATTTAAATTAAAAGGATTATATGAAAATCAATTGGTTTATATAGGTTCCATAATAAACCTGTACATTAATTATATTTTTCAATAACTCTACAAAATGTAAGAAAACAAGTATGACATAAGTTTTTATAATAAAAAGATGAGTGACTAGTAGAGTCAAGTCCGATTGGTGTAAAATTTGTGAGACACAAGACTCATTGTCTTTCTCTAGTCAGGACCCACAAGAAACTTTCCTTACTACGATTTCGACTTTGTTGAGGTCATGAAACCGGTGGAGTACGTTTCTCAACTGAGTAACCTTTTCTGAGACTACGACCCTCCCTAACCCCCGTCTTCTTCTTCCCCTGCTGTCTCCTACTCTACCGACCTACCGTAGTGACTGAGCTACCTGTACTCAAACTCAATTGAGGCCCTCAACCACTACCTGTCCCTCCGGACCGCACGACACTAAGTACCCCAGCGTTTCTCAGCCTGTACTGACCCGCTGAATTGACTTGACTTGACTTCCGTTAAAATATATCTGTCCTTATTCTAAAGGAAATTTTTATTTATTTATTTACTGTCAGTATTCATCTCCCCATCTNCCTCCCTAACCCCCGTCTTCTTCTTCCCCTGCTGTCTCCTACTCTACCGACCTACCGTAGTGACTGAGCTACCTGTACTCAAACTCAATTGAGGCCCTCAACCACTACCTGTCCCTCCGGACCGCACGACGCTAAGTACCCCAGCGGTTCTCAGCCTGTACTGACCCGCTGAATTGACTTGACTTGACTTCCGTTAAAATATATCTGTCCTTATTCTAAAGGAAATTTTTATTTATTTATTTACTGTCAGTATTCATCTCCGCATCTTTAATGAATGAAGACTAACCCTTTTTTGTAGATGTTATTAAGTGTAACTTTCCTTTTATGTCTTGTACTGAAAAGACAGAAGATGGAACACGGTCCATCGTACTCTTTCATTTCTGGAGATTTCTCTAACCGTGTCTTTGTAAAGACTTCTGCAAATTGAATTAAAGTTTCAAATTACTCTTCGACTGTGATATTCTCACATCATAGTCTCACTCTGTCACTTATAACGTTTATAAGATTAAGAGAATTCCTTAGTCAACCATTAATATTCCTTCTTTCTCTCTGGCAGTGCGGAAGTAGTCTTTCTTTACCTCAGTGGGTAGAGACGGGATGAATGTACTTCATCTTTTGGTTGGTCTGGGGCCTCAAGTGACTTAGTGTTAATACAACTCTGACACTGATCAAGTGTCGTTGACTACAAAAAGACTTGAGACTTTTTATCTAACGTTTAACAACCCTTAAACAGTGTATGGACGGTACTTATTTTGACTGTCTTATTTTCTAGAATAATGTAACTTTTTAGTAATTAGGAGTAAAGTATCCAAGTCAAGTCAAGTCAAATCAGCGAGTCAGTATAGGCTGAGACGTTAGGGTACCTGGTATCGTACGGTCCGGAGGGATAGGTAGTGGTTGAGGGCCTCAAATGGGTTTGTACAGGTAGCTCAGCCACTACGGTAGGTTGGCAGAGTAGGAGACAGTAGGGGAAAAGGAGGACGGAAGTTAGAAAGGATTAACGAAAGGGATTATGAAGTTAGAAGTTCGTAATCTTAGAAAAGTTTACTCAGTCGAGAAGTGTAGTCCACCGGTTTCATGACCGTAAAGTCGAAGTTGTAGTCAGGAAGGTTACTTGTGAGTCCTGACTAAAGGAAATCCTACCTCACCAACCTGGAGGAACGTCAGGTTCCCTGAGAATTCTTAGAAGAGGTTGTGGTGTCAAGTTTTCGTAGTCAAGAAGTAAGGTATCCATCGACACAAAACTTATTTTACACAATACAGAATCGGGGAGTGTCACACAGAATAAAAGATCAGGTCGAGACCCAAATCCTTAAGTATGGTATTTTAGATTTAATGGTATGTCGTAAGGTCAAACTCGTTTAATGAGTGTTAATTTCTGTCTTCCGAAATACACGAACACCGTTTTTCCTTCGTTACGAAGTTCTAAGTGACGAAGAGTGTCCGGTGGTTGGACGGATTTATGAGTCCTACTCTCAAGGTAGTCCTGGTACGCTCGACTTGATCTAGAGGGTTTAACTCTCTTCGAGGCTTACTCACAGTGGAATGGTCTAATGTAGATCTAAGGTCAGGTGGTGTAGACTTCGGTTCTGGTGTATGGGTCAGTTTGGTCGTTTCTTTGTAACGGTTCGTCGAATCGCAAACCAGGGACTTAAGACAGTGATAGACTTCAATTACGTTACGAAATGACTGGTAAAGTCTCGGTGTAAAGAGGAGGAAGATGACTTGACTTTATTGTTTAACGACATTTTCCAATAATAAAAATTACATATTACACTACTAATATTACTTGTGACGACACACTATACATACTTTCAATCCTCTTATCTAAGATTCTCAAAAGTAGTACTCCTTTTTTTAAGAAAAACGAAAAAGAAAATTAATAGATATGCTCTACAACTACTATTAACGTTAATAACATCGTTAGTAAAGTGTTATAGACATTCAGTACGATAGAACGACATGTGACATTTGAATCACTACATATAATTAACATAGTGTTATTTCAACCTTTTTTAGTAATTTTTCAATTATAAATCAGTTCGTTGTAGAAATGAATCTACTCGTCAATAGTTTTGTGGGAGGTCTTGGTGGAGAGGACCCTGTTAATCGATAGACAGTTTTACTCTGTATTTATTACTATAACGACAACAACACAATTAACGAGTCAACACAGGGTGAGATACGCTGGGTACACTGGGGTACCTGACATCGAGTGGTCCGAGGAGACAAGTACCTTAAGAGGTCCGTTCTTATGACCTTGTCCAACGGCAAAGGAGGAGGTCCCCTAGAAAGGCTGAGTCCTTGGTTTGGACCTAGGGGGATGTAACGTCCGTCTCAGAAATGGTAGACTCGGTGGTCCCTTTAGGGGTTTATTATAATATTCTATAGTTTCCCTACAGTCTTCTTTTTGTGACTACAGAAACTTTCTCCGTGACGACACACTTTTACAATCTTTCAATTCAAAGGAGTCACTCAAAAGTCCGTAAAGTTTTGGTGGGTCACTGATATTTTACACAGAGATTAAATTCTCGGTCAAGGTTCAGTTTAAAGAATTAAAAGAGTCTTGTTCAATTAGATGAGACGAAAAAGAGTATAAAGAACTGAACCAAATTTTCAAACCTCCCAGAAACGAACCGAAGTCATGTACCTGAAGATCTTGACACTACAAAAATTTTTTATACCAAATGGAATGTGACCGTAGGTAACGCATTTCTAGTTAAAACAATTGACACTACTGTCGGACGGAGAGTACCGTGTCCAAGTCATTTACAGTCCTTTACTTGTTTCTCTTCTCTATGACCTTGTGAGAATCGGAATTATCTGACTCTTCCATCATCACTTGACTTTCAATTTAAGTAAGGCTTATTTCTCCAGAAATCTCAGAAAAAAAGACCAACTCGCTAGTCTCGTTTACTTAGATTTTGGATTTTATCTTCAATAAAATAAGAGTGCCCAAGACTGTAAAATCACCACTCGACGTTCAATATTTTTGACGATGATTTTAGGTTTAACAATCGTGGTATACCTTTTCTTAGGTCGTTATACAGAAAATAGTAATATTATATATACACATCTTTCAGTGACGTAAACTTAGTAAAGTCTTACGAAAAAATTTTTTATTCGTGTCACCGTCTTCCCAACTTTATGACCCCCCAGTATGTCGACTAATCTTTCTTTCTTTATTGACGTCTGAAGTACGAACGTAAGTGAAGTACGGACGTTGGGATTATACATCACTTCAACCACTCAAAATCCTCTACACAACGTAGAGAACTAGTTTATAGAGTACCAACTGAACACCGTCCAATGAATCCTTCTTAAAGTCCTTAAACTCGAAAAGAAGTTTGGTAGTAGTCAACCTTGTCCTTAATTTATTTACCGAAGACGGGTTCACTCGAATCATAAAAGAGTGGTTTATATTTTATAAAACCTTTGATTTATAGTTATATATAATAGAAACGAAAGTAAATCATTCCGTTATTTATTCCTTCTTAAAACTCTAGACTTTATGTTAACGTAAAATTCTATTAGTCATTTTACTACGTATCCCATCTTGCCGTCTTTCGTTTATATTCATAGTTCTCATTCACACATGTAAGTCTTTAGAGTAAACTACGAAGAGAGAATTTTCATTGTCATAAAGTCCTGAAAGGACCATCAGGTCACCAATTTTTATAGGGAACGTTACGTCCCCTGAACCCAAGTTAGGGACCAACCCCTTGCTTCTAGGGCGTGTGTTACCCCCGTTGATTCTGGAGTACGGTATTGATCTCTTCGGACGTGTAACGTTACTTCTGGGTTACACCGGTTTTAAATTTTTTTTTTAATTTTGTATTATCGTAGAGTAAGGATATATCCACATCCCATGTCCTAGACTTTGTGAAACCCTTAGAGAAGAGGATTGAAATAACACGGGTAGAAACATACTTTACAGGGGAACTTTAGATAAAAGAACTTCTCTAGAGATCAGAAAGGATAAGATGTCAAAAGGAGATAAAGAAACGTAATTAGTGAACCCTTCAGAAAGAATAGAGAGGAACGACAAGAAACTTTGAGACGTAAGTATACCTACTTAAGTGTACCTTCTTACTTTCAGAAAGGAAAAGAAGAAACGGAAAACGAAAAGAAGAAAAGAGTCGACAAACATTCCGGAGGAGTCTGTTGGTAAAACGGAAAAACGTAAAGAAAAAGAACTCCTACCAAAACGAGTGACGAAAGACATGTTACAGTGTTTGAAGGTAGGTATCAAGAAGTCCGTGAGAAACACAGTCTGGATTAGGGAACTTAAATGAACAGTGAAGGTGACATACTAGGATTCCCTAAACTAAATCCAGTATGGACTTACCAGATCACCAAAAGGGATAAAAGAAGTTAAATTCAGACTTTAAACGTTATTCCTTAAGTCCTAGACTCGGTGTCAGTCGAGGACCAGAACAAAAACGACTGACATATCTCGAAGAGATAGAAACCGATGCTTCTTACATTAGTTAGACTAAAGTCATAACGAGTAGGTCACTACAGGTACACATCTCAGTAGAGATCACAACAACCTTCTTTCACAAACGATATTGGAGGATTGAATCATATATGAAACCCGATCTAAGAATCGGTAGTAATAAAAATTTACTCTTGTTATAGATCTTCAATAACCCTTCGACAATCTACGTCACCATCGACTATCCCTTATCTAAGTCTCTTGACCTGGTATTTCTTCCGCCTCACGGTTTCTTGACTACGAAAGTTTAACACCACGACTTCTGAGAACTCTCAGGGAACCTGACGTTCCTCTAGGTTGGTCAGGTAGGATTTCCTTTAGTTGGGACTTATTAGTAACCTTCGTAACTACAACTTCGACTTCAAGATTATGAAACCGGTGTACTCCGTTTCTCGACTGAGTAACCTTTTCTGGACTACGACCCTTTCTAACTTCCGTTTTCCTCTTCACCCACTGTCTCCTACTCTACCAACTTACCGTAGTGGTTGAGTTTCCTGTACTCAGACTTGTTTGAGGTCCTCTATCACTTCCTGTCCCTGTGGACCGCACGAGGTCAGGAACCCCAGCGTTTCTCAGTCTGTACTGACTCACTGACTTGTTGACGGAACCGATGTACAACCTTAGTGACCCCTCGAAAATTTTATGGTTATAGACTGAGAATTGAGTCTTTATGTAGTGTTCGAGACTCTCACTTTGGATCCGTTGTCGTAGAAAATTTTCGAGAGTTTAACTGAGGTGAAAAGTCGAATCTAACTTTGTATGACACAATTTAATTAAGTAGTTCGATCAATCATTATACTCTTATTTTACTTCCGGACACGGTGACGTTTCGGGCTCAAACGGGGTTCCTGAAGGGTGTCTCGGAGGAACCCGTGGGACTCCTGATCCTGGTTGCAGGAGCGTGTGTGTATCCCGGTGGGTGTAGTTGGTCGATGACCGGGACCCCTTTTAGTATTAATGAACTAGAAGGGGGTAGTTAAAGTAGTAGGTATAGTAACATTCTGTTAAAGACCCGGTTATATCCTGTTGTATGTGTCATGAATGGTCTTGATAAAAGTGTGAGATACTCCAGTACCCTTTTATGAAACATGTAGTTCTAAGACGACAGAGGAGGTGTACTAAGAAAGGATGGTTTTGTAAACAAATAGTAAAGACGTCTATAGCACTCGTCCTAAAGCACCCCACCAAATTACGAAGATTGAATTTTCATACAATAAGTCCTCACAGTATATCATTGGCACCCTGTTACGACTCTTACCTTTTCGATACTACGAAAATACATTATCATATTTTGAAAGGTATACTACCTTTAAGTTTTAGTCCGTCAGTTTAGTGATTTCCCACTTTTGTTCCTCAGATTAATTGAAAAAATTTCTTTGTTCGATATGGTAAAGATCGTTGTCAAACGAAACTTTATACACGACATTTCAATATAAAGATTTCAATTTCACACAACCCAGGTTGTCACAAGTTTCAGAGTACCTTTATCGGAGTTTTCTTAAAGGACTCTCAATCTAAACCTCTAAAAGTCAAAGAGTGAATATGAAAAGTTGTCAAATGTTCCAACACGATACTCGTATTAGTTCAGGTGATATTTTCTGATATTTTTATTTTTCATACAAAGTTGGTGTCTATGTGACTATCTAAAAAGAGAACCATATTGGGGTTGGCCCCTTAGTCTTACTTTTACTGGTCAATTTACAAAATAGTAATCAATTTAGTAAGGTAATTTAGTAACATAATGATACAAAAGGAAGGAAACGGAGTGTTAATTATAAACTCTACTTTGACTTTCTTAAAGAAGGTATTTCTCAGTTTTTCGGGGATGGTAACGTGTGTGGTACTTAGAGTGACGTGTGCAGTGTTTTGAATTGGTAACTCTTAGGAGGTTTTCTGGTTGGATCAACTAGAAACAGAGGCACCACAAGTGTTAGGTTGAGTGAGGATAGACAAACCGTCCTGGCTCTCTGTGATAGTCTTATGTAAACTGGGTTCTCAGGGAGTGTCGTAGTCTCCCTAACACAGTAGTAGGAACTCGGGACATGGGTTGGGTTGACGTCACCGCGTTGGACTGGTCGAGAGGGGTATTTGTTCTCGACAGACATTAACACCTCTCGACCCTCTTAATAGATCTCGGTTGAACTGAACGACCTATGAAATTTTTTATGTGTCTTTCTAAAGGATCACTTCCCCTCAATAGACACACAAGGGTCTGTCGTCCCACCAAAGACCGTGGGTGACTACCAAAAGACCAACATTAGTCTGTGTCTTTCTGTTTATAGTATACTATAGTGAATATGCACCTTAGGTTTTTTCCCTATGTTTACTCGAATAAATGTTTTGTCTTCATCTCAGCGTCTACATCTTTTGTTTGTACCAATGGTACCGCATTCCCCCTCTCCCTATTTAACCGTCTAACCCTAACTGTATATGTACAATGATATAAACTTTATCTATTGATTATTCTTAGATGATATATCGTCCCTTGAGATGAGTTATGTGACATTACCGGATATACCCTTTTATTAGATTTTTCGTCTCACCTATAAATGTTCATGTACGTACGATTCAGTGAAGTCGGAACAGGTAGAGAAACGTTGAGATCCCTGACATCGGACGGTCCAAGGAGACAGGTACCCTAAGAGGTCCGTTCTTATGACCTCACCCAACGGAATAGGAGGACCTCTAGAAGGACTCCGTTCCTAACTTGGAGGTAGAGGATGTAACTGTTCATCGACTCGGCGACGACTCGGTGGTCCGATACAATGTTCATACTACATATGATATTATCCACTCTGTCTACGAAGAGTAACCACTTTATTTACCCGTCTAACAATATATTTTATCGCCTACGATTGAATCTTTCCACATTTCTAACAAATCACACGTAAGTCTCTTGTTGACTTTGTCATTCAAAGAGATTTTTGGGAGGTCGTCTACTGATTTCTTTACTTTTTATGATGTTCTTTTCTAAGTCTCTCTGTATGTTTTAGAGAAGTGCCCAGTTCTGAGACATTACAGTTCTCCATCTTTCTCTTAGTTATTTACCCTTAAATCTCAGTCCGCACAAATATTTTCTACAGGTTCCTCTCTTACCCCGAGAAGTTTCTATATCAAGTAATGGACCAACTTTAATAGTATACCGTTCCCACTACTTCTTCGATTCCGTACATAACTTCCGTAGACTCTTAAGAGAAAAGATAATCATACTTAGACTTGAGTTTAAATTTAGGAAAATTTGTTACCGATGAGTATCGATAAAGGTGACAATGTGATTCTCTTTAGTTGTGGAAGACCGTCCTGATTGTTCATACATACCGACTACCCAGTCAGAGTGGGTTGACCAATTTTTTGTTAAGTACGACAATGTTGGTCTTCGCTGTCGTATCCGTTTCCTAAGGTTAAACGAATAACTACTGGTAGGAGACCGTTTTCCTTAATTTGAAATTAATAGTGTCTACTATATCTGGTAGTCACAAAACTTCATTTATAGACAAAAGAGTATGTTTTCCTTAAGTCTTTTATTAAGATTCTATTCATACAAAAATAGGGGTAAAGAGAGTCTCCCTTGGTGTACAAATTTAGTGTAGGATTATTAGTGACTGAGTAGATTGACAAACAAGAAAATCGAACCACCACGGGGCGAAGACACTGTAAAATCATTTGGAACGGAGTATCTTGTTTGTGTGACGAGTCGGGTGACCATGAGATCTTACTTTGTATTACGACTGTTTACTTTTAGTGAAAAAGATGGAAACGATGCCATTATTCTAAGTTTACTTTCGGAGTGCAGAAACCAAGAGTACTTTGATGTTAATTAGAACATTAATAAAAAAATTTATTAACGAAAAAAGAGACGTTACCAAATTCAAAGTTTAATAGTGAGGCAGTCCTGCTATTTTGTATTTATTAAAGACAGTTAGAAGGAGTGTAGGATTAGGCCCTAAGACAGACTTACAACTTAAAACAGAAACTCCCTGGATACTTTTTTTAAATGATCCCTTTAATTGTCTTCTTATTTTGTACCTCGAATGGGACGAATTCTGAACTAACGACAAGAAAGAGATTCAACACAGGTTGAGAAACGTCGTACGGTCCGAAGGGACAGAAAGTGATAGAGGACTGTAAACGAGTCTGAGTACAGGAAACTCAACCACTACGATAGGTTGGTAGAGTAGGAGACAGTGAGGGAAGAGGAGGACTGGAGTTAGAAAGGGTCTTAGTCTCAGAAAAGGTAACTCAGTCGAGAGGGGTAATCCACTGGTTTCATGACCTCGAAGTCAAAGTCGTAGTTAGGAAGGTTACTTATAAGTCTCAACTAAAGGAAATCCTAACTGACCAAACTAGAGGAACAACAGGTTCCCTGAGAGTTTTCAGAAAAGGTTATGGTGTTAAGTAAAAACAAATGGGTACTTTTACTAAAGACTTTCTAACATCGGAAAGAAACAATTAAGAAAGTATTAAGATTAAGAAACGTTAAGAGTGTTGATATAAAAGAGTCTTCTTCAATTTTTTATCTTTATAAGTAAGTGGATTACCTAATTACGATATTAGTTCGTAAAGTTATTAAAAGTTGATGACACAAACTTTGTTACCCAAAATAACATTGTCTGTGGTAGTACTAACAGGGAACCACGTTACTGTTCATGGGTTGATTGTGGTATTCCCTGAGGTACACTTCCCGTGAGTATAGTGTTTACAATCTAACAACACCAAAGTCATCTGGGTGGTTTCCGGAGTGTTTAAAGTCCGTGAAGTTCATATTCAGGGGATGTATGTTTCTTTAAGACAAGATTCTCGTGCAAGTGACTCAGGTTAAACAAGGATTCAGGTCGTTTCAATCGGATTCATGGGTTGATTGTGGTAGTTGATATATCAAGGCAAGTCAAGTCAAGTCAGCGAGTCAGCGGAGGCTGAGACGTTGGGGTACTTAGCGTCGCGGGGTCCGGAGGGACAGGTAGTGGTTGAGGGCCTCAAGTGAGTCTGAGTGCAGGTAGGTCAGTCACTACGGTAGGTCGGTAGAGTAGGAGACAGCAGGGGAAGAGGAGGACGGGGTTTAGGGAGGGTCGTAGTCTCAGAAAAGGTTACTCAGTTGAGAAGCGTACTCCACCGGTTTCATGACCTCAAAGTCGAAGTCGTAGTAAGGAAGGTTTCTTTAGGGTCCCGACGAGAGGAAGTCTTACCTGACCAACCTAGAGGAACATCAGGTACCCTGAGAGTTCTCAGAAGAGGTTGTGGTGTCAAGTTTTCGTAGTTAAGAAGCCGTGAGTCGAAAGAAGTGTCAGGTTGAGAGTGTAGGTATGTACTAGTGACCTTTTTGGTATCGGAACTGATCTACCTGGAAACAACCGTATGACATGATATTATCCAAATATTATGGAAAGTACGTTTATTATGTATTTTTGGTTTATATTTTTTATTTCTTTTATATAAATTAAAATATCATGTTATGGAACTACCTCTTCCTTTGCCGTTGACTGAGGTCATAATCAGTCTATTACCTCGCTGATCATTCTATGTTGAATCGTCGATTTGTTTGTTTGTGTCATGGAACTCTTCATGTCATCAAGTCTTGTCGTCGACCGTATGTCCCCAACCGTAGGTCACTTGCCCGTTCTTTTCAATGACCTCCTACCTCTCACCCACCCTTTACCATCTCGACTTCCCAGTAGTCACTGTCCTCTGTCTTCTGTTCGACGTAAAAGTGAGGACCACTGTAGAACTACGACTACCTTACGTGTAAGTGTAGAAACTTTCGACCGTCAAAAGCATACATCCCCTGAATGACAAGTATATTTGTCTTGAATGTTTACTTATTCCTTTTCTTCTTATAGGGAATATAAAATTTTTTTACCCGGTTGAGTGTATCTTTTATTTACAGGTTGAAGTGTTCATTACTTTCCCTCCGTTTGATTTAAATTTTACGTTATGACATATACAAAACGTAGACTTTTTATGTAAAAAAGGTTTACCAATATATACGTCACAAATGTTCCTACGATCCCTTTCCCTTTAGAAACTGTAACCTTTCAATAGTTATCTGTTTCTGGATGATTCCTCTTAAATCATTTTCTAAAGTTTTCAAATTACAGAAAATCAGATATTTAGGGTGAGGAACTTTAAATACGGAATTTTATCCTAGAATTCACACCCCTTCGTCTAAAATCCCGTTTAAATACCATCGTAATTAATATTATTACAGTTGAACTTTCACTCAATTCGTGTGTTCGTTTCCTTTAAATAAGTAAAGTAGGTAAATTAGTTATTTAACACGGTCAACGACAAAAAACCAGTGAAAGAGTCGGTGGGGAGGACACAACAAACAGTACTTTGTCAAAACCTAAGGGTATACTCTCACTACTAACCATATTGGACGGACTTCAGTTAAAGTTAAGGGTTACATGTCGAATACTGGGTGTCGAAGATACGACTGAGGTAATACTCTCCTCCTCACCCGATTTATTTGCCACATCAAAGTCTTGATAAAGAAGTAATATTTTGACGGGAGAACTACCTCTGGAACTTTGAGTTAGTATATTTCTATTAGTTCTGCAATTTTACTGAGGCGAAGGTAACGACGCCAATTAATCCCGAAAGAAAGACTTTCAAGGGATGAAGAGGAGAGAGGAGGACCCTCATAGAGTATGTAGAACACGAATTTTATCAAATGACTTCGTAAACTCCGTACACCGACCTAACTACCCTTTAGTCCCTTGAAAGGGCCCGGACTACACACGTGGAAAGAACGAGAGCCAAGAGGGAATAAATCGTCAGAAATGGTAAACTAAACATGGTCCGACGACCGATAGGGAGACAAAAAGGTACACGAGACTGTGTAAAATGTCCCATGATCGATGTATTAACGGGAGACGAAAATACTCGAGTCAGTATCGTAACAACCCCGGTCCACGAAAAGGGTCGATTGAAAAAAAAAAAACGACACCTAAAATCTACACCAAAGTTAAAGAAGGGATTCCGAAGTCTCTGTGTCAAAGAAAGTCATACGAATTGATGGAGTAATAACTAGTAAAAGGGACCTTATAAGTTGTAGGAAAAAATTACAGTTATCCGAACTTGGTAAACAAGTCCACAAAAGAAAAAATTTATATTTATAAGGAAAGGGAAGTCTGTGTCTTAAATTTAAATATCCCAGATTGTGAGACGTACAGAGTCTTTACTGTCGGCAGATGAGGGTCTACGAGGAAGGACTGAGAGTAGACATTAACCTCTTCGGTTAGATTCCTCTAAACCTATTTTGTCCTGTACAGAAAAATAACGTGGAGTCACCAATTTAAAAAAAATATTAACCACATATATTCATATATCCGGAAGGTATACCCTACACTGAACTTTTTTTCTTTTCTCCGAAACGAACTTAGTACTGAGAATAACTCCTACTTTATAATTTCTTGTGGAATTAGAGAAAACTCGGTTGGTAAAAAATTTAGAGGGAACGACCTGGTATTTCCTGTCTTTGACGAATTATGACCTTTAAACGGTTTTCATCCAAAGTACACGAGATTAGTGAGTGTTTTTTTACTGTTGACACATTCTTCGATACAATTACTCGAACTAATATCTTTAGTAAAGGTTACGTATACACGTATTTTATACGTTTGAAAAACATTATTTTAATCGATTTATTTGTTCTTCCTATTCTATTACAAAGACCCCTAAAGTCTTAACTCTTAAGTAACTACGAAAGTTGTACGTCATCATCCTTGTCTCTGTCTCATCGACGAGTTTAATTTTGTGTTTCACTTAAAAAAAAAATTAAATCTGGATATCTTTATTTTACACAATATGTTGAAATACTCTTTATCTTTTACATTCTGTTTTTGAACATTGTAATATCAAACGAAATGTAATGGTTTCTCGAGAGACCTTAAAAAAAATTTCGCATAAAATTTCAATTTTGAAATATAGAATCTTACACATATTATAAGGAAATGGAATAAGGAAACACTTTTTCACCTTCACACTCAGTGAGTCAGAACAGACTGAGAAACACTGGGGTACCAAACATCAGGCGGTCCGAGGAGACAGGTCCCCACAGAGGTCTGTTCTTACGTCCTCAACCATCAGTAAGGGGAGAGGTCCCCTAGAAGAACTGGGTCCCTAGCTTGGACCCAGAGAACGTCCTCTACGTCCTTCTAAGAAATGGCAGACTCGCATTTCACACAAAATTTGGATTTTGAAATATAGCATTGTACCCATATTATAAGGAAATGAAATAAGTGATAAAGGATTATATACCTAAATTAATAAAGAGACGTAGAAGCTACCATACACATATTTACACTCCTACAAATACGTACTTTTCTTCTACGATCCTTATAAAATAAATTTTAAAGTATTTCGATGGATGTACAAAGGTGTCCTTTCGAACAAAATTTTATTTATGAGAAACTTTGACACTTTTTTTTATAACCGGTGCATGTCGTTAGACCAAATTTCTGTTATTCACTATCTACCATCTTTTTCTCGTCAAGAGACCCACTTTCACAATTGTTGGTCTAGATTTTTGTCTAAACCTCTGAAGAGTCAATAGTACAAATATTTACTCACATATCACTCTAGATGTTAAAATCTTCTGACTCCAGAAGATCTGGTTTCTTTCAATGGAACAATTGGACGTCCAACCCACATCAGCCACACACCACCCCAGAGTCTAA
Organism: Capra ibex; assembly: GCA_006410555.1. Classification (NCBI taxonomy): domain Eukaryota; kingdom Metazoa; phylum Chordata; class Mammalia; order Artiodactyla; family Bovidae; genus Capra; species Capra ibex. The sequence continues at coordinate 36,495,337 of SJYO01049755.1, read as the reverse complement.
CATGTCAAGATTGGTCAACTACGTCTCTGACTAATAGGGGCCTGATATGTTACTTCTCTCCGAAGGGTCCACCGATTCACTATTTCTTAGGTGAATGTCACGGTCTCTGTACCCAAGCTAGGGACCCAGTCTTTTAGAGAATCTCCATCTTTACCGTTGGGTGAGATTATACGAACGGACTTTTAAGGGTACATGTCTCCTCTGACCACCCGATGTCAGATATCTCAACGTTTCTCAACCTGGGTTGACTCGTTGATTCGTATCGTTACACGAATTCCTTCATACAAGGGTTAGTGTGACTGTTCTGCTGGCTGGGATCTGATAGTTAAAACTGAATGCTTTTCCTGTAGACGTCGGATACCAACACGATGGTGTCGTGAGTGTGACACACGATTAATGTACAAGCAAACAGAGAGAGTGATTCAAGACCGGGAAACTCTTCCGTCCTTGACCTAGAACAACTGGTCACTTAGGATCAAGAGTTATCTCACGGATCCTGTCCCATCTGTGTAACTTCATAAGAATGATATCATTCTTCAGTCTGTCCTAAGACAAGACCCCCGTATTCCTTCTTTCTTCGTTGTGTGGTGATTCAATTATTCGTTCTTCAATGGTCCATAAATTTTTCACGATTCGTCTCTTAGGTTTAGACCACTACTTTATCTTTCATTAACACACTTATGAAACTGAACTGACTCTAGTATAAGTTTGCCTCTTGGTTTACTGTTCTTTTTGGGTGGGTATCCTTCTAGATCTTCTAAATCATATTTACGAGTATCTGTCCTTCATCGAATCACAAATGACTTATTTTCGGTCACTGGATCTCTCATTACTGTTCTCTTTGTCTCATCTTTTACTCTAGTTCCTACGTCTATCTCTTTCTGGGTTAGGACATCCCAAAATCTACTAAAAATAACATCTACGTTATCTCTTGGTAAGTAACGTTCCAAAATAAGGTCTCTTCTTGTGGTAACTAAATAACTCTCCAGGGTAATCGACAACTCCCTCTTTACTTAACTTCTCCTTAGGTATAACCTTCGTTCTCTCGTAAATCCTCTGATACCGACGACAGGTCTACTCTTCGCCACACGGTAAAAGACTCTACCCTTTTAACCTTCTTATTTGGTACACTCTCTTCCACTTTTTGTTCTTAGGACAAAATTTAGACTTTTCAGACAAGTTGTTCGTCTTTATGGTTCTTCCTTCACAGTATATGGTCAGACCACTGGTCCTCTGTCGAGTTCCGATTTGTTGTCATAACCTCTATTTAACCGTATACATTCATAAAATACCCGAAAGGTCCACCACGTCACCATTTCTTAGGTGGACGGTTCGTCCTCTCCGTCTTCTGGGGACCCATCCCTTCTAGGGGACCTCTTCCCTTACCGTTGGGTGAGGTCATAAGAACGGACCCTATAGGGTACCTGTTTCCTCGGACCACCCGATGTCAGGTCCCCCAGTGTACTGAGTCTGTGTTGACTTCACTGATTCGTGTGTCCCCTAAATATCGTACCCTGACCTACTGTCACGCATCTCTTTGATATGTCTAGTTCTCCTTTTCTCTAGGATCACACTAAGACGATACTTATAGACAACCCGTCTTTGCCCTTTCTGTACTTGCCCACTTGTTATCGGTCCTCGTTCCCAAAGTAATATTCGTTTTTAATCGATTTATGACCCCTTCCCTATGTCTTATGATTTGTTGAACCTCGTAAAACGATTTAATTTTCACAAGGAAAACACAAGTAGTGTAGAACGATAAAGTAGAAAATAAGTTCCACGGAAAAGTAAATTTATATCAACTATGAAATTTAAAATACTTTCTAAGGAAAACTTTGTATAAGAGGTTTTTAACATATGTAAATTTTCGTTAAGTATATCAATTTGGATTCTTTTCTCCTTCGTCAAGATTCTTCTTCTCACCTACCAAAGGAGAAAAAAAAAAGTGTACTTTACTCTTAACTTAGTACAGAATGACGTGGTTTGAATTTCGTCAGCAACAGAGGACTCAGTCGTCTACTCACTTCATACGTCTTAAAAAGGAGACCTTCGTAGAGGTCTAGTGTGTCTCTCATCTAAAGAGAAGGTATACGAAGAGGATAATTTCTGAGTCTGTGAAGTATAGAGCGGGGAGACGGACACTTAACGACTTCAACGATAATAAGTAACCTCGTACGGTGTGGGTAGTTCACCCAATTCCACCTTTTGTCAACTATTGGTGATGGAAATCCGTAATTTTGCTTCGGAGGAAACCATGGATAAAAATCTACATGTCTCTACGAGATCCCCTTTACCTAAATTTAAAAAATATTCTTATTGTTTCAATATTATGTCAGTGATACAAGAATGAAACATAAAGTAAAGTCCTATCTTACATAAAACTTTTGAGAATGGGTAGATGAGACAAAAGTACCATGTGTTATGTGTTGTTTTAAATTATTTCTTAGTAACTTTACCTTTTCAAATAGAGTACCTTTTTCTATCTCGTCTCACATCACAAATTTTATTTGTTTGTTTACACCTACACCCCTTACAATACCCAACTTTCCACAGGGGGTTTTCAACACAACTTCAGACTTGAGGGTGGTGGATTATTCCTCTGGACTAAACCTTTATCCCAGTAACGTCTACCTTAATCGATTCTACTCCAGTATGGTCTCGACCCACTCTGAAATTAGGTTACACTGATTGTAGGAATAGTTCTTTCCTCTCTCTGTTGTCCCTTTTCTGTCTGTGTACTGTTACCTCCGTCCCGAACTTTACAACGTAGGAATTTCTCAGTTCTTTGTTGTTCCTGACCTCCGTTTGGTCTCCGGTCTACTCTACTCCTTCCTAAAAGGGACGACCAAAGTGTCTCTCGTTCGGGATATCTGTGGAACCAAAACTTGAAGGCAGGGAGTTTCGACACTCGTTATTTAAGTAGGACAAAATTCGGTACGTCAAACACAATGAAACAATGTCGTCGGGACCCGCTGATTGTGTTGGTGCCGAGACCGTGACTGATGTGACACTGGGACCCTTCAGAGAAATGAAGAGATATGGAGTCAGAGAACACTTCACTTTATCCCTACTATCTTTACTATAAATTAACCTAACACGTACGAATCAGTGAGTTAGTACAGGTCGAGAAACGTTGGGGTACCTGACATCGGGTAGTCCTAGAAGACAGGTACTCCTAAGAGGTCTGTTCTTATGACCTCACCCAACGGTACGGGAGGAGGTCACCTATAAGGGTTGGTTTTAGAGGACGTAACGTCCGTCTAAGAAGTGGCAGACTCGGTTGTCCCTTCGGGTTCTTATGGTCTCACCTATCGGATAGGGAAGAGGACCCCCAGAAGGGTTGGGCCTTTAACTTGACCCCAGAGGACGTAACGTCCGCCGAAGAAATGGTCGACTCGATGGTCCCTTCGGGATTATCCTATCATCAGTTCTAATTTCTCACTTATATACACTTCGTCAACCTTTTTATAATCCACGAGGTGGCACGACGTCAGGTACCCCAGCGTTTCTCAGCCTGTGTTGACTCACCGACGCGACTTGACTTGCAAATGTATTTGAAAATAATATACGTACTTATACATTTTCTGGATGGGATCATGGACTGGGTACCTACCGTAAGTTATGCGTCAACAAAGAAAAGAGGACTACATTGAATGGTTGATAATGATTGTAATTCTGAACAACAAGTCAGCGAGTCAGTACAGGTGAGAAACGTTGGAGTACCTGACGTCGTGTGGTCCGAAGGGACAGGAAGTGATAGAGGACCTCAAACGGGTTTGAGTACAGGTAAATCAACCACTATTTATTATTCATCCAAAGGTAATATAGTCTATTTAGACTATTTTCTAATTTTAAAAAATAGAGTCTCTTCAGAAAACGTTTATGTAAAAAAAACGTATAAAACTTACAACTTGACGGAAGTCCGGGTCAGAAATGTAGAGTCAACAAGTCATGTCCCTTAAATTTAAATCGATGACCTGTTTCTTTCGAAATTAATGACCTAATGAAAAGTCAGGGTACTGGTGGAGGTTTATAATAAGTAAATTATTGACTTTAGGGATCTTCTGACCTGTAGACACAAAACTTAAAACTCGAGGACTAGGAAGTCACATCTGTAGACTTTCAATATCTCATTAATTGAACTTACTTACGACTGAATTATACACACTGGTGTATACTTCTCGAGGTACTAAAGACATCTTTAATTCATGGAAAACTATTTAAAGTCTTTCATTAAGGTACAAGGTGTATTATAGTTGATAATCATGTAGTTGAAACAAATATACGTGATAAAGTACGGGGATTTTAAGTAAGTAACACGTAAGTAGGTCTTTCGTAGATAATTTAATAAAATATGTCTAGTGACAACTCCTTTTTCCTTTGTCTCTTTATATTCTTTGATTATGTACTATGTTCCTTCTTATTTTTCACATTTTCCTCGTTTATATACTCGGTAGTTAAGGAGAACCCTAAGAGTCACTTCCGGAATGACATCTACCTTGAGAACTTCCTATACCTAAAATTTTGGATTTGAAGAGAAAATTGAAAGGTCAAAAGTAGTATTAAAGTGACCGAAGATCTTGATGTTATTTTTCACTTTTGTAACTATTAGATTTTATCTACTTTTAAACGGGTACCATTTAGATTTTGTAAACAATCTTAGGATACTTCTTGTAAACTGAAGTCTCGTGTTTTCGTTTTTGGATAAGGAATTTTCTGGTTCAAGAACTCTTATTTTCTACACCACCCGCCCCCCTTTGTACGAAGGGACACGGACACTGTGACTCCACCGATGTCTTCTCAGAAGACTGTACAGAAGTGTGTAGTGGGTTTACTCAATGTTCTAGGTTTCTTTATCCTTTCAAATAGTAAGGACATTAAGATCGTCACAAACTTTGGAACTCCACTGTCTGTGGTAAAATTATGTCAGAAGGAAAACCTCAAACCGTTTTGTTTGGGTATTCTCTCTTTAACCCAAACAAACGAAACCGTCTCTCTGTGCGAGATGTGAAGAAAGTTGACTTTGAGTAATGGTAGAAACCTCCCTCTCGTCGACTCTAGTACCGGGTGAACACGTAAGAGGTTCCCTGGTTTTTCCTTCGACCTTGGTAGGGACTTTTGTAACTACAAGTCGTCCTTTGAGGTTCTCGGTAATGGTTTTCTCTCTCTTTCCTTTTTCATATGTTTTTATGTCTAAGTCTACATAATCATATAACTATTTTCCGGAAGAATCAAACGTTGTAGTCAATAGATTTTTATGGGTGAGATCTCATATTTACCGTGGTCCCTCTCGGTGATTGGTTAAGGTTATTCTTCGAAGTTAACACTCGAGTGTCGATTGGTGTTATGGGAGTTTCCGTCGTCTCCGGCGAAAGTGTCTTTGATTTAAAATGTGTCCGTCTTTACTCGTTACTTAATTCTACTGGTATATCTATTAATTTGGTTGTCTTCGGATCGGTCTCTCAGAACGTTAGACTTTTAGGGTAGAACAGATGGATAAAAATAGATCTATAACTAAAGAAACAAGCTAAAAGACAGAGTAAACCTCAAACCCAGTCTATCCTTCGGAATCTCTTTGTTCCAGGATCTTCTTATGTCCGAGGTAATGAATTTCTGACACCTCGGGGTCGACACCCAGAGACTCGGAGTTAAAAGAATAGATAGTTTACCTCACACACACCTACACAATGTAACGAAGGTAGTACCGGCTGAGAACCACTGGTAAACCTGATATCGACCGGTCCGAGGAGACAGACATCCTAAGAGGTCCGTTCTTATGACCTCTCCCAACGGAACTGGAGGTCCAAGTCAGCACAGGTAGAGACGCGTTGGAGAACCTGACATCAGACGGTCCTAAGAGGTCCGTTCTTGTGTCCTCACCTAACGGTAAAGGAGGAGGTCCCCTAGAAGGTCTGGGTCCCTACCTTGGGTGCAGAGAATACAGAGGACGTAACCGTCCGTCCAAGAAGTGGTGATCGTGGTGGACCCTTTCGGTATTTTACCTCATTCGTTGTGGATTAAGAATTTCATGACCACTTCCTTTTTATCTGACGACCTGAATTATCACTCTCGGAACTATTAGTGACGTCCAAAATCTTCAAAAAGTTTGAAGAAAAAAAAATTATATTTAAATAAATAAAATTAACCTCCAATTAATGAAATGTTATAACATAACCAAAACGGTATGTAGTCGTACTTAGGAGGTGTTCATATGTGCACAAGGGGTAGGACTTGGGGGGAGAGAGGAGGGAGGGACATGGTAGGGAGACCCAGCAGAGTCACGTGGTCGGGGTTCGTAGGTCATAGTACGTAACTTGGACCTGACCGTTAAACAAAGTATATACTATAATATGTACAAAGTTACGGTAAGAGGGTTTAGTAGGGTGGGAGCGGGAGAGGGTGTCTCAAGTTTTCTGACAAGATATGTAGAAGTTGAAGAACTAAATTCATGGCGAGTTAACCCCAACTTTAATTACAGTAAAAGAACACAGACTTGACTGAATTTACCCTTTGTTTTCTTACACAAAGTCGATGAACAGATTACTGGTGGATTTCTGGGAACCTTTTCAGAGAGTTAAAATCCAACTTCTTCCTGTAAATACATTTAGTATCTTTAACGAACTTNACTTGGGGGGAGAGAGGAGGGAGGGACATGGTAGGGAGACCCAGCAGAGTCACGTGGTCGGGGTTCGTAGGTCATAGTACGTAACTTGGACCTGACCGTTAAACAAAGTATATACTATAATATGTACAAAGTTACGGTAAGAGGGTTTAGTAGGGTGGGATCGGGAGAGGGTGTCTCAAGTTTTCTGACAAGATATGTAGAAGTTGAAGAACTAAATTCATGGCGAGTTAACCCCAACTTTAATTACAGTAAAAGAACACAGACTTGACTGAATTTACCCTTTGTTTTCTTACACAAAGTCGATGAACAGATTACTGGTGGATTTCTGGGAACCTTTTCAGAGAGTTAAAATCCAACTTCTTCCTGTAAATACATTTAGTATCTTTAACGAACTTTCCGATAGGGGAAGAGGGTCAGAGAGTCCGAAAACGTCTGTAATTACTAGGACCCTTACTTGTATTCGACTGTGGACCTGAAGCACGGAAATCTAGGTCGGTGAGAGGTAGCTATCGGTGTTTTAGACCCTTCTTTATGAGTTCTAGTACCATTCTATATGTACTCACGGAAAGTCTGTGCCATAAAGGAAACCTACCATGTAATTTTTAACCTCAAGTCGTAAAAGTAACCTCTCTAACCTTACGAAGGTGTCCACTTCCAAAATTTATTGGAAGATATGTCTAAAAACTGTTCTTTCGATCTGTATCTAGAAAGACGTGGTCAAACTTATTTCAAGGGACTTTTCTAGGTCATTACCCTGAAGGGACCACCAGGTCACTAATTCTTAGATGGAAGGTTACGTCCCCTGTATCTAAGGTAGGGACCAGTCCCTTGATTCTAGGGTGTACGGTTCCCCGTTGATTCGACCTAGTGACATTGATTTCTTCAGGTGTACTGTGTCACTCTGGGTCTCGTCGGTTTTATCAAAAACTTTTGAAAGAAAAAAATAAATTTTTAATCTAAGTCATTCCTGACCCATTGAGGAACCACAGGGAAGGTTGTGTAGTGGGGTATTTACAATAGGTACTGTAGAGGGAACCGGACTATTACAACGGAATCCCTAACCCTTAGAATCTACCCTTACAGGAAAAGGGTCCGGAAATGGCCCGAAGAGACCACCAAGTCTACCACTTCTTAGACGAACGTTATGTCTTCTGTACCCAAATTAGGGACCCAGTCCTTCTAGGGAACCTCTTCCTTTACCGTCGGGTGAGTCATAAGAACGGACCTCTTAAGGTACCTGTCTCTTCGGACCACCCGATGTATGTCAGATGCCCCAACGTTTCTCGGTCTATGCTGACTCACTGATTGTGAATGACCCTTTTCGATCCTACATGTATTGACAGGTGAGAAGGAATCACGAAAATCTGAATTTTCTTGTCACCCTATCTCTGGTTATCTCCCCCGATCGCATTGCGGTGGATGGAACCTCTAGTAACATTTATAACTGAAAACTGTAAAAGAATAATTAGAACGTCTTCCATAGTCAACGGGAATTTGAAGGTGTATTGGTTCCGTAATCTTATTCAACATCCCAATCTTCTCACCCGTTTTATAACTGGTCGTCTGCGTCCGGTACGTGACTTTCTCGTTACTCGGTACGGATCGGGGTGATCTGATCTCGTACAAGAACCTACAATACCCATGTTCCGAATCGAAATGACTACGTTAAGAAGTACTAGTAACACTACCTCCTCCCCTTGAACTTTTACTTTTAGGATCGAAGGGGGCCGATACTTTCAATCTGGTTCACTAAGGTTCATGAATATAAAGCTATGTTTTTATAAAATTTCATCCTGTCAAGAAAATTAATTCTACCTAAGACTGAATGTATCAAACCGTCGGGAACTAAACCAATTCCTGCCACCAAAAGGTAAGATGATAAAATGATACTTTGTTTTTCGTTAAGATGAGTTTTTTTTTTAAATAGTTCAGAAGAATTTATTCCAAAATATAAGAATAGAGATTTTGGAGAGTCATTTGTTCTGTTTACCTTTTGTCTTAATCACTAAAGTGACTGAAAGAAGGGTCCGATTCATTAGTGTCGTTTACTCTAAAAATATAAAAATTTGTAGACGTAAAGTAAGTGTAGAAGAGGGTTCATCTCTCAAACTCTGTCCTATTTCCTTATCGAGAAGTAGAAGTCTTGTTCCCATGGGACCGAGGTTACCTGGTTTACAGAATCTTTCTCAGGTAGGTGACTCTCTTTTTGACATGTGGTGTGGAGAGTAAACACACATCAGGACACAAAGAAGGACGAGTCGTCTAACAGGGTCCCGTACCGAATTTAAGGAGCCTAAACCATTATTTGTCAACGGTAAAACTGGTGAAGGAAAACACATCTGGGTGTTTGATGTCTTATTTACTTATCGAGGAAAGGAAACGATCGGAACGGGTTCCCGACAAAATCGTGGGGTATTTAGGATATTAACATATCCTAGTAAACCGTCACACACCTGAAAAGACGATTTAGTGTCACCCTTCTTCTAGTCCTCCTTGGGACTTTTTATTTCGTAATAGCACCGTAATCTTCTAAATGTCACCCTCGCTTATCGTAACCGTGTTGGGGTCGGACGGAAGTAAGGACCACTCCTCTTTCGTGGTGATTCGTACTGCACAGAAGACATAATCGTCGACTCTCGTCTTGAAGTCGGTCTAGGTCAAGAAAAAACGAGGATGTGTAACACCCACAACCACTCTCACACTACTTTAAGGTTACATCCGAATCGACAGTTCCTATATTTGATTCACATACAAGAAAGGATATCTACAGGACATTTATCTGAATAATGTACCACCCCCTCTTTTTTTTTTTTTGCCGTATCCTTTGTTTCGTGAATTGGTAAACACGCACACAACAAAAACAAAACACATACACACACAAAAGGGGGATCCCAGAGACCGTTTACTTACACACATTTTCGTAACATCCTAAGACGGTCAAAAAAATGTTTGACGTAAAAGCACAGAGTTGTTCTTTAGTCACGTCCCAACTCTACCGATCCCAAATAATTCAACATGGTACGTCCAAGAACCCATCTACGACTATACGAAACCTTTAGGCTCAATATGTAACAAAACATTTTAGACACGGTAAGGGACCCATTTTTAGAAGTCAACGATACAAATATTTACGAAACTCTTGTCCTTTCACATTTTTCTGTATTTTCGTAAAGGGGTTACCATAGGTTAACTTTACAAAAAATCGTTCAACTTTGGTCATATTTCGAAGTCATTAATTGTCTAATTCTAGATAGTTGTCTGAGAAGTGTAGTCTTTAATTTTCCTTTTAATGTCCAGAGAATTCTTCAATTCCAAAGAGTATTTCGTTACCGTTCCTTATTGACGTGTAGAATTGCCTTAAAAAAAAAACCGTTTTATTCGTCACGATTTAATATACCTTGTGTATTAAGAAAACTTGAGAGACTCTTGCCCTTAGGATATTCTGTCTTCGAAACCCAAACCCCTTCACTAATGATTATGCTTTTCTTTGTGTAACCTTGATTGACTATTATTTATGACCCTGATTCAGGACCTGAGAGAGGAAAGACAGATGTGAGAAAGGGGTCCACTCGAGTTTGTGTGGGTCAGGAGTTTCTAGTGCATATATGATCACTTAAGGTTTGGATTATAGGATGGAGACTCAGGACTCCTCGAGGTTCAAGTCAACGGTTGGCTGTAGAGATTACAGATTAAATAGTACGTCGGGTTCCAATTGAATAGGTTTTGTCTTGAAATTTGAAGGTTGAAGTGACGTACGTACACGTGTGTGTGTGTTTACTTCATTTTATTTCATTTTTATTTATTTATTTATTTATTTATTTATTTTTGTTTCTATAAAGATAGAGTTAGAACGGACAGAGTTGAAAAAGGGTTGACGAGTCTAGTTTTGGATCTTTAAGGGGTATTAGTAAGAGAAAGAGAGTGGAGGGTAGATATTAGGTAAGTCGTTCTGGACAACCGGGAGGTAGATATTGTATATGGTGAAACAGGGTCAAGAGAAGGAAGAATTAGGTTTCGTAGCAATAAAAAGAAACCGAGGAACTTCCTAGAGGACGAAGATACGAACACAAGTCACGTTCCTTTTCCTGAACCTGTCATAAGGTAGCTTGATTCCTTGGTTGACTTCTATGAACTTGTCTACATATTTTTACATAGGCAACAATTTCACTTAATCGTCTTATTCTCCTAAGGTGAAATTATGCCCTGTTAAATCTTCCGTGCTCCTTTTATACCTGCTAACCATTAAGTTAGTGACAATTCCTTCGTTTTATTAAAATGATTTTATTCTCCTCAGTTGATTTCCCTCTGTCAGTGTCTGTACTTCCGTAGAGGGATTGAGACTAGGTCAGACATTGTACCGTTAACGAATTGTCCATCCGTCCCGTTTAGGGTGATCTTGTGACACGTAATTATATAAGTAACTACATCAGTCAATTTAACAGTCAGTTGGTTACTAATAACTCGTTCAGATATAGGTCCGTGATACCAGATAGATGGGATCCACATGTCTCTACCTTTACCACCTCCTGGGAGACCTTCGAGGGTCGGATTTTCTACCTTTACTTTCAGTTATTAATGTTAAGGTGTACTGTTCACGGTGCTTTCACCACCCTTTCTCCTAATCGTCATCCTTATAGGGTCTTCTGAAGTAACTCCTTCACTACAAACTTAACCCTACACTTCCAACTTGCTCATCGGTTCCTCCTCTCCTTGTAACACTCGTCTCCCTTAATGTAACCTTTCACATTTTCAGTCTCAGAACGTTTTAATTGATACTGAATCACCGGTTTTTCCTTCTCTAAGAAAATTTTGTAAAAGAAAAATCACCATTACCATCACAGACGAAATTCAATGTCCCTTTTTAGTCAGAGAAAGACTTACGAGACTTTGAAAAATCCAGAACGTCGGGTCCTCGTAACGTTATATTATTGAAGTAATAAACAACAAGAAATCAACGATTCAGTACAAGACGAGAAACATCAGGACACCTGACACCGGGTGGTCCGAGGAGGCAGGTGTCTTAAAAGGACCGTTCTTATGACCTCTCCCAACGGTAAAGGATGACGTCCCCTAGAAGGGCTGGGTCCCTAATTTGGGTGTAGAGGACGAACCATCCACCTAAGAAATGGTGACTCGGTGCACTCTTCGTTATTGAGGTATCGATTAGTGTATAACGCATGACTAACAGAATAGTACATGTTCTGTTTGTCGTTTCTCTATGTTTCTACGTACTATGTCGGTGACGGAAGTCAGTTCAGTGTTAAATTTATTCGGTAAGTGTTGGTGTTCTGTTTAATTTTTCTTTGGTGGGAAAAGATACTCTTCGTTTTTATAGTGGTCCAAAATATCTCCTGACCAATTACACAACTAAATTTTACAAAAAGTATCACTCAATCATTCTTTTTGACTACCTACAATTATAAAAACGGGGTCCTTTCTTTCTACTCGGGATACTAAAATGTCGCCTATTCCTTTGTTCTACAGTCGAAACATTGAGATTGGACGACGGACGTCAACACGGAACAGTCTTCTCTGAGGGTGGATGAGTCTGTCCGTCTGATGTCCCTCGTGGATCTTTTCCACCCACGTCCCACAGTCCCGGAAAGTAGGTGTTTGGTGGAAAACGAATACGAAACGTATCGTCTTCGTCTGTGAGTCCGGGAGTTCTCAGGTGTATTGGAACCTTTGACTTGAATTGTCACCACTAGTCACACCTGATTATTACGTTCTGATTTACAAATGGTCCAGAATGATACGACGTCATAATAAGATTCGTCAGCTGACTGAATAAATAGGAGTAATGGGATACCCCACTCGTGATTATAATAGAAACATTATATGTACTCCTTATTTTACTGCGTCTCTTCCATTGACTGGACGGGTCAATGGGGTGACACAATCAAAAGGTACCAACAATATTATTTAATGGTATCCGAACCTCCGAATTTTATTGTCTTTAAATAAGAGAGTGTACCTTTGGTCTTCATACTTTAGTTCCACAACCGTTCCAGTATTAGGGAGACTTCCAAGATAGTTTGTCAGGACGAAACGGAGAAGGTCGAAGACCCCCGAGTTCCCCAGGGAACTGTACACGGACTTAATAAGAGTTTAGACGGAAGGTCATAGGTCATACCGAAAGAGGAGACAGACATAGTGGGGAGCGGGAAGAAGATTCCTGTACCAGTAACTTAAATCCCGGTCCTACAAGAGTAGAGTTCTAGGAAGTGACTGACTATGAACACTTCTAGGAAAAAGGCATATTCTAATGTAAGTTTCCCAGTCTCATAATCCTGTGCCTGTTAGGAAACCAGGGGTTCTTTTTCTTTACGTTTTTTCGTTTTACCGACAGACTCCTCCGGTATGTCTATCGACTCTTTTCTTCTCTTCACTTTTCGTTTCCTCTTTTTCTTTCTATATGGGTAAACTTACGTCTCAAGGTTTCTTATCGTTCCTCTCTATTCTTTCGGAAGGAGTCACTAGTGACGTTTCTTTGTCTCCCTTTTTTATCTTACCCTTTCTGATCTCTAGAGATGTTCTTTTAATCTCTATGGTTCCCTTGTAAAGTACGTTTCTACCCGTGTTGTTTCCTGGCTTTACCGTACCTAGATTGTCTTCGTCTTCTATAATCCTTCTTCACCGTTCTTATGTGTCTTCTTGACATGTTTTTTCTAGAAGTGCTGGGTCTATTAGTGTTACCATACTAGTGAGTGGATCTCGGTCTGTAGGACCTTACGTTTTAGTTCACCCGGAATCCTTCGTAGTGATACTTGTTTCGATCACCTCCACTACCTTAAGGTCAACTCGATAAAGTTTAGGACTTTCTACTACGACACTTTCACGACGTGAGTTATACGGTCGTTTAAACCTTTTGAGTCGTCACCGGTGTCCTGACCTTTTCCAGTCAAAAGTAAGGTTAGGGTTTCTTTCCGTTACGGTTTCTTACGAGTTTGATGGTGTGTTAACCTGAGTAGAGTGTACGATCATTTCATTACGAGTTTTAAGAGGTTCGGTCCGAAGTCGCTATGTACTTGGTACTTGAAGGTCTACCAGTTCGACCAAAATCTTTTCCGTCTCCTTGGTCTCCAGTTTAACGGTTGTAGACAATTTAATAGCTTTTTCGTTCTCTTAAGGTCTTTTTGTAGATAAAGACGAAATAACTGATACGGTTTCGGAAACTGACACACCTAGTGTTGTTTGACACCTTTTAAGACTTACTTTACCCTTATGGTCTGGTGGACTGGATGGAGAACTCTTTGGACATACGTCCAGTCCTTTGTTGACAATCTTGACCTGTACCTTGTTGTCTGACCAAGGTTTATCCTTTTCCTCATGCAGTTCCGACATATAACAGTGGGACGAATAAATTGAAGATACGTCTCATGTAGTACTCTTTACGACCCGATCTACTTTGTGTTCGACTTTAGTTCTAACGGCCCTCTTTATAGTTATTGGAGTCTATGCGTCTACTGTGGTGGGAATACCGTCTTTCGCTTCTTCTTGATTTCTCCGAGAACTCCTTTTACTTTCTCCTCTCACTTTTTCAACCGAATTTCGAGTTGTAAGTCTTTTGCTTCTAGTACCGTAGACCCGGGTAGTGAAGTACCCTTTATCTACCCCTCTGTCATCTTTGCCACAGTCTGAAATAAAACCCCCCGAGGTTTTAGTGACGTCTACCACTGATGTCGGTACTTTAGTTTTCTGTGAATGAGGAACCTTCTTTTCAATACTGGTTGGATCTGTCGTATAATTTTTCGTTTCTGTATGAAACGGTTGTTTCCAGACAGATCAGTTCCGACACCAAAAAGGTCATCAGTACATACCTACACTCTGAACCTGATATTTCTTTCGACTCACGACTTCTTAACTACGAAAACTTCACACCACAACCTCTTCTGAGAACTCTCAAGGAACCTGACGTTCCTCTAGGTTGGTCAGGTAGGATTTCCTTTAGTCAAAACTTATAAGTTACCTTTCTGACTACGACTTCGACTTTGAAGTTATGAGACCGGTGGACTATACTTCTTGACTGAGTAAACTTTTCAGGGACTACGACCCTTTCTAACTTCCGTCCTCCCTCTTCCCCCGTTCTTTCCAACTCTACCACCTACCGTAGTGACTGAGTTACCTGTACTCAAACTCGTTTGAGGTCCTCTATCGCTTCCTGTCCCTTCGGACCAAGTGACGTCAAGTACCCCAGAGTTTCGCTGACTTGTTGTTATTTTTGTATAACTCTCATTTTGTGGAGGGGTAAAAGAGACCTACGTAAGTCTTGAAATTTTGAGTCGAATCTCTTTACTCCTTCATACCCGGTCGTTCTTGTCCCTTATAAAAGTCAGGATCTTTGGTGAAGACTTGTTCGCAGAAGTAATACCTACTCTCCCTGAAGTGGTCGAGTCTGATGTTTGTGAGTCCCAAAGGTTGTTGTTTGTTGTAATTGTTCCTTTTCATTGAATAAAGGGTCCTTGTTTAAAAAGATAAATAGAGTGTCTCTTGGAAATATTAAAATATTGGTAGAAAAATTTAAAATTATATAATAAAACAGGTCACAGATGGAACTAACAGGATACTTGAAGGAAGTTCAATTGGAGGATATTAGGGGAATGGTGGGGAATCCGAGGTGAAGGAGGAGGTCTCCTTCGTTCACCTCGGAAGTGGGGGACAAGTGAAGGAATGGTCAAAACAACAGATCGATATGTAAGGATGAATGTAGACGTTTCTCCCTTTTTTATTTTACAATGGGACTAGATACCAAACCTACGTACTATTTTGGAAACGTCTGACTAAGAATAAAGAAGATGTCTTATATGTAAGGGACCCCACTCTAAGTAGAAAAATATAGACTTCGTTGTAGTGTTCTTATCTTTCAATCTAGAATACGGTATTGAGTTTCGAAACATATCGATATGAAACTTTACATTAAGAGACGGAAACTGCTGAATGTTAGAGTGACACCCTCCGTCGTTCGGAGGTAGGATTCCTCTACACGTCCTCACACATTATCGCATTCACTTCCACTGTCTCCCTCGTCTCTCACAACCACACCAAGCTCTTACGAAGTACGTCTTTCGTCACTGAGACCTTCTTATTCACTCTGAGTCTAGACCAGATCTCTCTATAGACAGAGAGTGCTCTGACCGGTCATCGTCCCAAATCGTCCTTGTCATATCGGACAGTGTGTCTAGATTTAAGATTCGATGGGAAACGGTGAAAGGTACACTGCAAACGATTTAGTGGTATACTAAAAACTCGTAGACAAAGAAGTAGACAGTTCACATTTCATGTCATAGTTACAGTGGTAAAATTTTATATTACCTTATGATGAGTCGGTGTTATTACGGTAAACGTCGTTGTACCTGTGTTGATCTCTAATAATATGATTCACTTCATTCAACCTTTTTTTTTTCTGTGTGGTATACTATTGTGAATATATACCTTAGATTTTATACCGTGTTTACTTCGATAGATATTTTGTCTTTGTCTGAGTGTCTGTATCTGTTGTCTTAACACAGTGGTTTCGTCTCTCCCGTTCCTCTCCTTACCTGACCCTCAAGTCCCAACCATCTACGTTCGATAATGTAAATCTTTCCTATTTATTGTTTCAGGATGACATGTCGTGTCCCTTGATATAGATTAGACGACTCTATTTGGTATTACCTTTTCTTATAAAAATTTTCTTATGAATTTTTATTTTGTATTATTTTATTTTAGATCCACTACGAGAAATGAGGACCATAATGAACCAGAAAGACACTGAAAACTATAACAATATAGTTTTTCTGTTTAGAAGACGAACCTTATAAGAAATGACAACCGAAAACTTTATGGTGACTAAAGAACCAAAGAAAGACCAAGAATCTACCACAGAAGAGAAAGGGAATTTCCAGTCTCAAAGGGTTTTAATAAGAAAATTGAGGGAAATTTTTTTCTTTAAGGGTCTCATTAGAACAAGAATTGGTGTCTAAATTTATCGTGGAGATCGACACCAAGGGTCCAAGGATCGAGACTGAACCAGGAGAGAGGAGATAGGTGTAAATATGTATTAAGAATGACCTGAAAAGGTGGAGATATAAGGGGTTCGTGAAAGTCAAGTCAAGTCAACGAGTCAGTACAGGTTGAGAAACACTGGGGTACCTGACGTCGTGCGGTCCAAAAGGACAGGTAGTGGTTGAGGGTCTCAAATGAGTTTGAGTACAACTAACTCAACCACTACGGTGGGTTGGTAGAGTAGGAGACAGTAGGGGAAGAGGAGGGTGGAAGTTAGAAAGGGTCGTAATCCCACAAGAGGTTACTCAATCAAGAAACGTAGTCCACCGGTTTCATAACCTCAAAGTCTAAGTCGTAGTCAGGAAGGTTACTTATAAGTCCTGACTAGAAGAAATCCTACCTGACCAACCTAGAGGAACGTCAGGTTCCTTGAGAGTTCTCAGAAGAGGTTGTGGTGTCAAGTTTTCATAGTTAAGAAGCCGTGAGTTGAAAGAAATATCAGGTTGAGAGTGTAGGTATGTTCTGATGACCTTTTTGGTATCAAACTGATCTCCCTGGAAACAACCGTTTCATTACAGACGAAAAATTATACGATAGATCCAACCAGTATCGAGAAGAAGGTTCCTCGTTCGTAGAAAATTAAAGTACCTATGTCAGAAATTAAGTTGTTCGTGAAATTGAGCTGTATAAGTTTTGACTTAAATGTAAAAGTTTAGAGAAAGGGGAGTACATAAGGAATAGAGAAATTCAGTACGGTAACAAATAAGTCAACTAAAGTACGAACGTCTACAGGTGTTTTGGTGGAAATCGAAGTTGTCAAGAGATCTTACTGAGAATCTTGACCCTCTTCGACAATCAATGAAAATGACAATATCAAATACCATCACTTTCCTATACCTAATTTTAGGAGTCTCCATTTTCTGTGTCTCGCCTGTGGTTCTCTCTGGTCCGTTACTCGAAGGACAACAAGAAATGGTCCCTTAAGAGGGTCTGTCGTGAATTAAGAAAATCACTACGACACACTGTTGTGTGTGTTTGATAATAGGAGGTCCCTCCGTGGGTTCGGATGGACAGGTCCCAAAAACATCCTCTAACCAGTGTATCCGTTCGACTAACGGGTGTACCAACCAGAATCAATGAATTACAGGTAAGGAAGGTCCCGAGTCTGACTAGGATGTACGGGGTTCCAAGGATGGTATCTAGTTCAACAGTAGTGGGTCGTCCCGGGTTCCGGAGTCCATTTGTTTCTCTGAGAATTGTCAGTTCTATAGGGTTCCCAAATCTCCAATAGAGGGTCCTCCACGTGTTCTCGGTTTGCAGACAAACCTTGTATGTCCCAAACCTGTCAAGTCTAGGTGACTCAATTAGGAAATGACGTGTGCACACGAGTACGACTCAGTGAGTCAGCACAGACTGAGAAACGTCGGGGCATCTGACATCGGGTGGTCCGAAGAGACAGGTACCCTAGGAGGTCCGTTCTTATGATCTCACTCATCGGTAAGGAAAAAGATCACCTAGAAGAGTTGGGTCCCTGGTTTGAGACAGAGGACGTAACGTCTTCCTAAAAAATAGAAGACTCGGTAGTCCCTTCGGGAATGACCTGTGATAAGGTCGGGGTTTAAACGACCCATCCTATTGGAAAGGGAGAAGGGAGGAGACGACGTGGGTATAGGTCAATCAGAGATTCAAGAGACATAAGATAGGTTCATATATGTAGGTATAGAGGTATGTCAATAGAAGTGGGGGCTCTCAAAGATGGGGTAGGAGTTTGATTAGTTAACGGTTTTGCATAAGTAAAAGACGTATCTCCAGTCAGTCGAATTAGTAAAAAAAGAAAGAACAGAGACACCGGAATCAAAACATGAAGTAGTATAGAATGCAACGGGGACGAGTCGTAAGACAGTTAGTAGAACGTATGACGAAAGTCTTACTAAGGATATTTTATCTTTAACCCGACACAGTGTGAGTTTCGGGTACTTCACTCATAAAACAGGTGTAAGGAATCGTCTATCGGGACCTATTATGTCGACGGTTAATGGAGAGGTCTGAGTAACGAATAACACAAGACCTGATTGGTGTCACAAAGAAACGGACGTATGGAAATGTATATAACAAGAGAGGTAGACTTAAACGAAAAAGAGGATATCAGGTGAGTTATAGGTCAATTGGTAAGAGGTCCTCTTTAACGTGAAAAGATGTCCTTAGTTGAGTCTACTGTCACCGAAATCTTACAGAAGGGACTGAAATTTCGACCCAGTCCACAGAAAAGAGACCTGAGACCTTTGTATGACACACACGGAGTCAGTAAGGTATAGAGTAGGATAAAGAAGGTAGATATATGAAGAAACGGAGGGAGTGACCTGTCCCTCTTGAAGTCGTCGTAACTGACTACAGACAAGATCAATCGTAGGGGATTTGAGTCACCTACCGGGAGTATTAGGTACTTTCTCTAAATACTTCTCGTGTTTAGTTTCATTAGAACTGTTTCCTACTGTCTATAAAAATAAAGGTCTGTTCCACAGTTATCGTATTTATGTAAACCGGTTGGGAATTGAAAATATTCATATGTTATAAAATTTATTAAAAATTAAACCCTCTTAAACATAGTAAAGTTGAAGCGTATTTAACCTTTAGATTATACACATAGTACCATAAAGTTTAAATGTCTTAAGTTTAAGTGTCATTTACGTTACGGGTGTAGATCGTGGAATAAATATCATACAAGAATTACGAATAAAGGAAGGGTTGGTCGGGAAGAGGATAGTATAAAACAAATGAAAGAATTAGTAAGAGAATAAGTAGTGGTATCAGTGGTGGTTCATAATAAAGGACTCTAGTGTACTTTTTATATAGGGAGGAGAGGAGAGAAGGTTTAATAATGAAAAAAAAGGTTTTATATATTACCGTCCTTGCATCCGTTTTTGTAAGGCATAAAGTGTGAAAATTCTTCGGTCCGTACACAGAGAGTAAAATAAGACATACCAAATCAAACCTTATTATTAGTCTCTGGTACGAAAGTTTAAGATATTACTCGGTACAAATAGACCTTATATTCTATCTATACTTTATATTCGAATCATTCTAGTGCACTCACTCAATAGATTAGGTCTATTTCGGTATAGATTTTTCACCCAAATTTCTCGAAAGTCTAAGGACGATCATGAACGTAATAAAGATGACCAACACCATGGATCTCAACATCGTTACAGGACATCGTTACAATCATAAAGTTTTTTGTTTGAAAATAGTAGTCCTTGGATTTTTACATTTCTAGAGGAGTCGGTTTCAGACTTTTGAAAGTAAACGTTATATTGAAGAAATTTTTTGTTTTACTTCCTAAGACAAAATTGAAAAGACCGTCACGTCGTCATCTTTTTAACCTTGTTTCCTTTTTCCAAACAAAAAAAAAAAAATTGAAAAAATCGTATATCTAATCATAATTAATGGTGCATTACTCGACTTTTAAGGACGGTTCTTCGACTCCAAACACCAAGAAATTACTCATAAAAGAAGGGTGGCCCACTGCACTTTAAAAAATTCACAATCCCTAAACGTGAACCTTTTGTAGAGATTCGATAAATATGTTCGTTCAGTTATCCTTTTCGTGTAAAAGATGAAAATCGGAAACATTACGTAAGTACCCGGACTGCAAAGACCGTCACACAAGGAAATTCACCACCGAGACGCGACACCACGACTTGCCTGAAATTACGTCGTTCTCATTCTGACCCCAGGAGGTGGTAGGTCTGACTTCGAAGGGGACGGTCAGTACCCGACCGACACAGGAGTAGATCCACTTCTCAAGAGTCTAGAGTAAATAAAAGGTTTGACCCTCTTTGGTGGTTACAGACGAAACGGTGGTTACTGCAACGAAAACCAAAACAACAAGTAACGACAAGTCCACGATTAAACACAGGTCGAGAAACACTGGGGTGCTTGACGTCGTACGGTCCGAAGGGACAGGAAGTAATAGAGGGTCTCAAACCAGTTTGAGTACGGTAGGTTGGTAGAGTAGGAGACAGTGGGGGAAGAGGAGGACAGAAGTTAGAAAGGGTCGTAGTCGTAGAAAAGGTTACTCAGTCGAGAAGAGTAGTCCACTAGTGTCATGACCTCGGAGTCGAAGTCGTAGTCAGGAAGGTTACTTATAAGTTCCAACTAAAGGAAATCTTAACTTACTAAACAAGAGTCACGTCAGGTTCCCCAAGAGGTCTCAGAAGATCTCGTAGTGTTAAGTTTTCTAGAGTCACAAATTTCCCTTTATTTTCAAATGTGTTAGGTCAGTTGAACCACATCATCTCTCTCGTGGCTGTAATTTAATCAAGGGAGAGATGTTAGGACTCAGTCAATAATTTACCAAAATCTAAAGACAAAGAGTAGACAGTGTTCTTTCACTACAAATTACTGTACTTTTTAACTAAATAAGTCAATCTTATTTGAATCGTCCCTTCTTTCTTAAAAGACTTAGAAAGGTATTTAATGTTACTGTGACAGAGTGATTTTGATTTCTACTCATACCCAACCTGGAGCCCAGACACCGGGTACACTTCTTGACATTGTTCCTACTTCGGGGCCAAATAAAAATTACCTTATCCTGAGGTGACTTTCTGTTCAATCACAACAGTCGAAGAGTCGTAGTTTAATAGGACGACTCTCGTCAGAAGGAAAACTTTCTCGTCCTTTCGTTTGGTTTCGTCTCATGTCTTGATTTGGACCCTTCTGTTCCCGGTAAAATACGTGTTTCGACAATGAAGACCCATATCCTTGTGCAATTGTAGATAGTTTTATATTCACATCAGGGAGAATCTATTGAAGATCCAATTTTCATAGGGTACACCTCCCACTTTAAAATCTAAAAACCGGTGAGAAGGAACTAAAAGGTTAATAGAAAAACATCAAAAATGTTTTAACTACAAAAGACATCGGTAACAAAGACATCTGTCCTCAGTGGTTATCATTTGCGTCATGTTTTACAACCAAATAAATATTGTCACTTTGATGACAAAAAGTTAGTCGATCCGAAGACTTACCATAAAATAATATTCTTATAACAGTAGTTGATTAAGTCTCACTAAAGAAAGATGAATACACGGGAAACGTTAGTACTCTCAAATTGGGTAGAAGTTTTAACGGTCCATTATCTTTTATCAGAGTAAGTGGTGGAATTATTCTGTTTACGGAAATGAATTCTAAAGTTGTTGTAAGTGACTAGTGGAATAGATATGACACGTGATCCAATCTCTTCTCTTTATGTTTTTATTGATGATGTATCTAACACTAAAGTTCTTAGGACTTCAGATAATCCTTTTTTCATTTTTATTCATTTTATTGTTATTAGTGATAGTCAAGTCAAGTCAAGTCAAGTCAACGAGTCAGTACAGGTTGAGAAACGCTGGGGTACTTAGTGTCGTGCGGTCCGGAGGGACAGGTAGTGGTTGAGAGCCTCAAGTGAGTCTGAGTGCAGGTAGTTCGGTCACTACGGTAGGTCGGTAGAGTAGGAGACAGCAGGGAAAGAGGAGGACAGGGATTAGGGAGGGTCGTAGTCTCAGAAAAGGTTACTCAGTTAAGAAACGTACTCCACCGGTTTCATGACCTCAAAGTCGAAGTCGTAGTAAGAAAGGTTTCTTTAGGGTCCCGACTAGAGGAAGTCTTACCTGCCCAACACGTTGCCTTTCGACGGTAGTTTTATTATAGATACGTTACGTTTCTATCGAGTACTTATCTCAGTCCCTTTACGTTCCCACACTCCTTTCCAAGTCTCTACATCAGTAAGTACATTCAACGCTTCACATCCTGTGTTGACTCACTGACTCGTACTCACGTTCCCTCACTTTCCCCACGGTAGACCCCTCGAGACTACCCTTGAGTCACGATACGACGGGCGGCATTTCAGGAGGGTTTCAGGGACCAGAGGTCGGGTTCATTAAAGACCGTTTTTAACTCGGGTATCTGCCTTCGGATTTATTTATACGTAACCTTTTTTTCGAACCCATCTATACGTAATAATTCAAATATCGATTTATCAGAGAACGTAAGGAGATGTGGTCTTTCGTTCCTTGTTTACATGTAAGACAATACAAAGAATCGTAGACATAAGGAGGATCAAACGGGACAAAGAGTATCTTATCGTTATTGAAGGTCGAGTTGATACTTTTGTTTAGGGGTTAAGTTTTGACTCTTTTACGAGTGAAGTATAGGTAAAAAATTTATATTTCGTGTTAAAATAGGTTCGAATAAAAATATTTGTTTTTATACGTGTCTTTTCGTAAGACTTTGATTTAATTAAATATTTACATTTGGGATGTTATATAATTTGTATAAATTAGTTGGTTCGACTTAAGTAAGATTCTCCTTTTCTATGTCATGGACCGAAACTATCAGTTGTCTACCGTCCTATAAAAGTACTATCGTAAAAGTATTTCGGGTTCATACTTACTGATTAGATAAACGGAACCTCCCTTTACCTACTTATCAACTCATACAATATTCCCAACTGTCCCGAGACCAGATTCGTATGAATAGTATATTTCTTGTTCTACCTTTATTAAGATGTAACCTTCTAGACGAAACACAACCCATCAATGTACTTAAGGAGAGACGAAATATATAGTCGAAGAATTAATGGTACGACTTAAGGACCGTTGGGTTCTATAAAACAGAAAAAATACAATAGATCTTATTCTTAATATACCACTCGAAAAAGTGAAAATTTTACATGATGTGACCACATTAAATTGTTTTAATTAGACTATTTAGAATAAAAAGAATGTTACAAGGTAGAAAAATAACTATAGAAAGAAAAGTGATTGGTTCTAAAAAAAGTTCAAATTTAGACAGAAAGATTCTCCATTTGTTAATCACAGTGAAATCTTTGCTGTATGTGTCCGTGTATGTATATGTTGAAGGAATCCATAAAAATAGGTCTTTACAAAGTAAAAGAATTGATCTAGTTTCGAATATTGTATTTTAAACGAGATCATTGGTACTTTTTCTTCTTTGTCTAACCCTCGCAATACAGTTAAACCTGATTCTTTTCTCTATGAACAAAGTGTTACACCACGGGTTGAGTTATGAAATATTGAAGTAAATCAATATTCCACTCATAGTTTACCTATTTTACATCAAAGGAAACTCCTCTTTTTTACAGTTCTAGAGAGTTTTAATAAAAACCAAATCTTTTACAGTCGAAGTTTTTCTTGTTGGATCCCTTTAGTCTCGACGGCAATCTGGGTTTACTCTCTTTACCCTCATAAAATCTCCTGGGACATATGGTGTTTGAATCCGTGTTTTATTTAAATAATTACCCGTGTACGTGTAGAGACAGTGAGTGTTTGGTTACAAGTGTCGTTTGGATTGGTCAAGACATTCTACAAACTCTTGGTCGAGTGCCACCATCGTCCTTGGACTAAACATCATACGAGACTAGGGGTTCCACATTTAAGAGGTTGGTGTCGTCCAAAGTCTGAGGGTGACACTCCAGTGGCTAAAGTCTTGCCCTTTCTACGGTACTTACCTAAGAGAGTTTAGTATACACGATCCAGGTCGGGTCGTCACCGACACGGAGACTGGTATGGGAGAACACTGATTTTATTATGTCGGTCCAATAGCGGTATAGAGAACGGGAGACAGACGATTTGTTTTCTACTGACACAGGTTTACGGTACTTCAAAAGACACAACCCAAAGACTACCGTAGTCTCTATCTGGAACTGAAATCTTACGCCCGTTCTAAACTCTCCGTCTTTCAAAGTCCTTTCTTTTTTCTGTTCAATTAATCAAAGAGTTTAAGAAGGAGAGACTTTGTATTTACATTATCTAAGAACGTATTCCCTTAAAGTATCAACCTCGTTTTTGATTTTATTTAGTCACTAGAACGAGTTTTTTATTTAGTACCTAATTTAAAATTATGAAATACTTAACACATAGAAAATAAACTAGTGAATCGGTCTTTGGTGATCGGATAGTTATCTGATAAATCAGTTCTTATTCTTATTTACAGTAGTAAATATTGTACTGTTTTATTCACATAAACGGTTTAAAGTATAATTATTACATTGTAGTGTGTATCGAATGAAACAATACAATTCAGGATAAACAGTTCCATCTTTCCATCTTATATGAATTGTCGAATTGTTGAACTAAATATTGAAATTCATAAACCTGTAATGATTAATACAATGAACACTTTTGACGAAAAGTCATAATAGTGTAAGTTATAATATGAACGATACGTTTTCCTGTTTGATTAGGAATAGTTCATCACACCTTTATACCCAATTTTAAAACCTAAACTTAAAAATTTCGTTCGAAGGGTGGGGTAGGGGTGTTTTTCATTCGTATTAACAACTGATATTTACATCAATAAATTCGTAAATGTACCTGTTATAAGGCGACAGACACGGTACGAATCAGTGAGTCAGTACAGGTCAAGAAACGATGGGGTACCTGACATCGGGTGGTCCGAGGAGACAGGCACCCCTAAGAAGTCCGTTCTTATGACCATATTCAACTGTACGGGAGGAGGTCCCCTAAAAGGGTTAGGTCCTTAACTTGGGTCCAGAGGGTGTAAAGTCCGTCTGAGAAATGGTAGACTCGGTAGTCCCTTCGGGTTCTTGTGATTTCACCCATCGTTGTGACCTCACCCGTCGGATAGAGGAGAGGTCTCCCAGAAAGATTGGGTCCTTAGTTTGGTCCCAGAGGACGTAACGTCCACCTAAGAAATGGTCGACTCGAGGGTCCCTTCGGGAGACGACAGACCTTGGTCTAATTTTTAAACTTCCGACATTCGTCATAAAAATAAAAGAAGTTTTCAAAAGACTTTCGGGTTGTAAGGGGGGGTGAGGTTTCTGATACCTAAAAGAATAAACTTGGATTCAGTAAGAACTTTCACTTTCAGTGAGTCAGCACAGGCTGAGAAACACTGGGGTACCTGATTTGTCAGGTACCTTAAGAGGTGCGGTTTTATGACCTCACCCATCGAAAAGGGAAGAGGTCCCATAGAAGGGTTGGGTCTCTAGTTTGGGTCCAGAGGACGTAACGTCCGTCTAAGAAATGATCGACTCGGTGTTCCCTTCGGGTTCAGTAAATACTCACACGATATTTTGAGCTTGACTTTTAGCTTGGAGGAACTCAGAATTCATAGAGTTCATTCTTAATTCCTGTCATGTATGTATAACATACATGGAACATCAACACGCACAAAACGTTCTTCTGTGCGACGTCTTACATTGTGTTCGACCTAACAGCGATCTACAAAGAATGTAAGGGGAGAGATTTTATATCAAAGATACCGTTAGTAAATTGTGTACAAATATCAGGGTACAATGATAGATTAATCTAAAACTAGGAACCTTCTGTCTCTGATACTGAGTAAGTAAAAGTTTAGAGATTGGGACCTGAACCCTGGTCCATGTAAAGGGTCGTAACCTGTTGTAGTTGTTGAATTTGTATTTACGATACGAGGTACGAAAACCACACCTTGAACTTTGTGGATTTGATGTACGTCGCTCTTATTTACAAATGGGTTCACTACACTACACTAACTTCATTAGGTCAAAAAATGTCTTAGGGTCAAGGTGTTACAGAGTGAAAAATAGTCATCTTAAATTAATGAAACTCTAAAGGAAAAATACCAGAAGAAAATAATGTTTTCATTAGGATTCTAGAAACGTCTTGTTTTTATAAAAGAAACACCCCTAGACTCCCGTTATCATGGTCTCCGACCATCTTTGATTTTAACTTCGTTTCTTCTCTAAAACGATTGTAAAACCCTTTTGATCGAGATGTGTTGACCTCTTCCTTTACCGTTGGGTGAGGTCATGAGAACGGACCTTTTAGGGTACCTGTCTCCTCGGACCATCCGACGTCAGGTACCCCAACGATTCTCAGCCTGTACTGACTCACTGAATCGAAAGTGAAAAGTGAAAGTACGTAACCTCTTCCTTTGCCGTTGGGTGAGGTCATAAGAACGGACCTCTTAGGGTCCCTACCTCCTAGGACCTTCACTGAATCGTCGTCGTCGTCGTCGTTGAGATGTGTTGTTGACGTTTATCGGATAACATGTCTTAAACGTGTAAACCATTGTAACTTAAAAAAATTTAATGTGAAACCTTCAGTATCATAAATGGTCACGTACACACGAGTCAGCACAGGTTGTTAGACCCTGGGATTCCTGACATCGGAGTCAAAGGAGACAGGTACCCTGAGAGGTCCACTCTTATGACCTCACCAAACGGTACGGGAAGAACTCCCTTAGACTGGGTCTATTGTTTGGACCCAGAGGTCGTAACGTCTGTCTAAGAGATGGAGACTCGGGGGTCCCTTCGGGTCATAAATGGTCATAGAGTTTGGTTTTACTGAGAGAGTATGAGAAAAAAAAAAAGACCTATGATAAAATGTTGGTGATGTTGAGTCAAGGAAGGAAGGTCTCAGTACTTTTCTTCAATATCCTTTATTCAGAAGTAGGAGTGAGAAGTGTGAGTGAGAGTAAGACCTAACTTTACGTTTAGTTTGTCCTTTTACTGTTTATACTCGATGTCTTATAGAGGGTCCTAGATCTTTTAGTGTTTTCACCTTTTACTATTTTTTATTTACTCCAGTTCCGTTTCGCAGAAACAGAACCACTCCTTCTACACCCACCTTACCTTTCGTCCCCTCGACACCACATCCCCTCTGAGAAAGGTAATTTGCGTATACAATGTCTTTTTCGGTTGTACAAATTTTAGTCAATTAAATTTGAGTTTATAATTTAGGACGAAACATAAAAGGACATACATCGAAAAAGTTCAATAAATTCCGTCAGTAACTTCTGTTAGAGACCAAACGAGACGTGTTCCTCGGTGTGTTAAAACCGTTCCTTAACTGGGCAATTATAGTACCCCTCATCTCACAGAAGATTGTCCTGGTGTGACTCAGGAGACTTACCTCGAGAGTAGACCTTACTTTTATGATCCAAGCGGTAGATCTGACACCGAGAAGACATGTGTGTTAGTTAAATGGTCAATTCACCAGACGGGGGTCCTTTTTAAGAAACAAACCGAAGGGATAATAACGGATCAAAAATCTCTAACGAAGTTTAAGGATTCGTGTCTTTTGAAAATTTTTCAAAGACAGACCACTATTGGTCTTTGTCTTTACCCTTGAACCACCTTATGATTGAGAGTTGGAGGACCGAACCGAATATTTTTATTTATTAGATCTCCCTGGAGATCCCTTAGGAGTCTCCACCAGTACAGTAATGAATCACATTTTATAATCTATTTTAACGTCCATGACTATAACGTGGGTACACTAGGTGTTTCGTAAAGGTGGATGTAACGGAATAAGACAGGAGTGTTGTTGAGATACTCCATAGTGCCAAGATAAAGTGTCTCTTCTTTTCTCTCTGAACTTCTTCACTAAACCGATTTCGTCGCGTTGATTATCTTAAGTTCGGATCAAAGACCCAAAGGGTCAAACGTGTGAAAGACGGTATAACACTATGGTAGACATTTTTTTTGGGTTCAGTAGGAAATTAAACCCTCGAGGGCCCTCGAAACCGAGGACCACAACAAAAGGTAAAATTTTAGTTGAAATTTTGAAGAGAAAAAATGTTTACTTGAATAGATACTTTGTCTTTGTCCTAGTGTCTGCATCTCTTGTCTGAACACCAACGGTTCCTCCTTGCCCCGGTCACACTCCCCCCATCTAACCTTCAAACCCTAATTGTGTACGTTTGACAATAAATATCTCACCTGTTTGTTGTTTCAGAATTACATATCGTGTTCCTTGAGAGTAAGTCCTAGGACCCTCTTTGGTAGTTCCTTTTCTTATAAAATTTTCTTACATACACGAACCAGCGAGTCAACATATAGATATATTGACTTAGTGAAACGACATCTCGTATTTAATCATGTCGTAACTTTTAGTTGAAATGTAGGTAATTTAAATTTTTTTTTAAGACCAAATAATAAGGTAATCAACAAGTAGAAAAGTGAAGGGACAAGAGTACGGTGTAAGAAGTAGATTTTACAACAGTGACATAGTTTATTTAGAGACACCTTTGATATTTAAAATCACTTGACTCTTCTCCGTACGTTAACATTTACAAGGAAAGTATCAAATAAGGAACTAAAAAGAAAGTAATTATGTGAATACCTTCATTTCTTGTCCTCGTGAGAACTCGGAAAATTAACGGACTCCCCTGGTCCTTTCACCACAAGGAAGATACATCGGGTTACATGTCTCTCCTCATACCGATACGAACGTAACCCGTCAGGAGTCAAGTCAAGTCAGCGAGTCAGCACAGGTTGAGAAACGGTGGGGTACTTAGAGTCGTGCGGTCCGGAGGGACAGGTAGTGGTTGAGGACCTCAAGTGAGTTTGAGTGCAGGTAGGTCAGTCACTACGGTAGGTCTGTAGAGTAGGAGACAGCAGGGGAAGAGGAGGACGGGGGTTAGGGAGGGTCGTAGTCTCCGAAAAGGTTACTCAGTTGAGAAACGTACTCCACCGGTTTCATGACCTCAAAGTCGAAGTCGTAGTAAGGGAGTTTTCTATAAGGTCTCGACTAGAGGAAGTCTTACCTGACCAACCTAGAGGAACGTCAGGTTCCCTGAGAGTTCTCAGAAGAGGTTGTGGTGTGAAGTTTTCGTAGTTAAGAAGCCACGAGTCGGAAAAAGTGTCAGGTTGAGAGTGTAGGTATGTACTGGTGACCTTTTTGGTACCGGAACTGATCTGCCTGGAAACAACCGTTTCATTACAGAGACGAAAAGTTATACGATAGATCAAACCAGTATTGAAAAGAAGGTTCCTCATTCACAGAAAATTAAAGTACCGACGTTAGTGGTAGACGTCACTAAAACCTCGGGGGGTTTTATTTCAGACTGTGACCAAGGTGACAAAGGGGTACATGAAGGGTACTTCACTACCCTGGTCTACCGTACTAGAAGCAAAAGACTTACAACTCAAAATTCGGTTGAAAAAGTGAGAGAAGAAAGTGAAAGTAGTTCTCCGAAAAATCAAGGAGAAGTGAAAGACGGTTATCCCACCACAGTTACCTATAGACTCCAATAACTACAAAGAAGACCGTTAGAACTAAGGTCGAACACGAAGAAGGTCGGGTCGTAAAGAGTACTACATGAGACGTATCTTTAATTTATTCGTCCCACTGTTATATGTCTGAACTGCATGAGGAAAGGATAAACCTTGGTCAGACAACAAGGTACAGGTCAAGATTGACAACGAAGGACTGGACGTATATCCAAAGAGTTCTCCGTCCAGTTCACCAGACCATAAAGGTAGAGAAAGTCTTAAAAGATGTCAAATAACACTAGGTGTATCCGTTTCCGAAACCGTATCAGTTATTTCGTCTTTATCTACAAAAAGACCTTGAGAGAACGAAAAAAGTACTAGGTCGTCGACAACCGTTAAACTAGAGACCAAGGAGACGGAAAAGATTTTGGTTGAACTTGTAGACCTTCAAGTACCAAGTGCATAACGACTTCGGACCGAACCTCTTAAAACTCGTAATGAAATGATCACACACTCTACTCACGTTAACACGTCATCAAACTCGTAAGAAACCGTAACGGAAAGAAACCCTAACCTTACTTTTGACTGAAAAAGGTCAGGAGACCGGTGACGACTCAAAAGGTTTAAACGACCGTATAACTCACGTCGTGAAAGTGTCGTAGTAGAAAGTCCTAAACTTTATCGAGATGATCTTAAGGTAGTGGAGGTGATCGAAACAAGTATCACTACGAAAGATTCCGGGTGAACTGAAGTGTAAGGTCTTACAGACCGAGATCCACTCACTAGTGTGGTAGAACTAATAGAGCCAACACTTCTAGAAAAAACATGTCAAGAAGACACATAAAAATAGTGGAGAAGAATTATAGAAGACGAAGACAATCCAGGTATGGTAAAGACAGGAAACAACACGGGTAGAAACGTCCTTTACAAGGGAACCACAGAGATTAAAAGAACTTCTCTAGAGATCAGAAAGGGTAAGACAAGAAAAGGAGATAAAGAAACGTAACTAGTGACTCCTTCCGAAAGAATAGAGAAGAACGACGACAAACCTTAAGACGTAAGTCTACGAATATAGAAAGGAAAAGAGGAAACGAACAGTGAAAAGAAAAGTGTCGATAAACATTTCCGGAGGACTCTGTCGGTAAAACGAAAAAACGTAAAGAAAAGGTACCCCTACCAGAACTAGGAACAGAAGACATGTTACAGTACTTGGAGGTAGGTATCAAGTAGTCCGTGAGATAGCCAAGATCAGGGAATTTAGATAAAGAGTGAAGGTGACATATTAGTATTCCTTAAACTAAATCCAGTATGGGCTTACCAGATCACCAAAAGGGATGAAAGAAGTTAAATTCAGACTTAAACCGTTATTCCTCAAGTACTAGACTCGGTGTCAGTCGAGGACCAGAACAAAAACAACTGTCATATCTCGAAGAGGTAGAAACCGACGTTTCTTATATTAGTTAGACTAAAGCCACAACTGGTAGACCACTACAGGTACACATCTCAGAAGAGAACACAACAACCTTCTCCCACAAACGATACTGGTCACGTAAAAGAACCGTTTTGAGATAATCTGAAACGGGACGAAGTAACGCATAAGGTTCCGGTTTAAACGGGTAATGAGGTCCACAAAGAACTGAAGGATGAAAACGTAAGGTCAGGGGATATTACTTTTCCTGTAGAAAAAACCCACAATCAAGATTTTCCAGAACATCCAGAAGTATCTTGGTAAGTTGAAGTCGAAGAAGTCGTAATGACCAACCCCGTATCTGAACCTAATGACACTATAACTTACCTAACGGAACCTTGTCTCTAGTAAGACAGCAAAAACTCTAACGTAGGTTCATGACGTAAAACCTGAGAAAACAACTGGTACTACCGATGAGGTAAAGAAGACTCCCTAAGGACGGGCGTCATCATCTATATTACCAATAGACTCAATTTAAGTGGGTAAGGTCAGGTAAAATCAAACGACTCAGGATCTTACAGCTGCAAGTGAGAACGGTAGAGGACAAACTGGTGAAAGTTAAACGGACTAAGTACCTGGACTGTAAGGTCAAAGGATACGTCCAAGGATACCCGTCAGGACCCATACACGTTTATCATTATCACGGGGAGAGTGAGAGGTTTGACGGGTAAACTTGAGATTTAACGAGGGANGGTCAGGTAAAATCAAACGACTCAGGATCTTACAGCTGTAAGTGAGAACGGTAGAGGACAAACTGGTGAAAGTTAAACGGACTAAGTACCTGGACTGTAAGGTCAAAGGATACGTCCAAGGATACCCGTCAGGACCCATACACGTTTATCATTATCACGGGGAGAGTGAGAGGTTTGACGGGTAAACTTGAGATTTAACGAGGGAGTTCTGGTTCGTATACGATTCAACGAAGTCTTAGACTGAGACCTGACATCGAACACCTGACATCGGACGGTCCGAAGAGACAGGTACCCTAAGAGATCCGTTCGTATCATTTGGTGGAAGACCTATCTGTAAGAGGCAGTAAATGTTTTAGGGAGTTTCTTGAAAGGAAACCATCCCAAGATGGTCGGAGGACATTATGTCTATGAATGAGGAACCAGACTTCGATGTCACGACAAAGAGGACTTTACTCGAAGAAATTTAAACTAACTGACGTTGGTACTTCCCGTCCTCACGGGTATACTGTCTTACTGTGCAATCGGTTTCCAGTAAATATAAACTGAAACGTCGTGTCGACAAAAACGTGACTACAAGAAAAGGTTCTCTTAGACCTAAGATAAGGTGTTTTCGAGTCTCAGGTTATTATGAAATTATCGACAAGAAACTTTCGACAAAGAAATAATTCGAACTCTTTAGGGTTCGATTTGTTCAAAAACTTCATTTATAAATATTTTCGTAAATTATAAAATTACACGTGACGTGTAGAAGTCCCGACCTCTATATCCAATACCTCCTACAAATGGTCAACTGAACTGTCACCTTCTGTCAACTCTTTGGTCACCTCATCCGAATCCAATCCTATTACACTTTTACCAGAATTATCACGAACCGTATAATTTCATTAAGTATTTGTCAACTTTACTAAAATTAAAGGGTTGGTGGTGATCGAATCACTACTCCTTATTGTTTAATCCAACTTATTATTACGTGAGTTGATTTCATCTTTTGGACGGGAGACTTAGGGTGGATCTTTTAGAATCCTTTATGATTCTTTAAAAGGGTCTTTCTCTTCAGTAGACATCAATGGTGTACTTCTTGATTAACAAATCGAAACATAAATTTTTGTAAGAGGAGTGTTTAATAAGACGATTATAATTATCGATATACATTCTGTCATTAACTGACTTTCATAATTCTACACTTTAAGTGTTTCCTTCAGTCTCAGTCTGGACTATAATAAATAACATGTATATACGTGCACCCACACACACACACACACACACTGTCGACGGACATTGACCAAATCAAAACATCGTGAATGGTGTGACTAACAAGGATAAAACAACAAAGGTTGTTGAGATCTTATCTAAAAAAAAAGTAGAACCGTAAGGTGTCTTGAAGGTCGCTGTAGAAGACGTTTTCGTGTACTTCTTCACCAAGGTCCTGGGAGTGTCAGTGGTCTTAGACTCCTACGAGTTCAGGGAATATATTTTACCGATCGTAAACGTATATCGGATCGGGTAGGAGGAAATATGAAATTTAATAGAGATCTAATGAAGACTATATTACGGTTACTATACATACATATATAAGTATTCACATTAATAAAAAATTGATAAAAACCGTCGTGACACACCGTACACCCTAGGATCAAGGGGGCGGTCCTTACCTTGGTGTGGTCTTCGCACTCAGAATTGGTGACGTGTCGGTTCCTTCAGGGTATCCATGTTACGTTTATGTTACATTAATCAACGGTCGTACACCGTTTAAGTCTAAGACGAGGAGTCTTGAAAGACCTTAAAAAAAAGGTTATAAAAGGGTGGTACCAACCAACTTAGGTGTCTAAACCTTGTGAACTCATGTTTCGGACCGACATGCAATCTACCTATACGGATCTTAGAGTGCTCGTAAAAATTCCGTTTATTCCAGGAATTAGGAACAACCAACAAACAAAAAATTTTGTATCATGGTAAACCATGTCAACTTCTGCTGTATTTAGAAGTGATTTATATGTTGATTCAAACGGAAGAACAGTCTAGACAAAAATAAGTAGACCATTCTTTTTGAACAAAAAGTCTTTATAAATAGTATAACGGTAGAGTGAATAGTCTCACAGAAACGATAACACGTGAAATATCCCTCCATAAAACGACTCAAAGGAACCATGGGTCTTTTTGACAGAACAAAGTTTAATTAGAAATGTCGATGTTTCGATTCTCTTGAAACCATTCTATATAAGAAGTCTAAAATTCAAAACAAAAAGGTATCTCATTAAGTTGTATGAAATAGGATTCATTTAATCTTGAGAAGATCAAAGCTACATATTATATAAAAGGGATATATTAAAAAAACCTCGTTGTAGATTAAAGATAAAGGTAACCAATAATTGATCGGTTTAAAATTAGAAGATTACTGATGGAGTGTAATAAAAATCTTACTCCGATCTGTATTTATCCATATATTTATTTGTCTTCTTATCCATGTATAAGAATCTATAAAAGAATAATTTTGTAAAGGGTTGGTTAATACTTTGGTGTTAACAAAGAGATAGGTTCTATACACTATGTAGAAAAGTTTACAAGACATCTTTAAGTGTTCTTATATTACTGTTTATATTATTTAAATTTACACTTTGTAAATAAGTAGACACTGGTAAGGTCTATAAAATATTCCTTTTTTTTTTTTCGTTTGTTTGATGACAACAGATCACATACAAGTCAAATCAAACTTCTTTAACAAAACTCAAAAGTGAAAGACTTAAAATATTACGAGGAATATTTAAAAGACGGATATATTTTATCATAATTATTATTGTTATAGTACTCTCATAGTGGTTTCTCCATGAAAAATACGGTCAACGTATGTATATAAGAGAGTTGTTCGACTACTCTATCTGTGATAAAAAGAATAAAACATGTGCCCTTTTTACCCTGGTACTCTTAAGGTCATTGAAAGGGAGATAGTGCGTTGAACTTTCAAGGACCCCGGGCCTAAACTTAGAGACTGAGGTTTCATATATTGTTATTTGAAAAATTTCTTCCCAACCCTATTTAATCCTCAAACCTTAATCGTCGATGTTTAATGATATATATATTATCTACTTATTTCGACATCTCTCTCGTGCGTCACGAGTGATGACACATCGTGTCCCTTAGTATAAGTTATAGGACATTATTTAGTCTTACCTTTTATTATGTACACACATATTAACTTAGTGAAACTACATGTAATCTTTGATTATGTTGAAACATTTAGTTCATATGAAGTTAATTTTTACAAAAGGGTGTCTTTTCCTTATAAAATATGTCTAAGTCCGATATGAAAAGTTTATTACGAAATTTCCTCTTAGACTAAATTAAAAATGACAGAGTTTTCATCCTGAGAACAGAGGATATTTTTTACTTATTTTGGTAAATTATAAATTTTTAAAATTTCTTTGGTCGACGAAATTAATCGTTTTAAGAAAGCGATTTGTCTTTTTGTGGTTTCAGTTTGAAGAGAAGTGTTTATTTTTTCCTTGATTTAACTTTTTAATGGAAGGTACTTTCTAATTTTTATTTTACTGAGAATTCTTGAAATAATTATGTAACAATTTATCCGACGATTGTTCTAAAAGAAAAGTAAGTCGATTCTTTTTTTAAGTAAAGAAACAGTTTGTGGTTACAATTCATCCAAACTTAAAGAAAGGAAACCATTCCCTTAACCTAACTACACAATCTCGGGATCCCAATTCATCATCCATCTAAGTCACAGTACAAATGTGTGATCCGGGAACTTATAGTAAAACTTTGTCTCTCTTTTTAAGGTCTCGTGAATCTATACCTTTTGAGGACGTTTGTCTCTGTCAGATCGTTTTAGTTTAGGTAAGTATTCTTTTATTTTAGGAGATACAGTTTTCTATAATAAAATGCAAAAGTTTCCATGACAACACAGTTTCACGGAGGGGGGATGTTGGAAGCCGTTATAGAGGTTCACCTGGTGTGAGACATATGTATTTTCTACAGAAGGAATAAATAAAAACGTGAACCTTATAATACAGACGGGTGGACTCTAAATCCGTGGAATTTCGACCCTTCGTTTACTGTCTTCTTTTTAAACGGTCTGATATTTTGAATCAAGAAAGTAAGTTAAGATTACCTCATATGGTGTAATAAACAATACGTCAATGAAAATCACTGTACTAGTAGTTAAAAAAAAATACCATGACATTAAAACTTCACACCCCTCACCTACCTATCTTAGAGACATAAACTGTTTAATTTTTTTTAAAAACTGACACGACCCAGAGGTAACACCGTCACCCGAAAAGAACCCGACACCGTGTATCTGAATCAACGGGGTCTCGTACACCCTAGAATCAAGGGGTTTGTCCTTAGTTTGTACACATGAGACGTAACCGTCCGTCTAAAAGTTGGTGACCTGGTACTCCCTTCAGGACCATAACTGTTAACATTGGTTATAAAATAATGACTTTGAGAGGGTGTGAAAGATTGACCCTTGTAGTTTAGAAGTACGGGATTCTCTTACTGTCCGTTTAAACCGGAACCTTATACCTTACTTCGTCCCGTTTTTGATTATCTCGAAACGGTTCTCTTACGTGACCAGTATCGTTTGTGGGAGAAGGTTGTTGTGTTCTGTTCTGAGAAGTGTACCTGTAGTGGTCTACCAGTTGTGGCTTTAGTCTAACTAATATAAGAAACGTCGGTTTCTACCTCTTCGAGATATGTCAGTCGTTTTTGTTCTAACCCCCCACTGACACCGAGTCTAGTACTTGAGGAATAACGGTTTAAGTCTGACTTTAACTTCTTCCATCCCTTTTGGTAATCTGGTAAGTCCATACTGGATTTAGTTTAAGGAATACTAACATGTCATCTTCACTCTTTATCTACATTCCCTGATCTAGACTATCTATCTCACGGACTACTTGATACCTACCTCTAAGTACTGTGACGTGTCCTCTGTCCCTAGTTCTGGTAGGGGTACCTTTTCTTTACGTTTTTTCGTTTTACCGACAGACCCCTCCGGAATGTTTATCGACACTTTTCTTCTCTTCACTGTTCGTTTCCTCTTTTCCTTTCCATATTCGTAGACTTACGTCTTAAGGTTTCTTATCGTTCCTCTCTATTCTTTCGGAAGGAGTCACTAGTTACGTTTCTTTATCTCCTTTTCTTGTCTTACCCTTTCTGATCTCTAGAGAAGTTCTTTTAATCTCTGTGGTTCCCTTGTAAAGTACTTTTCTACCCGAACTATTCGCTGTCTTTACCATACCTGGATTGTCTTCGTCTTCTATAATTCTTCTCCACCGTTCTTATGTGTCGTCTTGACATGTTTTTTCTAGAAGTACTGGTTCTATTAGTGCTACCACACTAGCAAGTGGATCTCGGTCTGTAGGACCTTACACTTCAGTTCACCCGGAATCTTTCGTAGTGATACTTGTTTCGATCTCCTCCACTACCTTAAGGTCAACTCGATAAAGTTTAGAACTTTCTACAACGACACTTGCACGAGGTGAGTTATACGGTCGTTTAAACTTTTTGAGTCGTCACCGGTGTCCTGACCTTTTCCATTCAAGAGTAAAGTTACGGTTTCTTACGAGTTTGATGACGTGTTAACATGAGTAGAGTAGACGATCATTTTGTTACGAAATTTAAGAGGTTCGGTCTGAAGTCATTATGTACTTGGTACTTGAAGGTCTATAAGTTCGACCAAAATGTTTTCCGTCTCCGGTCTCTAGTTTAACGGTTGTAGACGACCTAGTACCTTTTTCGTTCTCTCAAGGTCTTTTTGTAGATAAAGACGAAATAACTGATACGGTTTCGGAAACTGACACACCTCGTGTTCTTTGACACTTTTTAAGACTTTCTCTACCCTTATGGTCTGGTGGACTGGACGGAGAACTCTTTGGATATACGTCCAGTCCTTCGTTGTCAATCTTGACCTGTACCTTGTTGTCTGACCAAGGTTTATCCTTTTCCTCATACAGTTCCGACATATAACAGTGGGACGAATAAATTGAACATACGTCTCATGTAGTACTCTTTGCGACCTGACCTTTTTCGTGTTCGACCTTAGTTCTACCGACCCTCTTTATAGTTATTGGAGTCTATACGTCTACTGTGGTGGGAATACCGTCTTTCACTTCTCCTTGAGTTTTCGGAGAACTACTTTCACTTTCTCCTCTCACTTTTTCAACCGAATTTTGAGTTGTAAGTCTTTTGCTTCTAGTACCGTAGACCAGGGTAGTGAAGTACCCTTAATCCACCCCTTTGTCACCCTTCTCACAGTCTGAAACAAAAACCCCGAGGTTTTAGTGACGTCTACCACTAACGTCGGTACTTTAATTTTCTGCGAATGAGGAACCTTCTTTTCAATAATGGTTGGATCTATCATATAATTTTTCGTCTCTGCAATGAAACGGTTGTATCCAGACAGATCAGTTCCGATACCAAAAAGGTCACCAGTACATACCTAGACTCTCAACCTGACACTTCTTTCGACTCGTGGTTTCTTAACTACGAAAACTTCACACCACAACCTCTTCTGAGAACTCTCAGGGACCCTCACGTTCCTCTAGGTTGGTCAGGTAGGATTTCCTCTAGTCAGGACCCACAAGTAACCTTCCTGACTACGACTCCGACTTTGAGGTCATGAAACCGGTGGAGTACGCTTCTCAACCGAGTAACCTTTTCTGAGACTACGACCCTCCCTAACCCCCGTCCTCCTCTTCCCCTGCTGTCTCCTACTCTACCGACCTACAGTAGTGACTGAGCTACCTGTGCTCAGACTCACTTGAGGCCCTCAACCACTACCTGTCCCTCTGGACCACACGACCCTAAGTACCCCAGTGTTTCTCAGGCTGTACTGACTCTCTGACTTGACTTGACTTCTCTTACTCTTAAGGAGTACAGGTTGAGGCACCTGAACCTTCTTTTAAAGGATTACTATTGGATTCTCTTGACGGGGGTTTTTCCCCTCTTAGCCCTAATTGGGGTTTAGGTTAGAAAAAAAGTGATACGACAGAAAGAGACTAATGAGACAAAGAAAAAGGTAACAACCGAAGAGAAGTAGTAATATCGTAGACTGTGACCGGTTTGTTAAGACAAAGGTTCAGAAAAGAAGTTTCTACCAATCTATTCCGACCCACAAAAGTGCGTGATGTTTGGACATAAAGAGTACGTAAAAACGTGGACGTAGTATGAAATTTACTCACCAGATATGGTTATATACCTCGGGTCGTCCACCCTTTGAGTTTTGTGGTAATATGAAGGGATCAGTCGTAAGAAAGAGTGGTGATAAATGACGACTAAAATAACAAATTTAAGTATTAAACCTCTAGATCTTTTGACCACGAATTATACGAGTTATAACGATGATTAGACCCTTTTCTTTTAGTTTCGGTGAACTCCATGGTGAAGTTTGGTCAGCTTTACCGATAGTGGTTTTCCACGTGGTTATTGTTTACAACCGCTCCTACATCACTTTTCCCTTGGGAGTACGTGACAACCACCCTTACATTAACCATATCGGTGACACCTTTTGTCGTGTCTCCAAAGAGTTTTTAGATTTTTATCTTGATGGTATACTGGGTGTTGAGGTAAAGACCCACATATAGGCTTTTTTATGGTTTTTGGGATAAAGTTTTTTTATATCCGTGGGCTTATAGGTGTCGTCGTGATAAATGTCAACAGTTCCATTCCTTCGTTTGATTCACAGGTAGTTGTCTACTTGCTTATTACTTCTATACCATATATATATATGTTAACTTATAATAAATCAGTATTTTTCTTACTCTAAGACGGTAAACGTTGTTGTACTTACTTGTACCTCCCATAACACGATGCACTGCAATCTGTCTCCTTCACTATAGTGAAGAGACTATAGTGACTCTCCTCTCCCCAGAGAGGAGAGGGGTAACCATTGGTGACCAAACAAGAGATATACAGTCAGACGAAAAAAACGACAACAACGTAAGTCATCAAACAACATAATAAACTCTAAAGTCTATATTCACTATAGTACGTCGTAAAAACACTATAGTGAAGGAGACAGATTGCAGTGGATCGGGTATACTTCAGAAGAATTCAGAAGGGACCACCGAGTCTCGAATTTCACAGACGGAGGTTACGCCCTCTGGACCCAAACTAGGGACCTAACCCTTCTAGGGGACCTCTTCCCTTTACCGTTGGGTGAGGTCATAAGAACGGACCTCTTAGGGTACCTGCCTCCTCGGACCATCCGATGTCAGGTGTCCCAGCGTTTCTCAGTCTGTGCTGATTCGCTGAAGTGAAAGTACTTCAGAACACACACTTTGAACTTTAAACACTTCGTGATATCTTAAATTTCTTAGAAAGTAAGTTCATTTTTTTTTTTCTTTTTTCACTATGATAAACCCCTTAGTATGTTCAATTAAAAGTTTCTCTTCGTTTTTATATTGGAAATTTTGCAATACAATCTCTATCATAGTCTCATTTTAACTTTTACCAAAGGGTGTATGAAGTTTTATAAAGACATTATTTCAGAAAAGTTCATAAAAAGGTATTCCAGAGAGTTTAAGTTGGTTTTACAAGTCCAAACCACCCCAAAAAAAAAGGGGGGCAAGAGTCAGTAAAGGGAAGGGAAAAGTCTAAAAGTTCGGATCGAATACTGTTTTTGAGTCGACAAAAAGAAAGAGAGTCTCTACTGATAGGAATTTTGGAAGGTGAAGTAGTGAAGAAGTAAGTTCTTAAAGGGGACTGATGTAGTACAGGTGGTTGAGTTTGTTTTAAAAATTTTGAGGGTTGATATATATTTTATTTATTGGTTGTACCAGGATGATATGTCGTACTCTTTGATATAAGTTATAGAACATTATCGGATATTACCTTTTATTAGACTTTTTAATATATATATATATATATTTGACTTAGTGAAACGACATATAGACTTAGATTATGTCGTAAAATTTATTTGATATGAAGTTAAAAAAAATAATGTCCACTTAATAAAATAGAAAAAAAAAAATTTCTTTGGTGTTGATTATCGTCAAGACACAACGAGATTAATTCGTACTGGAAAATAACGATCTTCAGGGGGCGTCACGTTAAATACCATGGATCCTCTTTAAATTTTGTACAAATGAGTGTGAAACTTCGTCCTTTTCGTGTAATCCTATCTTAGGGGGACTCAATGTTCTCCTCGATACACTAAAAGGAGACTTCTTGAGAAGTTTATCTCAAGGTCGACCAGGTACCCAGTGTACACCAGAACTCCCCCACCCAATAGGTCAAAAGGAAGAACGAGGATTTTACTAAACGTGTATTATACAAGAGACCTCTGTTGAACGTATTATAGACGAGGGAAGTAGTAAAAAAAAATAGGAAATCCTTTGGTTGATGGGTTTTTCTTTTTTATTTCTTAATTTCGTTCTCACAAATAAAACTGGTAAGTTCACGGGTTCCTCATTGGAGAAAGAGTTAAAAGTTCTCTGAGGTCCACTTTTAATTGAGATAGAGAG
Source organism: Capra ibex (assembly GCA_006410555.1). Classification (NCBI taxonomy): domain Eukaryota; kingdom Metazoa; phylum Chordata; class Mammalia; order Artiodactyla; family Bovidae; genus Capra; species Capra ibex. The sequence goes on along the minus strand of SJYO01049755.1, from coordinate 36,454,089 downwards.
AGAAAATATAAAATTACGGGCCAACTTTGTAAATGGACGTTATGTTCTCTGGGACCTAAACTAGGGACCCAACCCTTCTAGGGGACCTCTTCTCTTACCGTTGGGTGAGGGTCCCGGACCCTTTAAGGTACCTGTCTCCTCGGACCGTCCGATGTCAGGTACCCCGACATTCTCTCAGTCTGTGCTGAATCACTGATTTGGTGGTGGTGGTGGCATCTCCTGTCCTTCCGCGGTTTCACAAAATCCATTTCTACTGTGTTAGATTAAAGAGAAAATTTTTCAATAAGTACCCTACCCCTCTCCGTTCTCGCCTTCTCCTTTTGGTCTCGACTCTTAAAGTCAAAGAGTCAATTCCCTACTATCATCGAAACTAATTTTACCACTGTCACTTTTACCTTTCTTTCCCTTCCTAAAAGTTTTGTTGGTCACTCTCCTTTTTCTTTCTCCTTTCGATCTAGACATCGGACCACGGTAATCAAAAACACTTCTGGTGGCCTTCTCTCCCCCACCCGAAGGGTACACCGTGAACACCATTTCTTGAGCGGAGGGTTACGTTCTCTGTATCTCTGTCCCTAAACTAGGGATCCAACCCTTCTAGGGGACCTCCTCCCGTACCGTTCGGTAAGGTCATAAGAAAGGACCTCCTAGGGTACCGGACCTCCCGATATCAGCTATTCCAGCGTGTCTCAGTCTGTGTTGAATTCTCTGAATCGGGTGTACGTGTCCTTCTCCCCCTCTACTCCTGTCCCTACCTTCCGTCTCGAGACGGGACTTGTACACCACGGGTGCACTGTGTGTTCACCGAATGGGTAATAGTCAGTCCATAGTCCCTCCTTCGGGTGTGACATCTATGCCTCGAACCCTTAGTAGTCGAAATCTACAGTAAGTTTCGGGAGCATGATAGACTTTGGTAGATCTCCTCCTTTGGTTTTCCTCTTCTTTCTTCTCCCCTTCTCTCGTCCCCCTTTCCTCCCTTCTACTCTCCCAAGTCCTGGTCTACGGAATTTGAAATTTGTGGTCATCTCCTTTTGTTCGGTAGTTTCCTATGACTATTCCCTACGACCCAGTTCTCTCCTGAAAGAAACACGCAGAACTCAAACACAGACGAAAGACTTTACCTTCGTAATCTTACATATATGTACGACTACTCTTACTACGTCATATTTCTTGTGGTAACTACTGAGTCTTCTCTTCCTTTAGTTAATTGTATGAATCTTTCCGTTCTGCCAAACCTAGGTCTCGATTTCTCCATTCTAAACGACAAATAGACTTAGTTCAAACTCTTTTCAAAGAGACTATCAGGGTTGTGTTCTTCTCTACAATCTGGAAAAGAAATTGGATGAGGAAGGTAATTGAAGGTTTAGAAGTAATTATATACTGAAATATGGATTATAACGTTATAAATTGTACTATATATAAACGAAAATTCCCTCTAAAAAAAAAGATAAATGTAATTAAGAATAACTGATCTGGGTTCGGGTTTTATCAAAATCAATAGTAGTTAAAATAGATCTGTGACTTCCTTCACAAAAATGTAAATCACATAGTAACTTACGAATTATAATTGTCTTGTTATATACGTACAAGAACACATACACAATTAATTCCATAACAACGAAATGTTACAACACAATTAAAGACGAGATGTTCCTTTACTTAGTCGACAAACAAATGTGTATAGGGGAGGTAGAACCTGGAGGAGGTGGGCTGTGTGTGTGGGGGTAGGGTGGTGAGGTCCCGTGGTGTGTCGTGACTCGACTCGAGGGACACGACATGTCGTCTAAGGGTGATCGACAGATAAAACGTGTACTATCACATATATATAGTTTTGTCACCTTCACGTCGTGTTTTAATTGAGTTGACAAAAGAAAGTGAGAAACTAAGTACGTGTAAGTTGATCACGAAAGAGGAAGACTGAAGAGTTACTCAATTTTTCTTGAACTTTTCTTGATGTCCAACGAAATAGAAGGGGAAAGTAGATACAGTAGTGAAAGTGTATTCACTGACCGATTATGTCCCTTCATTGTACCATTTATATAGTTAAACGGTCCCGGTTGTATTGTTTCACGGTGTCTACTCCACCGAATTCGTTGACTATGAAAAAAAAGGTGTCAAGATCTTCAAGTTCTGGTTCCACCGACACGACTGAAGACTCAGGAGAAAGGAACCGAGCATCCGCGAAAGAGAGAAATAGAAATCTACCATAAGGGATACAGAAAAGTCAAACGTAATTTACAAGAGAAGAATATTCCAAAAACCTACTACCGGGTGAGATTACTGAAGTAGATTGAATTAATAGAGAAAGAAGTTTCTTGGACAAAGGTTTATATCAGTGCAAAACGTCATGACCCCTAATCCTGAAGTTGTATACTTAAACTTCCCGGTGTCACGTCGGGTAATTGTCAGTCTTCCCTATACTGGTACCAGTGATCCACAAGTACGAAGAAGCTGGTCGTACCGGAAGAGAGACTTCAGTTTGGTTCAAGGTCACCTCCCACACCGGAGACCCCGACGACAGAAGAGGTGAATGAGTTATATTGTATGAACACGAGAAACTCAGAGTGACTCGAAAATATGTGACTCGGGCGACCTCAAGACACGAGGACTACGTACTTCTTCCGACATACTCCTACAACAACGACAACAAGTCATCGATTCGACACAGGTTGAGAAACACTGGGGTACCTGACGTCGTGTGGTCCGAAAGGACAGGAAGTGACAGGGGGTCAAAGGAGTTTAAGTAACAGGTAACTAAACACTACGGTAGGTTGGTAGAGTAGGAGAAAACGAGAGAAGAGAAAGACGGGAGTTAGAAAAGGTCGTAGTCCCAGAAAAGTTTACTCAACTGAGAACCGTAATCCATCGGTTTCATAACCTCGAAGTCGAAGTCGAAAGGAAATCCTAGTTGACCAAACTAGAGGAACGTCAGGTCCCCTGAAAGTTCTCAGAAGAGGTCGTGGTGTTAAACTTTCGTAGTTAAGGAGTCACGAGTCGGAAGAAATACCAGGTTGAGAGTGTAGACATGTACTGATGACCTTTTCGGTATCGAAACTGATGTGTCTGGGACCGACCATTTCACTACAGAGACGATAAATTATGTGACAGATCCAAACAGTGTCGAAAAAAGGGTTCCTCTTTCGTAGAAAATTAAAGTACCGACGTCAGTGGTAGGTGTCACTAAAACCTACTCCTACATTAAAACATATTCCTACTGTACCGTCATTTATCGTCTGTATGGTGTACTTAGAGGGGAGAAGTGTGTACGAACGAGGTAACAAAGAAATATATATATATAAAAAATTAATAAATAACGGATACGACCAAGAATCAACGTCGTACGCACTAGAAACTAGAAGGAACGTCGTACTTCCTAGAACGTCTCAACACCGTACGTTTAAGAACCAACGTCGTACACCTTAGATTAAGGGACTGATCCATAACTTGGGTGCGAGGGACGTAACCCTCACAAGTCAGAATCAGTGACCTGGTGGTACCTTCAAGGTGAGATAACAAAGAATTTTTTGTGTTCAAATTTACATTTTAGAGTTTACAATTTCATAATTCTTAAAGTTCTACCGTTGTCGTCTCCTCGTTTGGTTCTCGAAGACTCGTTCTGCAGGGTACATTGTCATGTCCAACATATGAGTAATTCGACCGGAACTTGTGTCTACGCCGGTGGGTGTCTTCCGTGACGCTACACCATGACACATCAACAGAGACGAAACAAAGTGGAGACTTAACCGGGTTCTGTACGGTCCCGACCGTTAGAAAAGAGTAGAAAGAATCTTAACGGTACACCAAAACCGTTTTTATGGCTGTATGGACTATTTTTATACATACGACTTTACGTAAGTATTTTTACATATCTAGTTTTGATGTGTTAGACTTTTACTAAAATTCTCTTCGGGTATAATGTCGAATACGTATTTTATAATGTATAATGTGTAATATAGAAGATATGAATATTTATGATCTGTTTTATTTTGTTGTACGACGTACCGTGACTTACATTCAGTCCAATATTACTTTACCAGAATTAAAAAATTTACGTGTAAAAATATAGAGTAAAAATTAGGTAGTTGTTTTTCGTGTATACCTGACGGTCGAAGGTTCGACCTGTGGACCCACAGGACTGGAAAAGGACGAACTGAGACGACAAGACAAAGTCGTCAAAGTTTCATACCACCAGTATGAAACTACCACCAGTATGAGACTACCACCAGTTAGGTCGGGGTAGAGACAACACCAATGACTTTAAGAAGGGTCACAGACCGTTAAGTAACAAACTATAAGGATCGAAGGTCGTAACGATCTTGAGATGTAGTCAAAAATACGAAGGTTCTCATAAGTCACACGTACCGTCCTTCCCGTCTAGTCGGTAGACGGAAGTCTCGGTTCTGTGGGTGGTCGGCATGACACTGAAGTTTTGGTTCTTACTCAGTACCTAAAAGACCCCAGTTCACTTCGTGGACGACGTATGATGGAAAATTCCAACGTGTACACACGTATACGTGTGTGTGTGTGTGTGTGTGTGTGTGTGTTTAATCTACACCCTCTGTGACGGTGACTGAGTTGTCGTGTTGGTCCTAATATGAGTTGAGCGGTTGGAGTGAGTGACGATAGTACGATAATACAAGACGAAACCCTCCAATTCACAATCAGCGAGTCAACACAGACTGAGAAACACTTGGGTACCTGACATCGGGTGGTCCGAGGAGACAGGTACCCTAAGAGGTCCGTTCTTATGACCTCATCCAACGGTAAGTGATGAGGTCCCCTAGGAGGGTTGGGTCCCCAGTTTGGACCCAGAACACGTAACGTCCGTCTAAGAAATGACAGACTCGGTGTTCCCTTCGAGGTATTCTCCATTACAGAGACAGATTACCCTGTTCTGTATTTATGTTTTTTTACATTGTACAGTCCACCTCTTCCTTTACCGTTGGGTAGATGATAAGAACGGACCCTTTAGGAAACCTGTCTCCTCGGATCGCTCGGTGTCAGGTACCCCAGTGCCGCAGTCTGTACTGATTCGCTGATTTGTTGTTGTTGTTTGTACACTCCTCAACCTTCACAATATTTTTTTAATTCGTCGCCGTCCTCAATGTCCCTTGTTACCCTCCCCCACGATGAAACCCATCTCAGTGGTACCTGTGAGTAAGACTACCACACTTTTAACGATTCTCTGACCTTCCTCCATTCCTTCGTCAGTGTGTCTGTAGACGTCCCTGTATAAGTGTCCCTCGTTCTCGTTTCCCAGGCTCCGTTCTCGAAGTACACAAACTCCTTCTTTTTCCTTCGGTCAGAACGATCTCTTGTCATCCTTCCCTACTCCAAACTCTAAAGAAACTTAACACTAATTTCATTCTTAAGCTACCTCATCGGTGTCGTTCCTCAGAACACTAAATAAGTGGGTCCTCGTTTTGGAGTTCTGGTTTCCGACTCCGTCCCCGTGAGGATCCCCTTCCGGCGACGTTATCGGGATCTCTTTCTACTACCGTCGAACGTGGTCCCGTCGGGCTACCGGTACCACTCCACACCAGTCTAAACCCTATATTAGACTATGTAAAAGATTACTTAATCTAAACTCCATACCCTCTTTATCTTGACAGTTCCTACTGAGGTGCAAAAATCGGGTTTCTCGATCCTCTTGTCTTAACGGTTGTTGATTAAGACGTTGAAGAGGAGGAAATGTTTCTCTACTGTAAAACACTGTCTGAGATCCAGGTAGGTGTTGTACTGTTTACTGGGCTAAAGTAAGGAAAAATGCCGACTCATTATAAAGTAACATATGTACATGGTGTGGAAGAAATAGGTAAGTCGACAGTTACCTGTAAATCCGCCGAAGATACTGGACCGACAATATTTATCACGACGTTACTTGTAATCGTATGGTTCGCATTTTACGTATCGATCACCCTTCGACAACATATCGTGTCCGTCGAGTCGAGTCCCGAGACACTACCGGATCTCCCCACTCACCCTCACTTCAAGTCCTCCTTCCTCTACATACATATGTATATCGACTAAGTACAACAACGTGTCGTCTTTGATTGTGTTGTAACATTGTGTTGATATGAGGTTGTTTTTTTATTGTGATTACGTTCACTCATAAACGATACTACTATTAATTAGACGTCAATTATGATTAAATATTTTATTGTAAAATTTTAATAAAGAACTGATATTTCGTGATAATATCATACGCATTGTAAGCAGTGGTGACTAGTAACATTAAGGTCACATATATTATGGTGTAAATCTAAAAAGACGTACGACAAATAAACCTCTGGATTTCTTATCTGCTCGTAAGACGTAAGGGGTTTACTTTGGAACAAAAGTCGATAACAAAATTGACCTTCGATGAAACCTCTTGTGACTCACATAGAACCATTTCTACGAAGTATTCGGTTCTAAATACTTAACTCATTAGTATATTAAATAGTAAGTTTGATTCTGTAAAATTCCCCCACTAGATTATTGTTACAACATTATGACTTGTATTTGTTCCTCTCAGGTCCATCGGATCAGTACCTTATACTATTCTTATCTGAGTCCTTGGTTGTTCCACCGTTCGTTCCCAAGGTTTTCATGCTGGACGACGTCTCCCGACTCCACACACTGTTTAGTCTGGACTAGGACCGACCACGACCTCGTGTTCTTCCGGGTGGAATCACCACCTCGTCTTCCCAAAGAATCACCTCCGTCAGTACTACTACGTTGCTGTCCTTTCGACAGACCAGAAGACATTACGTTACTCCTCGTCTCCCCTGTCTGTGACGTCGTAGTCCCAACCCGGTGTTTTCGACCTAAATCCCGTTCCGAAGGTAGGGTCGTTATCAGTCCCTTGGTCTCTTCTCACGTCAGGGTCGGTGATCTGTGGGTTCACATCGTCAGGGGACTCCTCGGGAGTATGCCGAATTCTGTCAGTTTACCAGGGTTTGGATTGGTTCAATACCCTCCACCACTCTATGACTCACGAGATAAACAGAGTAAGAGTTCGACCTTCAAGTCATTCCTTATTACGGACTTTCCCTGAGTGTTAGATGTAGCAAGATACGTGTTTCTTTATTGTTCTGTACCAATACAGGATATTTTGTAGTTTCCGATGGTAGTTTCCTGTTGATTTTAACCATAATACTTACTACAAGTGTGGTTGTTTTTTTAGGATCTCTTTTTCCCGTGATCATATAACGGTTTATATCTCTATACAAAATGCCATAAAAGAAATTTGTAAAATAAACGATTCTTATCTCTTACGTCAATTTAAGGTGACGAATAGGTGGGTAGTGTAAAGAGAAGGAGGGAGGGGTCTACATAACATTGGTGATGGGTCTTAATCTACAAAGATTAAGAGTATGTGTAAAAAATACCAAAACGAGTTATATCTCCTATGTAATTTTTTGATAATTTATGTAATTTATTGATAACAATATGTACAAAATTTTGAGACAAATTTACCACAGTATAATAAGCGTCATGAGACGTTGGACAAAAAAGAATGGTGTAACATAAAACCCCGATATAGGTAAAACGATTACTTTGAGATTAAATAATAAAGTTATATACTTTAAAGTAATATACTCATATGGTTTCATATGTGTGTGGGTAGGTCTCTATCTACTATCTCTCTACTATTTATTTATCTATGTATGTATGCATATCTTTGATAACAACACAGTTACCTACAAATGTTAATAAACGATAATGTTTCTTACATCGTTACTTTTACGGAAGTGCAAAGAAGGACACGGGTGTATTCTCCAAAAGAGTTCGTCACCGAGGGTTACCCCGTCCTAGTCGAGAATCTTTTGTTAAGTTGTAAAACACCCCCTCTGAAACCGACAATGTTACTAGCCCACCGTAAGGACCGTAAAGGACACGACTTTAGTTTTCGCGTCACTGAACAGGACATAGGATGTCATCCCGAAGACACATTAACTTTTTGGACAAACATTCATTAGGTTCGGATCTTGGAATTAGGTAAAATATGTATATTTGTGTTTGATAACAGTGTATGAGACCTACAAGTTATATTGATTTAACTCGCTTCTAATATAAAACAAGTGTTGAAATAATTAAACCCTTTTGAACGGTAAAACCTTTTAATGTAGTGGTTGTCATTGAATTGAAAACTCACCGACTTTGTTGTCGGACACAAAAAGCTTCAAGGTAAGTGCATTCGATACTTCCATACACACGTACACGAGTCAACGATTTAGTGTAGGTTGACAAACACTGGGGTATCTGATGTCGTGTAGTCAGAGGAAACAGGTACCCTAAAAGGGTCCGTTCTTATGATTTGACCCAACTGTAAAGGAAGAGGTCTCCAAGGAGGGATGGGTCCCTTCCTTGGTCGTAGAGGACGTGACTATCCGCTTGAGAAATGGTAATTCGGTAGACCCTTCGGGATACGTCCATACATGAAGAAGTAATAAAGGTTTGTAGATATATAACTTTATGTGTGAAATACTACTATAAAGAGAAAATATGAAACTATTACCATAATATGACTGAAAACAGACTTTAATTTTTCTCCCACTAAAACAATACTTTTCTCTCAAATCTAGACTGTTTGTTCTCTTAGTAATGGAGACACACACACACACACACACACACACACACGAATGACATATGTATGTCATTGATGGTTCATGTAGGAATTGCAATGTTAGGAAATAGTCAAAAGGAAGATCTCTTCAACACGATCAAAAAAAATAAAAAAATTAGAAATAAAATAAGATCAACATAACTCTAATCAACTGTATTCATTCCACATGTCGTACTACTTCAAATCACTTCTAAGTAGAAGAGTATATCTATGTTTTATTTTCTTTTTTTCCATAAAAATTGAACATACTCTTGAGACTCCTAAATGAGAGAATTAATTGTATGTCGTCACAAGTGACATAACTAGTACAACAATCAATGAAGGGACCATAATTATGAATAAATAACATGTTGACATTTACATATGGAAAACTGGTGGAAGTAGGTTAAGGGGTAGGGAGATGGGGGACGGAGACCACGGGTGTTTAGACTAGAGAAAGAGATGGTTAGACAGACAAACAACTCTATATCAACTGGCTGTTAGAAGGAAATCAAGGACCACGTGTTGTGTCACCAAGTTATAAAGATATGTAATGTTTTACTAGTGGTAATCAACACGATCAAATATTTGGGTGGTCGTCACCGACTCTTAAAACAAGGTGTACGAACGGTTAAGGACTTGACAGTGAAAAAAATTTACTGACGGATAGATTACCCATACTGTATTTGAAACTAACAACGAATTAAAGGTAAAGGGACTATGATCGTTCTGGTTTTTAGTTAAAGTGTACAAACACCAGGAGAGTCCCAGGAAGACTCTTAAAGACCAAGTATAAGTGGGCGGAAAGAGGTTAACAAAAATACATAAGGTCTGGTTTGATAAAAAAGTAAGACACGATATATTACAGGTGATGAGGGACCTTACAGAAAAATGAAACTAAGACTACAGAAAATAAAATACTTTTAAAAAGTACAATTACTTTTGTCTAATTAGTTTTATGAAGGAAAAGACAGGATAAAAAAATAGAGAAAGAAAAATTGAAGTTCAAAATTTAAAGATGAGTTTTGCAATTTTAAAAGGAAAAACATATATAGAAATTCACTGGACCTCAAATAAAAACACTAATCCCATTCTATTCTTAGACTAAAAAAGGACTCCTTTATTGAGAAAGAGGGGTCGTAATACATAACTTAAGAGGTAGGAAAGGGGTAAACTTACGAAGGAGGTGTTTTATACGTGTCTAGACAAGGACTTGTGAGAAAAGACGACTACTGACAAAAGGATTAGGTCTCTGTTATGATGATAGAATTAATCAAGTCGAAATATTGTTCATAGTTTTAAACCATCCGGTTTAAGGGGACACAAAGATAAACACCAACGACAAGTCAGTGATTCAACACAGGGTGAGAAACTCTGGGGTACCTGACGTCGTGCGGTCCGGAGGGACAAGGAGTGATAGAGGGTCTCAAAAGGGTTTAAGTACAGGTAACTCGGTCACAAAGATAATAGTTAAAAGTTTTGACATATCCGATAAGAATTAGGAAACAAAAAAAGGTAAACTTAAAATTTCCAGTTGACCGTGTCAGGTATTTTTTTAGAGACCCTTAAAATTACCCTCAATGTCCTATAATTACCTATTTAAACCCCTTTTCACTTAGAAATATTATAATTTACAAAGACAGATACGTAAACATTGAAACTTAGTTCAGAACAAATATAACATCGTCTAATACGAAGAACAGTAGGGTTGTTTGAAGAAATAGAAGGAACAATTGTTTTATATTTATAAAAATCTCTACCGTTGTTCGGATCGGAGTCCACTACTTACCATTTGTAAGTTATTTACCGTGGATGAATGACAGTAGTGGGGTACCAGGTACTGAATCATTGGTTTCGTTTTATTTCGGGACACAACAACAACAAGTCAGTACAGACTGAGAAACGTCGGGGTACCTGACGTCGTACGGTCCGAAGGGATAGGAAGTGGTAGAGCGCCTCGAACGAGTTTGAGTACAGGTAACTTAGTCACTACGGAGGTTGGTAGAGTAAGAGACAACAGGGGAAGAGGAGAACGGAAGTTAGAAAGGGTCGTAGTCTCAAAAAAGGTTTCTCAGTCAAGAACCGTAGTCCATCGGTTTCATAACCTTGAAGTCGAAGTCGTAGTCAGGAAGGTTACTTATAAACTCCAACTAAAGGACATCATAGTTGACCAAACTAGAGGAATATCAGGTTCTCAGAGTTCTCAGAAGAGATTGTGGTGTCAAGTTTTCGTAGTCAAGATGTTACAAGTCGGAAGAAATACCAGATTGAGAATGTATGTATGTACTGATGACCTTTTTGGTATCGAAACTGATTTGTCTGGAAACAGTCGTTTCATTACAGAGACGAAAATTTATGCGACAGATCCAACCAGTATCGAAAAGAAGGTTCTTCGTTCGTAGAAAATTAAAGTACCGACGTCAGTGTTAGACGTTACTAAACCCCTCGGGTTCTTTTATTTCAGATAATGATAAAGGTAACAGAGGGATAGATGTGTACTCAGATACATTCTCATTCGTTTAATATCGGGTAAGCAGTCTAGACAGGTGAAGGACAAAAACATTTCTCAAAAAGAACCTTGTGTCGGTACGGGTAAGTAAACGTACAACAGATATAGATACAAATGTGATGTCGTCGTTTGAGAACGTAGCTCAGACTGGTTTTCGTCTTTTTGTTTATAACATATAATTATGTATGTATATATATATACATACATAATTAGATCTTTTTACCATGACTACTTGGATAGACGTCCGTCCTTATCTCTACGTCTGCATCTCTTTCCTGAACACCTGTGTCACACCCCTCCTCTCCCACTCTGCTTCACTCTCTCATCGTGACTGTATATGGGTGATTCACGACTAGCGAGGTGCCCCAGTGAGAAACTCTGGGACACCTCATATCTGGTGGTCTGAGGAGACAGGTATCTTGAGAGGTCCGTTCTTATGACTTCACCCAACGGTAAGGGAAGAGGTTCCCTAGAAGGGATGGGTCCCTATCTTGGACCCAGAGGGCATAAGGTCCGTCTAAGAAATGGTGGACCCGGTGGTGTCTTCGGACTATATACGTGACGACGACGACGACGATTCAGCGAAGTCAGCACAGGCTGAGACACACTGGGGTATCTGCCGTCGGGTGGTCCGAGGGGACAGGGACCCTAAGAGGTCCGTTCTTGTGACCTCACCCAACGGTAAGGGAAGAGGTTACGTACTTTCACTTTTCACTTTCACTTCAGCGAGTCAGGACAGGCTGAGAAGTGCTATATACGTGATGGTACACATTTTGTCTATCGATCACCCTTCGACGACAAATTGTACCCCTCGGGTCGGGTCACGAGACACTACTGGATCTCCACCCTACCCCCCACCCTTTCCTTCCTCCGAGTTCTTCCTCCCCTATATATATATATATATATATGAATACCGACTGAGTTCAACGACGTCCCGTCTTTGGTTGTGTTGCAACATTTCGTTAACGGGAGACTAATATTATTTATTTATTTATTCTCGGACTGGTCTACCGGTGGATCCGAAAAATATCTTTTCGGATAGTTGGAGTTGAACCTGTCATAAACATCGGTCTGTAACGGAACCGACCCAGATAAAAGGTCTATGAATGACAAGGTAATAAAAACGTTGAAATTCATAGGTACCCCGGGTTTGAAAAGACTTTTCTGAAATTTTAAGGGTTATTTCCGTTACTGGTATTTTCTTCTCAAACGACAGTGGTTGAGAAGATGTAAAAAAGACTGAGGTGACATCTGACCTACGGACCTAGAGACTCTCACTAGAACGTTTATACCCCGTTGATAATGTCCCCCACCCCTTCCCGTTCTCTATTCGGTTTCTGTTGTCTGTCTCGGTCGATATATTAAACGTCCCAGATCATGTTTTTATTTTTACACCCCGGGGAACGGATTTTTCGTCCCTATTTAATGATAATTTCCATGATTTTATATTTCGAAAAGGGAAAGAAGGTGCAGAAAGAGAACTGACCGGTACCATTAAAAATAAACGTCAAATTATCTCAAGAGTCATTTCTTTCTAATTTTGGAGTTTACCAATCGTACTTAAAATGGGATATAGTACGTTACAGTCAAACTTTACGTTTATATTCTTGTAAGTTGAGTAAACGTCTTAGGGGTTTAATGTATTAAATATCAAGTATCGAACCTGTTCTATACATAAAGTAAGAATGGTCTTGTCATCTTTGCGACATGTTCTGATTGAGTCAACAGAAATAAAGTACAGAGATTAACGTGTGTAAGTTGGTTGTAAGAGATGGAACCTAAATGTCTATTCATTCCACCCAGTTACGTCTCATGTAGTACTCTTTGTGACTTGACCTTCTTCGTGTTTGACCTTAGTTCTAACGGCCCTCCTTGTAGTTATTGGAGTCTATACGTCTACTGTGGTGGGAATACCGTCTTTCACTTCTTCTTGATTTTTCGGAGAACTACTTTCACTTTCTCCTCTCACTTTTTCAACCGAATTTCGAGTTGTAAGTCTTTTGCTTCTAGTACCGTAGACCAGGGTAGTGAAGTACCCTTTATCTACCCCTCTGTCACCTTTGTCACAGTCTGAAATAAAACCCCCCGAGGTTTTAGTGACGTCTACCACTAACGTCGGTACTTTAATTTTCTGTGAATGAGGAACCTTCTTTTCAATACTGGTTGGATCTGTCGTATAACTTTTCGTCTCTGTAATGAAACGACTGATTCCAGGTAGATCAGTTCCGATACCAAAAAGGTCACCAGTACATACCTACACTCTCAACCAGACACTTCTTCCGACTCGCGACTTCTTAACTACGAAAACTTCACACCACAACCTCTTCTGAGAACTCTCAGGGAACCTGACGTTCCTCTAGGTTGGTCAGGTAAGACTTCCTCTAGACGGGACCCACAAGAAACCTTCCTTACTACGATTACGACTTTGAGGTCATGAAACCCGTGGAGTACACTTCTCAACCGAGTAACCTTTTCTGAGACTACGACCCTCCCTAACCCCCGTCCTCCTCTTCCCCTGCTGTCTCCTACTCTACCGACCTACCGTAGTGGCTGAGCTACCTACACTCAGACTCACTAGAGGCCCTCGACCACTACCTGTCCCTCCGGACCCCACGACGCTAAGTACCCCAGCGTTTCTCAGTCTGTGCTGACTCGTTGACTTGACTTGACTTGACTTGATTTTCACCCAGTCACCATTTCTTAGACGAACGGTTACGTCCTCCGAGTAAACTAGGGACCCAACCCTTCTAGGTGACTTCCTTGTTTATCGTTGGGTGAGGTCATAAGAACGGACCTTTTAGGTACCTGTCTTTTCGGACCACCCGATGTCAGGTACCCCAACGTTTCTCCACCTGTCTGACTCGTACGTACGCTCCTTTCTGACTTTCCTTTTCCATGTACTCAACGGGATAGAAAGGGAAAAGAGAACAGTAGTAAAAACAATATTTACTTTACAGTTTATATATCCCTTCACTACATTCATTCCCCTCTATGCTATCCCTGGGAACCAACAGACACAGAGAGTCTTACGGTAACGGAGGTAAGATATAGACTTCGTTCAAGACCAAACTTACCTTTTAATGGGAGAGACCCGACAATAGAGGGACGGAAACAGTCTACCTTGTGCGGATTAGTTGTAATGAAATTTAGAGTGACTTAAGGGTACGTAGGACCTTTACACACGAGTACAAGTCAGTACAGGTTGAGAAATGGTGGGGTACGAGGAGACAGGTACTTTAAGAGGCCCGTTGTTAAGACTTCACCGAACGGTAAAGGAAGTGGTCCCCTAGAAGGGTTAGGTCCTTAGTTTGGGTTCAGAGAACACAGAGGACGTAACGTCCGTCTAAGAAATGGTTGACACGGTGGGGATCAAGTTGTCTTTAAGACACGAGTGTCCCATAGTGTCTCTACTATGTTCCTTACTTTGTGTTAAAGGTGCATAGAGGAGACGAATGTGTATACAGGGTGACCTACAGTAAATAATTTGTGTTTAAGTTTATATTTTAATAAACACAGAGAAAACGACAGAGTGTATGTCTACATATCTTGTCAGAAAACCTGAGACACCCTCTCCCTCTCCCACCCTACTAAACCCTCTTACCGGAACTTTGTACATATTATAGTATATTCTTTACTTAGCGGTCTGATCCAAGCTACGTCCTATGTCCTACGAACCCCGACCACGTGACCCTACTGGGTCTCTCTACCATACCCCTCACTCCACCCTCCCCACAAGTCCTAACCCTTGTGCACATGTGGGTACCACCTAAGTACAACTACATACCATTTTGGTTATGTCATGACATTTTATTTTATTTCACTTTAAATTTTTTTCTTTTTTCTTTTTTTTGACCGAATGAATATAAAACGTTTTATTTGTTTACAAATCTAAACTATGTTATTATATATATATATATATTAATAGTTCTGAAAGGTTTGTCTTGTCGTCTCGTGATTTGGTTCGTGTCTTGGGGACTCACACCTCCGAGTTCACTGAAATGTCGAGTATACGGGTGCTTCGGTCGGGAGCACCGGTTCTTTTGGTCGCGTTTCCAGGGTGCTGCCCTGACTACATAATTCGACGGTTTTGTTTGATAGAAGTTTGTAAAAGAAGTGATTTGTTATTTACAGAAGTACTAAATCAAGTCGAAAAGAAAAAGATTGTCGACTTTGGTGAGATACAGAAAACAATCTAAATACGAATCCGGGTAGTCTCAAAAATAATGATAATATTTTATATTGTAATATTTAATATAATAGACCAATAAACACCGACACCGTACAATTATGTTAACTAAAAACATCTGACGATAAAATAAGTCTTAGACAGTTTAAACGAATGATCAAGATCATTCTCAGAGAACTTAAGAGAATTTTAGAGGAGACTCAAAATTTGTGTTTATATATGTACGTCATACATTTACAACCTTTACAACGAAACGAAAAAGTTGGAAATACGGAAAAAAGGGACCAAAATGATGTTGATCTAACATGAAGTCCACACTACTACTCGTTTTAAGAACGAGAACAAGGACTGAAGTTTCCTTTAAAAAAAGAGTGGTGATTCATACGATGCACGATATCTTAAAACTACTTAAGAAAAATAGTTCATTTTCTTTATGTGAGATAAAAATAAAACACATCTTAAAAATAGTACTTTCTTTCGTCTCCAAATAGTCTTCTAAAAAAAGACATAGATAAGTTTATTAGGTTCACAAATCACAGTAGTTTATAAACTACATTTCTTAATGAAGTTATTTAAAAAAGTAAATTCGGAGAAAATATAAGGATTCAATTTGAACTCATACTTCGTAATATTATAATGTGTGTGTATGAGTTATGTGTAGGTATGTGTTTGTATGTATACTTAGATTATGTTTGTAGATAAAGTAATTACATTACCTAGTATTAAAAGGAAGAACAAGACAAGGACAGACCAAAACAATAGTTTAAATGTAATGGGAGTAATTTTTTTTACTCTTTGTAAAGAAGAAACGAATAAACGAAATAAATTAGTGATTACTTATATATCATTTTCTGTTTATACATATACATATTTTACTTATGAAAAAATTATACGATGTTTTATATGTTTAATAGACAAGGACTTTACAAACCGTTTACACGGATATTCACTGGACTTAGAACCTGTTCGTTGGGGTTTTACGAAAAAAAGGGAGAAATAAACAAAAAGAATAACAAAAACGATATAAAAATTGACGACTATGTTATTCCAAACAAAGAATAACTAAATTATTATCATGCAAAATAAAAAAAGGGTCTTTAAAAGATAAAAAGGTGTAACTTCAAAAATTGACACATTTATTTTAAGGAGTACTGAGGTGGTGTTTTCACTGATATAAGTTTATAAATAGTCAAATATTTAAGTGTAAGGGTGATCTAATATCTGCGAGAATCGGGTCCGTGAACTAGACAGAGGAGATGTACAGATCTTAGATCATATACTCTCTACGAGTACATGGTAAACAACTCATTCTATTACTTACTTACTTATAGATGAACTTTTGACACCCTTCGGAAAAAATAAAGGTTAAGTGTACGACAAGATGTGAAAAGATAAACATAATGAATGACACAATATACTGTTACGTCCTTAATTTCGTAGATTAAACTCATCGTTTAAATCCTTCTAAAACGATGTAAAGTTCTTATTAGGTTTGAGTACAATTTATTAGTAAAATAGTGATACATTAAAAATTATAGAAATTATTGTTGAGTCACGAGGTTTTGATGTAAAGTGACATTGTACAAGGTTTTCAAAAGAAGGAAAGTACTTTTAATTTGGAAAGGTTGGTTCATTGTCAACGATTCCCTAAACCTTACCTCTAATCGTATCTAAACCCATCGTGTTTACTAGAAAACACGTACCAATTGTCAGATGAAAAGTAGACTTTTTAATTATAGAAACAGACACTACGGGTGATTCGGATCAAACTTTTATTCGATTTATATTAGGGGGAGAGAAATTAAAGGTACTCCGGTCGTGGTGAATTACACTAATGCATTACAGTTTTTGACTTCAAATGACAGATTTACGTAGTGTGGAGGTACAGGACTACGACTGTCAGAATCCATTATTAAGTCGAAGATAAAGAAATTCCTTTAAGACTTTTGTATAAATCCCTGTCCGGCGGGTTTTCTTGAATTGTCTCTTTGTAAAATTAAAACAACGGAGTTTTAAAACCTTTAATAAGTATATATATAATCAGACAGTAACTATCTAAGGGTACGACGACGACGACGATTCAGCGAAGTCAGCACAAGCTGAGGTACGTTGGGGTATCTGTCGTCGAGTGGTCCGGAGGGGTGGGGACCCTAAGAGGTCCGTTCTTGTGACCTCACCTAACGGTAAAGGGTATGAAGGATGGTTAAAGGAAGTGAAACTAAGAATAGTGGAAAAGGGTCTCTTCGTAGAAGTGATAAGAATAAGAGTAACTGAAGTTCAGATGACTTCATTCGGGTCCGGGTCTACGTCGTTACCTGTCAACATAGTCGGACAAACACGAGGTCAGAAGGATTGTTCGCCAGTCGAAGCCTGCTCCAGTGTCGGGTACTGAAGAAGGACCCTGTTGTAAAAACCCAAGTGACATATACTGACTGAGAGGTGAAGGTTCTTGGAGGTTCGAGTGGTGTTTAGGGGTTTATTTGTTGAACTAAAATGGTTATTCTAAAAAAAAATTAAGAGGAGTCAAGAGACCCGAAGGGACCACCGAGTCACCATTTCTTAGACGGACGGTTATGTCCTCTACGCCCAAGTTAGGAACCCAGTCCTTCTAGGGGACCTTTCCCTTTACCGTTGGATGAGATCATAGGAACGGACCCTTTAGGACACTTGTCTTCCTCGAACCACCCGATGTCAGGAAGTCCAACGTTTTCTCGTGTTGAATCGTTGATTTGTTGTTATTGTTGTCAATACATAATCATTTCTTATTCTCCTCTTTTTTACAAGTACCCTTACATTTTTCCTTTCAGTAATTTAAAGTTAAGGTCTTTGTAATAGATATAGGGGTGTGAGTAAAAGGTGTCTAATGTTTTTTGTAGTAAAGGTAACAAATACTAAATCAAAGAGGTAGACTTTTTATCTTTACTACCAAGTATAGAGAATGAAAAGTCCATATTCACTTTTATCAGACATAACACGTCTCTGATTTATACTTAAGTTCGATAATAGTAATGTTTATAACTCATATGTAGAGTCGAAAGTTTATTGTATGATTATATATTTTATATTTTGCATGGTTTGAGTACGTCTTGAGGACTAAATAATAGTCTATTTTGATTTCAGTATGAAGAACCCGTTTCCGGTGGTAGGTTCTGGAGTACTAAATAATAACTTTCTACGTCCCTCAACTACAAAATTCTATCAATTGTACCTTGTCAGAGTGAGTTCGGAACGATAACAAGGGTCTCTACAGGAATAAGGAAGTCTTTTTCTATTTACCAACGTTAACAGGGATAATTCTACCTCTTATTAGTTTTCCTTTCGTGAAGGAGTGATTAAGGGTAGAGGTATCTTTGGTGAGTCGAGGGTTCGGAGAACAGATGTCTGTAGTCAGGTGTCAAACGACTATAATCCGTCAGACTTGGGTCTCGGACGCAAGAGAGTGTGACACACTATGGAACTTCCCATTCGACTTTCTTGTTTTTCCGAACACGGTTTAAAAATTTCTGGGGGTGATGTAGTTTAAATTTAGGAAGGACATAAAATAAAAGGTCAGAGATTCTTTGCTAGGGTTTGTGTTCAATTTTCCCGGGGACGTTTTGCACGGACAATAGTCTTACGGGAATTAGGACTTATAGGGAAAGACAATAAATGTGAGTTTACCACGTAACTATTCTTAAAGGAGAGAAGAGAGAGAGAGAAAAAATTATACATATAAGAGTCTTCACACTCGTCCGACACCCTTAAAAATGGACGACACACTTATTCAGTGAAAGGACGCCGTCACTGGTTACTCACCATAATAAACGGGTCCAGGAAAACAAGGATAAGTCTAAAGTCCAACCCCCTACAATACCATTTATCGGATTCCGACTAACTTTTATTAAATTGAGTCACCGATTAACCTAAATTATTAATGTGACCTCGAAATTCACGTAACTTCAGGTAACTGGACTTTTTCTGAATAGTTTGATTCTTAAGACCCCACTCAACCTAACTATCTTAAAATCTCTATAAATTCAGTCCTAAGATTTTGGGATCGATTAACGTCCGTATTTGACGTCTTGAAACTTTTTTATTCTTTTTTAGTCTCTGTGGGGGGTTGGGGATAAGGTATAGGTGACTCAGTCTTAGATGTGTCCAACTCGGGTCCTTAAACATAAAAAAACTCTACGGTTTAATAAAGGTAGTAGTTGATTTAAACCTGTAAAAAAGGATCGTAGTGGGAGACACGACGGGTAAAATGTCTATCATTATAACTGTGTACTACACATCAAGTCTCTAGAGTCACGGAAGGTCTATGTCTATTATTTACTTTCCTCACCCGGTCCTTTTCTCATCTCTCACCTCTCCTGTCACCGTTGGTTCTGTCGTGTTTTGAATCTCTCTGCTAGGATGAGTCGAGACCTGTTCACAATCTCTCTGCTAGGATGAGTCGAGACCTGTTCACAGTATCTTTTACGTTTGGGGTTTCGTTGAGTGGCAGTGGAAGAAAGAACGGGTGAAAAAACAGGTTCTCTTTGACTTATAGGTCTAAAAATCCTCCTTTACGACATCCTCTTTTCGTTTTGTATCCAAATCTGACTTAGAAATTGATGGTCAAGTGGTGGGAAATGTCTTTTATATTCGCTGAACGGATTGTAGTACGTTTCTCCTGACACTGTGTCTTATTTACTCCAAAATACCTAAGGTTCTGTTTTAATACTTGAAGTGGGATAAGAGGGTAAAGAAATTGAACATTTTCAGTTTCCCTCCTACTAAAAATTTAACGGAGGGTTGTGTTCTAAAGTCCTAAAATAGGATCAGTTGTACAACTCCAGAAAAATGTCACTCAAACGAAAGGAGAAATTCTGTGAACGAACCGTAAATTCTTCCGTATCAAATGTACGGTCTATTTTATTTTTGATTCCCGAGTTACTCTTGTATCCTGGTAAGGGGACGAATACAGGAGACGAAGTCTCATTGTTAGTCTTGGACTGACGAGTCACCGAAACAAAAGTAATTTGAACTTAAAAGTAATTTTGAAATTGTCATTTAAAGATTTGACACATAAAGATTTGATACTGAATGGTCCACCGGGATCACCATTTCTTCCACGGATAGTTACGTCCTTTGTGTCGTTACCCCAAAGCTAGGGACCCAGCCTTTCTAAAGGACCTCTTCCTTTACTTTTGGGTGAGGTCATAGGAACGGACCTTTTAAGGTACCTGTCTCCTCGGACCGTCCGATATCAGATGCCCAAGTCTCAGTCTGTACTGACTCGGTAACTCGTCACATAACTGTCGGAATTTTTACCTGAAGTCTCAAATGACGTTTTTCGGGTCTTGACCACCGAGACACCAGAAAGGAGAGAGGAGGATGGTAGTGAGGTAGGAGTAGGGACGATGGTTGTTGTCTCTAGTTCGGGGGTCGGAAACCTCACCCTCATGAGTGAGGTTCTGGGATCTGATGGTCTCTTGATTGGGATCCCTCATAGTTTATCACTCTTGAGTGTGTTTCCTTTGGTGAACTTATCTTCGGGGCCGTAGTGGGTTGGTGGTCATCGTGGGACACGTCCTTCGGAGTAGATTTGTTGTTTGTTTTGTTTTTATGTTCGGGTCAGTAGTCGTCTGTCTTGATAATGGAGTGAGTCTGAACGGGTAGTCTCCTTTTTGTTCGTTTGTTTGTTTTTTAACCGTGTTTAGAGTGGGATATTCTTCGAATCTGTTTGGTGATCTGGTTGAAATCCTCCCGTCTTTAGTTTTCCTTCTTTCTTAAGTTGAAACTTCGGACCCTTTTCCTCTGGAGTTTGTGTTATTCAATTTTTGTTATTATTATTATTACTTTTCCGTCTCTTCATGATGTGTTTACTTCCTTGTTTGATCTTTGTATCTTTAGGTTTATTTACTTCTCCTTTATCCGTTTGATGGACTTTTTCTTAAGTCTTATTACTATCGTTTCTACTAGTTTTTGGAATTTTTGTTTTACCTCTTTTACGTTCTTAGTTAATTGTTTCTGGATCCTCTTAATTTCTTATTTGTACGTCTCTGTTTGTTGTGTTAATGACTTTAATTTTTATGAGATCTTCCTTAGTTATCGTCTTATAGATTCCGTCTTCTTAGTCACTCGACCTTCAATTTTACCACCTTTATTGAAGACTTCTCGGCTTATTTAATTTTTCTTACTTTTCTTGACTCCTATCAGAGTCTCTGGAGACCCTGGTATAGTTTGTGTAGTTGTAAGTTTAATATCCCCAGGGTCTTCTTCCTCTCTTTTTCTTTCCCATACTCTTTTAAAAACTTCTCTAATATCAACTTTTAAAAGGGTTGTACCTTTTTCTTTATCAGTTAGTTTAGGTTCTCCATGTTTCTCACGGCATGTTCTATTTGGGTTCCTCTTTGTACGGTTCTGTGTATGATTAGTTTGATCGTTTCTGATTTGTGTTTCTTTCTTATGATTTTTGTCGATCCCTCTTCGTTGTTCATTGTATATTCCCTTTGAGGTATGCGAATTGTCGACTAGAAAGTCGTCTTTGAGACGTCCGGTCTTCCCTTACCGTTCTATATAAATTTCATGACTTTCACTTTTTAGATGTTGGTTCTAATAACATGGGTCGTTCCTAGAGTAAGTTTGGACTGTCTCTTTATTTTTCGAAAAGTCTGTTCGTTTTCAATTCTCTTAAGTCATGGTGGTTTGGTCGAAATGCTGTTTACAATTTCCCTCAACATGTCAGTTCTTTATGTTTTCTTCTTTTTTCTAGATGTTTTAGTTGGGGTTTGTTAATTCTTTTACCGTTATCCTTGTATATACAGTTATTAATGAAATTTACATTTACCTAATTTGCGAGGTTGGTTTTCTGTGTCTGACCGACTTACCTATGTTTTTGTTCTGGGTATATATATGACAGATGTTCCTTGGGTGAAGTCTGGATTTCTGTGTATATCCGACTTTCACTCTCCTACCTTTTTATATAAGGTACGTTTACCCTTCGTTTTCTTTCGACCTCATCGTTAGAAGTATAGTCTGTTTTGTCTGGAATTTTATTTCTTATAATGTTCTCTATTCCTTCCTGTGATGTATTACTAGTTCCCTAGTTAGGTTCTCCCTCTGTATTGTTAACATTTGTAGATACGTGAGTTGTATCGTCGTGGAGTTATGTATTCTGTTTGTGATTGTCGGTATTTTCCTCTTTTACTGTCATTGTGTTATTATCATCCTCTGAAATTGTGGGATGAGTGTGGTTGCCTGTCTAGTAGTTTTGTCTTTTAATTTTCCTTTGTGTTCAGAATTTACTATGTAATCTACTCTACCTAGAGTAACTATAGAAGTCCTGTAAGGTAGGTTTACGTCTTCTTATGTTGAAGAAGAGTTCACATGTACCTTGTGAGAGTTCCCATCTGGTGTAGAATCCAGTGTTTAGTTTGAAGTCGTTTAAATTCTTTTAATTTTAGTATAGTTCGTGGAAGAGGTTGGTGTTGTGATACTCTGATCCGTAGTTAATGTTCTTTTTTTTTTGACATTCTTTATTTTTGTGTACCTCCAATTTGTCGTACAAAGATTTATTGGTTGTCCAATGACTTCTTTAGTTTTCCCTTCATTTTTACAAAGATCTTTGTTTACCGTTACTTTGTGTTGTTGAGTTTTGGATACCCTACGTCGTTTTCGTCAAGATTCTCTCTACGAATATCGTTATGTTAGGATGGAGTTCTACGTTCTTTTTGTAGTTTATCTGTTGGATTGAGATATGGATCTTGTTGACCTTTTTCTTGTTTTTTTTTTTTTTGTTTTAATCATCTTCCTTTCTTTAGTATTTCTAGGTTCGTATTTATTTACTTTTTCTTTACTTTCTTTGTTATCATTTCTAATTATTTTGATTTTTGACCAAGAAACTCTTCTATTTTGAGTGTTTGGAAATCGGTCTGAATCGTCGTCGTCGTCGTCGTTCTTTTTTTCTCTTATTAGTTTAGTTATTTTAGTCTTTATTTTTTCCTCTCCAATGTTGTCTGTTACGTTTTTATGTTTCCTAATATTCTCTGATAATACTTGTTGATATACCGTTATTCTACCTATTGGATCTTCTTTACCTGTCTAAGAATCTTTTCAAGTTAGAAGGTTCTGTCTTGGTCCTTCTTTATCTTTAATACTTGTTGGGGTTACGTTCGTGACTTTGACTTCGACACTAGTTTTTAGAGGGTTCTTTGTTTTCGGGTCCTGGTCTACCGAAGTGTCCTCTTAAGATAGTTTGTAAATCTCTTCTCGATTACGGAGAGGAAGATTTTGAGAAAGTTTTTTAACGTCTCCTTCCTTGTGAAGGTTTGAGTAAGATACTCTGATGGTAGTGGGACTATGGTTTTGGTTTTAAGTCTTTGTGTAGTTTTTCGAGTATGTGGTACTAGTTCAACCCAAATAAGGTCCTTACGTTCTAAAGAAGTTATACGTGTTTAGTTAGTTACACTTTGTGGTATAATTGTTTTACTTTCTATTTTTGGTATACTATTAGAGTTATCTACGTCTTTTTCGGAAACTGTTTTAAGTCGTGGGTAAATCCTAATTTTGAGAAGTTTTTTACCCGTATCTTCCTTGGATGGAGTTGTATCGTTTCCGGTATATACTATTGGAATGTCGTTTATAATAAGAGTTACCATTTTTTGACTTTCTTAAGGGGGACTCTAGTCCTTATTCTGTTCTCACAGGTGAAAGTGGTGATAATAAGTTGTATTAAAACCTTCAGGATCGATGTCGTTGGTCTCTTCTTTTTCTTCATTTTCCTTAGGTCTAGCCTTTTCTTCATTTCGAGAGTGATAAACTCTACTGTACTATGACATGTATCTTTTAGGATTTCTATCATAGTCTTTTAATGATCTCGATTAGTTACTTAAATCGTTTCAGCGTCTTATGTTTTAGTTATGTGTCTTTAGTGAACGTAAAGACACATGATTGTTACTTTTTAGTCTTTCTCTTTCATTCCTTAGTTAGGGTAAGTGGTAACGTTGTTTATATTAATTTAAAGATCCTTATTTGAATGGATTTCTCTGTTTTCTTGACATGTGTCTTTTAATATTCTATGATTACTTTCTTTAGTTTCTACTGTATTTTTCTACCTCTCTATAAGGTACAAGGACCCACCCTTCTTAGTTATGACACTTTTACTGATATGATGGTTTGAGTTTGATGTCTAATTTACGTTAGGGATAGTTTGATGGTTACCGTGAAAAGTGTCTTGATCTTATTTTTTAAAGTATTAAGTATACCTTTGTGTTTACTGGGGCTTATCGGTTTCGTCAGAATTCTTTCTTCGTACTCAACCTCCTTAGTTGGAAAGACTGAAGTCTAATATGATGTTTCGATGTCAGTAGTTCTCTCATACCATTACCGTGTTTTTGTCTTTATATCTGGTTACCTTGTTCTATCTTTCGAGTCTTTATTTGGGTACGTGGATACCTATGGAATAAAAACTGTTTCCTCCGTTCTTATATGTTACCCCGTTTCTGTCGGAGAAGTTATTTACCACAACCCTTTTGACCTGTCGATGTACATTTTCTTACTTTCATCTTATGAAGGATTGTGGTGTGTGTTTCTATTTGAGTTTTACCTAATTTATGGATTTGTATTCTGGTCTTTGATATTTTGGGAATCTCCTTTTGTATCCGTCTTGTGAACTACTGTATTTAGTTTCGTTCTAGGAGATACTGGGTGGAGGATCTCATTGCCTTTATTTTTGTTTTTATTTGTTCACCCTGGACTAATTTAAATTTTCGGAAGAGTATCGTTTCCTTTGATATTCGTTCCACTTTTCTGTTGGGAGTCTTACCCTCTTTTATTATCGTTTACTTTATTGACTGTTTCCTAGTTAAAGGTTTTATATATTCTCGAGTATGTTGAGTTACGATCTTTTTGTTTGTTGGATTAGTTTTTCACCCCCTTTCTGGATTTGTTTGTAAAGAGGTTTCTTTTGTACGTCTACCAATTGTTTGTGTACTTTTCTACAAGTCGTAGTGAGTAATAATTTCTTTACGTTTAGTTTTGATACTCTATAGTGGAGTGTGGTTAGTCTTACCGGTAGTAGTCTTTCAGATGTTTGTTATTTACGACCTCCCCCACACCGTTTTTCCCTCACGAAAACGTGACAAAACCCCTTACATTTAACTATCTCGGTGATACCTTTCTGTCATACCTCTAAGGAATTTTCTGATCCTTACTTTGGTGGTATTGGGTCGTTAGGGTGAGGATCCGTATATGGGACTCCTTTGGTTTTAACTTTTTCTGTGTACATAGGGTAACAAGTAACGTTGTGATAAATGTTATCGATCTTGTTCCATCGTTGGATCTACAGGTAGTTGTCTACTTACCTATTTCTTCAATACCATGTATATGTGTTACCTTATAGTGAGTCGGTATTTTTCCTTACGTAAACTCAGTCAAGACTACTCCGTTACTTGGATCTTCGACAATGTGTCTCACTTCACTCAGTCTTTCTCTTTCTATTTATAGTATAAGATTGTGTATATATGTCTTAGATCTTTTTACCATGACTTCTTGAATAAATGTCCCGTCGTTGTCTATTTGTCTGTATCTTTTATCTGAACACCTGTACCCCTCTTCTCTCCCCTTCCACTCTACATACCTTTCTTACTGTACCTTTGTATGTCCTTAAACGACATATCGAGTCCTTTGAGTTTGTCCCCGAGACATAGTTGGATCTCCCCACCCTACCCCTCCCTCTACCCTCCCTCCAAGTTTTCCCTCCCCTATATACATATGGATACCGACTAAGGATAACTCCAAACTGTCTTTTGTTGTTTTAAGACATTCCATTAATAAGAAGTTATTTTTTTATTTAATTTTTGTTTGTTTTTACCTGCAGTCCCTTGTAATAAATGTTGACATCTGCTTTTCGAATCTACGGTTGTGATTCATTCAAAGTTACTGTGTCGGAAGTGACCACACTAGGGTAAAAAATAGTGTATATACATTAGTAGACGATGGTCGAGAACGGAGTCGTCGTGATAAAAGAGGTCTGGGAAGGTAAAGTTCACTACGCTTTTTGGTTGTCGGTGTTGGGGACCGACTCTTGACTGACTTACTACTCCTTGACTCTACTGAAGGTTCCGATTGTGACTGAAGGAGGTCTTTGTAGTCTAAAATATGAAGAGAAAGAGTCTCGAGAACTTTAAGATAAGGAATCTTTACGTAAAACCAATGGAACGACTGGAGAAAAGTTTACACTTTGGGGGTTCCTCCCGACGTGGGATCTCACCTAAACGAAATCGACTCTCGAAGACTTTCTGGTACCCCAACATTACGTCTTTCTTCCTTTTTAATCTCGGGACTCAGTGAAGTGTCCGAGTGTCTGGTCAACTCTGGTTCCATCACACTTCTCTGGTTGTGGTTTTTGTGAATCTATGAACCTACAACTTTTCTATTCTTTCCCTTGATCTGTCTCAAGATTTCGTTTGAATGGGGGTTTGAATCACTATAAAGTACTTCAGTTCTTTAGCAGGATCTATCTTAACGGGTGACATGACTCTCAAAGTTTCGAGGGTTCAGAAAAAAAAAGAGAATATAGATAGGTAAAAGGAGGGCAGGACGGTATAGAAAAAAAGACGGAACTCAATCATTAATGAAAAATCAGTACATACAACTTTAAAATCCTGTGGACTGATCCTAAACAAAAATTAAGGATATGTCCGGTCAAAAGTAAAAAGATACTTCTGAGTTTGGTTTAGTTTAGTAATATACCTAGTGTAAAAACTTAATCAATTAATGAAAAGGAATCCTTCTTGAGACATAATAACTACACTTGATCTTCTTTCCTTTCCAACCGGAGAAACAACAAAATTATGGTTCTTTATAACTTTAATGTTAACAACTTTCATCGACTCTCTAGGGAGAACGGACCTCACGGTCGAGTTGAGTCTGACTGAGAAACCTCGTTACACAAGGTTTACGGATACCAGAAAAGGAAAAAATTGAATTTTTTAATACCCAAACGGACAATGTCATTTGCACTTAATTTTTTATTACCGAAATTGTAAAAGAAAGGAAGAAAAGAAACAAATTTTTATTAAATAACTTACGGTTTCTGTACAGTCCGTAACAGGGTCGGAGAACCCTACGTTTCCACTTATTTTGTGACGGAATACGAATTCTTTTATCTACACAACTATTTTTTGCTTCCGGTAAATAAACAAGGTCTCACTTCCGTAGTAAAAATTATCGTTTATGTAAATAAAATAGTCAAGTCAAACCGGCGAGTCAGTACAGGCTGAGAAACGTTGGGGTACCTGACGTCGTGTAGTCTGAAGGGACAGGTAGTGGTTAACATTAATGTTATAAAATGTAAAAAAAGTAATGTGTATTCTACGAATAAGATAAAAAATTTAAAAAATAACCTCATATCAACGAAATGTTACAATACGATCAAAGATGACATGTTGTTTCACTTAGTCGACATACATATGTGTATAGGGGATGCAAAACCTAAAGGAAGGGTAAATCTAGTGGTGTCTCGTGACTCATCTCAAGGGACATGATATATGATACGAGAGTAATCAATAGATGAAATATGTATCTTAATTATCACATATTTATAGTTAGGGTTAGGGTTGGTGGGGGAGAAAGGGAGAAACCGCAGGTATAAAAACAAAGATACAGACATAGAGATAAAGACAAAACGTTTATTCTAGAGATATGGTGAAGAGATCTAAGGTGTATATACACAATTGTGTGTTGTAAATTCATCTTCCTTATCAGACATGTTTCCGTTTCGCACTAGCTCCTTTGCCCGAAAACAAGGTACACCAATCTCCAATAACTATCTCTGTTGCCTTTACACCTTACCCTGCCACTGATATCGGCTTCTTTCTGACCCCTCGGGTCGAGTCTTACGGTACGAGTATTTACGGTCCCTGAATTGAGACCTCCTTTGACTTTCGGGAACTGATTACAATTCACTCTGGTTTTCACACAACACGTTGTAAGGAAGATCCATGACTCGCTACCCCTCACCTCTCTCTGATTTCCGTCATGAAAGTGTGAGCAAATAAAATTAGGAGATTTACTGGGACTCTGGCCGTTCTGGGGGAACAGAAGAGACGAGTCTATACCGGAGGTCGACTTTTTCAAATGCAAAGAACGGGTTCCGGTTCACCAATTGGTTCCTGAGTTGAGTCTCGAAGACTAAGAGCAAAGTCACTCTTAGGTGACGGGGATGGTCGAAGAGGAAAAGTCACACTGTCATTGTCGACGATAAACTTCCTGTGAATGTCTACCGGTCCACAAAAACGTCCGTGAAACGGAAGTCACAGAGAAGACACGTATCGACGTGCGTGATTCAGCGATGTCAGCACAGGCTGTGAAACTCTGGGGTTCCTGACATCGGGTGGTCCGAGGAGACAGGTACCCTAAGAGGTCCGTTCTTATGACCTCACCCAACGGTAATGGAGGAGGTCCCCTAGAAGGGATGGGTCCCTAGTTTAGGTACAGAGAATACAGAGGACGTAACGGTCCGTCCAAGAAATGGTGGTCGTAGTGGACCCTTCACAGAGAAGACGTAGGGTTAGTTTATACACTTTATATTTAATAGAGGGAAAATATTTATTCCTTTGACTCCGGACCTCTTTCTTTCGTTTACGTGTCCCTGTGTAATCAGTGTTTTGACCCCGATAGACTCAGGTCTCTGGAAGTTTCATGATACGATGTCAAGAAGGGCTGTGACTTCTTCTTTTGGTTGGTATAT
Source organism: Capra ibex (assembly GCA_006410555.1). NCBI lineage: Eukaryota > Metazoa > Chordata > Mammalia > Artiodactyla > Bovidae > Capra > Capra ibex. The sequence continues at coordinate 36,425,093 of SJYO01049755.1, read as the reverse complement.
GGTGGTCAGTCGGAAGTGTTTCCAACTTATTTATAACTTACTGTCATACTCAGTTCATTGTTTAATTGTCGTCTCGTTCTGAATCTCTCTTTCGTCCAGAGAGGTGGTTGGAAGAAGGGTACTGGTGTGAACCGTTGTTAGATGAGACCTGGATTAAATCTGTCTGCTGCAACAGTTTGGGTGTGCCTCTTTTCAATGTCTTACAGACTGTAGTCCAGCTTTAGAGGCCGGAGACTCTATTTAGAAAGTTTTGGAGTAGAGGAAAGGTCATACGTCGGTCGGGTCACCCCTCCGGGTCCGTCCTCGACTAGGAAGTTTGCCGGATTACTAGTCTAGAACTTTTCAAAAGTGTCATCGGAACCTTTCAACCTACTGTACTCTTATTCCTGAGCACCAAAAGTTTATTTCTCGGAATCGGTTAATAATTAAAAAGTACATTTTACTCGAATCGATTTCTTATCTGTCACTTTTGAGAAACGTTTTTCTCGAGAGTAACGTTTGTAATGGGTTTTGGGTGAAAGAGTACGTTTGGTAAGTCTTTTTACACTAATGTGGTCTTTCGTTTTCTTCCATCTATTGACCTCTCTATAAACAGAAAATCCTTAAATTGATGTTTTATTAATTTAAGTTACTCCACATATTAATGTGTTTTTGTTTTGGACTAGAGCGGTCTTTAAAGGGGAGATAATGGAGTCCCTTTACTCGGTCTCGGACACTGAAAAGAGGAAACACAAAAGACATAATTAGACCAACACTAAAAAAAAAAAAAAAATTTGACAAAAAAGGATTCGGATGAACTCCATCCAAAGTGAGGAGGACCTTAAGGGTGTCTCCCTTTCTCAGATAGGACGATAACGGTGTACCTCGAAACCCCGTGGACCGTCGGGCGTTTGCACCGACCTGGGTGTCGTAGGAACCGACATTTGGTAGAGACACGGAGTCTGACACCGAAAAACGTCTTGTTTCCGGAAAGAGTAATGTCCACGTCTTGACTATTCTTACCGGAAAAAAGAAAATTGATATTTTGAGTCTATTTAGAGAGATTTCACGAGCACCCGAGTTACGAAATTGACTGTGTCTTATACAGAAAACTTTTCATATAAAACTCTATTGGTATAAAATAATTGTAAATCACCGAATAATTTTGACATTTCTCTATTCCCCTCTTAGTAAAAAGTCTACGGTCAAAAGTGCGAAGACATTTGAGACACTGGGGATATATAAATCAAAATTTTAAAAAAATTAACTTTATATCAAAGACATGTTATAATACAATCAAAGGTCACATGACGTATCACTAAGTCATAAACGTGTGTAGTACTTTACTAATGGTACTATTCAGATTATTGGTAGACAGAGTTGTGTTTCAATAATGTTATAACAACTGGTATAAGTAATTCGGCATATGACGGAGAGACACTATAAATAATATATATCCTCCAAACGGTCGTTACGCCCTCTGGGTCCAAGTTAGAGACCCAGTCCTTCAAGGGGACCTCTTCCTTTGCCGTTGCGTGAGGTCATAAGAACTGACCTCTTAAGGTACCTGTGTCGTCGGACCGTCTCCGAAAAAAAAAACTGTAGGTACTCCAACGTTTCTCAGTCTGAACTCGACGAAGTTCCCACATCGTTAGGGTGTTCTTTTACTAAAAAAAATTCAAATAACTACACATATGAAAATCCGTTTTAGACCCTCAAGAGATTTACTTAAAAGTACACCTACAAAATTTGGGTGATCTTTATAACTAACTGTACATGGTGAACACTTATACGAGAATATTAATTGTTGGTTTAGTTTAGAGAGGGAAAGAGGTATGGTACCTCTAATGTCTAATTTGGGCAACGTTTCAATCCTAGAACTGACGTTAGGAAAAATCCCTTTATTTTTTCCGTTCCCGGGAACCGAATCTGAGAATCTGAGAGGTTCTCCCTTGTTATCCAGAATTACTTCAAGACCAAAACGAAAAACACCCAAAAAAAAAAAAAAAAAATCACTGATGAAAACTAAAGTAACGACCTTCCAAAGTACCTTCTACTTTCTTTTTGAAGCAACAGGCCAAACACATATTCGTGTACATAAATTAGTGACATCCAGTTTCACATAGTGATACCACACCAGAAACTCTTTTCCTACCTAAAAGTGGGTTTCTTTTACCAATTTCTGAATCTCCACCGGATTGACACAGTTACACGAGTAAAATCTAGGAAATTTAGTGTCGAAAAGGAGTTCTCCAACATGGGTGGATGGTAGAAACGTTAGACTGTCGTACTTGATAAACTCGAAAGTCGTACCTTTTTTCCGTTATACGAAGAAGAAAAGAAAAAGGGACGAGAAAAAAAAAAAAAAAAAAAAACCTATTTCTCACTTGTATTGTTCACTTCAAAGTTCATATGTCACCGAAGACTTGTCTATAGTTGACTACAAAAGGACGGATGTCCTACAGACACCCGAGGCTCGTTAACTTTAAAGTCAACGAGTGACGTATAAGGGAGAAATGTTACAGATGTAACTGGTCTGGACTTGTCTCGTAAGGAATACGATGAAATACCAAAAGTATGGATATTTACATAGATCATTGATAAAAAGTAAGTACTCGTAGGGACCGGTCTTTGTTTTAAAAGCGTGTTTTAAGTTGCTTCGATTTGTACTTTAAATTCACCAAACTTCATTCTACTAGTTTTAATCATTTTTTAATTTGAATTTGTAAAAACCTATGAGAAGATTTGTATTTTTTTAACAAAAGGGGTTACAAAAGTCTAAGGGTTTGATAACGTAAAATAAAAGAAAAAAGTTCTAATGTAAATGTTTACCATTTTGAATGTCATTTCTTTTTTACTTATAGACCAAGAAAATTGAAATTTTTTCAGTCAACAGCTGAAATGTGTCTTTTCTCACCATTATTAAAAAGAAACTGAAAACTAAATTAGACGATTCTTTAACTTATCCTTAAAAAAACTTCCGACTAAACTCGGGTAAACCACATTGAAAGGAAAAGAAAAAAACTACAACTAATCAGATTTCCCTCATTTTTTTCTTTCCGTGACTAAAATCCTTAATCTTTACATGGCATACCCATGCTTGAAGGCGAATGGGGGTACCTGGAGGTGCCTCTGGATCACACAGACAAGGAGAACGAACGGGGTTGTGTCCGACGACGGAAAGGGAGAGGTATAGTTTCCTGTCTTTATATTGTAAACACCTCTAAAACATACCTGAAATATGACAGAATCAATGAAAAATGTGTGGTAAGATACATTGAAAGGTTTGTTGGGGGTCACCATTCTTAGAGATAAAATGCTATTTCTTTGATTCTGACTTTCCAGACAAATGAACGAGTTCCATTGTCTCGTTTCTTCGTTGTCTTACTGTGCAAAAACTTTTACGATTTTCCGCAACATCGACTACGTGTATGTTACCGACCACTCTGACGATCCTCTGCCCATCCCCCTCAGGAAATACGGACCACCCTCATGCTCCCTCCCTCTACAATTATTTCTGAAGTATCTCGTCTGAGTGTCTAAGTCCTTGTTTGATCACCGATGGTCACCCCTCTTCCCCTTCCCCGTCGTTATGTCCCCAACTCCTCAACCTCCATGTTTGACAACCCACATTCTGTCCGACGTTCCTACATAGTGTGTTGTACCTCTTATACCGGTTATAAAACATTAATTACTTTGTCTTACACTTTTTAAAAAAAAAATTAAAAGTTCTAAAATGTCTTCTCTACTTGAGACTTTTACTTATCTTTTAGGTCTCAAAAGACTAAGGTTTCAATTTCGATAAACGTAGTAGATGACAGCAGTAGAGTAATAGGACAGATGGGTTTACAATGGATAGGAAGTTGTGGTTCAACAAGGAGGTGACAGTTTTGAACGACTGGTGGAAGTAGAAACTTGAGGAGACCATTAATAAATAATTCGTTGAATTAACTACTTATTATTTGTTACGTAACGGAATACTCTAAGGAAACGTAACTTTACAAACATATTATTTACGAATACACAACCAGGTACAAACACCGAATAGTGTAGTTTATATGTCGTTCGAATGAAATAATATGAAAAATGACAAAGAGAATATTAGGAAACGTGTCACGAAGTTGTTACATTCAATGAATTGTCTAGAAAGTGTATAAAGTTCAGAGAAAGACACCAAAGGTAATTTTGACTGTTAATGTCTTCAGGATTGACGTACACGCACGAGTCAACGTAAGTCAAAAACCGTTAGGGTGTGTGATATCGGACGGTCCCAAGAGACAGGTACCCTAAGAGGTCCGTTCTTATGACCTCAGCCCACGGTAAAGGGAGGTCCCCTAGGAGGGCTGGGTCCCTAGTTTGGATGTAGAGGACACAGAGGACGTAACGTCCGTCTAAGAAATGGTGACTCAGTGGACCCTTCGAGAATAAATAACGCCTTTAGATGTATACACGAATCTAAAAGTTTTCGGAAATATACTTGGTTCTAACGAACGATTCTTATTCTTGTTGTGTTGTGTACGAGTTTAATTCTTGAATGTCACAAATATTCTAATTATCGATTTTATCGATTTATAAATAGTATTCATCTCAATAGTATAGACTCTCGTCACGATAACTCATCGTTTAGACACATTTGACTTGGGTCTCGAGGGAAGGTCGACGAAACACATTGGTCAACTATCAAAAGACCGGTAACACCGAACGTGAGTTGAGGGACTTACCGAAGTGAAATAAGGTTTCACTTAAAAATAGGAAACATTTACCCTGAAATGGTCTCGTCTGTTCAGAAGAAGAGTAATTTAGAGGGGATGATGACGAGAGAAGAATCCTTTTATAGTACTTAGTAGGTTCTTTTGTTTTTCCAGAAAACTTACCACTACATATGTTTTCAAAGTAGTGGGGAACGAGGATAATTAAAATTTAAATTTTACAATTAAAAATTGTCAACACTGTTCTTCGTAAGGATTGAGACCCGTCGGGGTCAAAACTCCATAAAGACACCGACTACTGTCACACAAGTGTAAACTGTAACTGAAACGATTCTGTGTCCACGGACGAAGGATTAATGGGTCTCTCCATAGTCAAAATTATACAAATAAAATGTTAAAAAGTGTTACCATTTCTTCTCTTTAAAAAAACAAAGGAATCCTTCAGTTTACCGTAACAAGAGACGAAAGGTAAAGTCAGGAATTTTTAATTCCCCTACTTCGCGGTTCCTAACCATTAAAAAATACGTCTCATTGAATACACGCGTACGATTCAACGAAGTCGGCACAGACTGATAAACGTTGGGATACCTGTTATCGGAAGGTTCGAAGAGACAGTTACCCCAAGAGGTTCTTTCTTATGACCTCACCCAATGGTAAGGGAGAGGTCCCCTAGAAGGGTTGGGTCCTTAGTTTGGGCACAAAGAATACAGAAGACGTAACTGTCTGTCCAAGAAATGGTGATCGAGGTGGACCCTTCACCCCTAACTTTGTAGGAGATTCCAGAGACCCTTTAGAACTGTGTAGAGTCTATTCCAAAATATTTATAGAGTCAACGTCAATTATAAGAAAGTAAATTTTCCAAAGGTGACTCTTTGATTTTCGAAAAGGTAATTCTAGTCTTGTTTCGTTCCTCCAGGAGAGATGGAGAGGAAAGTTGTAGTATGACCTTTAAGTTCGATTCTTTTATTCTTTTCATTTCCTTTATTTTCCATGTGTCTAACCCTTTCTTTTTTATTTCAAAAACGGGTACCAACTATACTAACAGATACATCTTTATAGGTTTTCTTAGTTGACTTAGAGGACCTTGATTATTCACTAATGTCATTCCAAAGTTCTATGTTTCAATTATAATTTTTCATATAAAGAAACGATCGTTAGTCGTTATTTGTTCGTCTTAAACTTTAATGTTTGTGTTTGTGTAATCAGGGAGTTTTACTTTGTAAATTCATATTTAAATTGTTTTATACATATTTAGATTTACTTCTTTTGTTATTTTGAGACTAATTTTTTTAGTTTCTTCTTGATTGATTTAACTTTCGATAAAGTACCAGTACCCAGCCTTCTAAGCCATAATAGGTCTACAGTCAAAAAGGTGTAGTTAGATACCTAAATTGTGTTAGGGTTAGTTTCTCAGTTGTCGAGGAGTCGGTTAGGGGTCTGAACTCGGTCAAATGTCTGGGTCTTGGGGAATAATGGGTTTTAAATGACATAATTAGTAAGAAGATCGGAAGGGGTTTCTTTGGATATTGGAGAACGGTCCCATGAAACCCTTTCACTTTTATTAGTCTGGAAATAACCTGATGATCCATGATCGAGACTTGATGTGAATATGGTCCTCTGTCACCAAGAAGTTAGTCTTATACTCGAAGACCTCCAGTCTACTGGTTACCTCAAAAGTGAGTTCAGGAAGAGTGTCACACGGGTCACCCTGGGATGGGTAGGACACCAATAAAGGGACGAGGTCTTTCATCTTAACCTCGATTGTATGAATCGACGATTGTCTTAGGGGTGTACCCAAGGGACTGGACACCTCAGTCCCGATAATATCACCGTTTACGGATCCCCTTTGGTAATCTTGACGAATATGAATGTTTTTATCATTTAGTTCTCGTTAAGACATAGGGACTTCCCTACCATCTGTAAACTTTCTACGTCTGGGAAAGGGGGTATAAACACCTTTTCTGGGTGGTCTTCGTCAAACGAGAGTCGATTGTTCTTTATGTAGAAGTGACGGGATAAAGTCCCCATATGGTCGAGAGGACGGAATGTAGTTTTGTCTAGTGTCCCGACAGTTAGTGGTGAGGGGAGGTGTTCCGTGGTACGACGAAGTAACATAACTACTGTACCACGACCAACCTGGGTCACTCACTCTTCATTGTTGATGAGATACGAACGACCATTCTGTGTAAGTACACAGTCTCCCACTTTTATTTAGATTGATTTTAAGTCTCCTACAGATGGAGACACTTTAAAGATCCCCAGGTTACCATGTCCTAAACAGTTCTCCCGGGAATTTTTTTTTTCAAAATAAACAAATAAACCGATGTAGTTTAGAATCAACACCGTTCATACGAATTAACGAGACATCGCACCCCCTAGAGTCAAGGGACTGGTCCCTAGTTTGGGTGTAGGGGACGTAATGTTTCACCTCAGAATTGGTGACCTGGTGGTCCCTTAAGGGGTTTGTCAGGAAAGTGTCACTTTCTAGTCCAAAACATAGACCGGACAGGATGTTAGTTCCTTCTCCGCGTTTTGGATACCCCAGAGAACCCTAAACTCCCCATGGGAAAAGGAGTAAGTCGCACAACGAGACTGGGTGATCACTCACTGGGGTTTCGACGATCAAAACTCACCCCGGGTCTGATTCTCTCCCGAGACGTTACCCAGGTCCGACGACAAGGTCGGTGGGGTGGGAAACCCAGTACACCAAGTCCTCTGGGTACCCCGTCCCTCACAGTCCTCGTCTATCCTTACGACGCCCCACCACAACTGTTCGGGGATACCCACCTAGTGTCGAGTCTGGAAGCCCTAAAACCTCGTTTCGGGACTGTAGAAGAGGTCTATTGACTTGAACATATGTTCGAGACACGGGACAGGAAACTTCAGTTGTCGAAAACGAAATTAGAGGGTCCGGAGGGAACTCAAAGGTTTCCGACCTAGTTCTCAATCACTAATCCTTTGTACTTCTACATCTTTATTTATCGACAACCCGACCCTTTGACCATTGTTAAATCAAATATTTGGTCGGTGTGTACATCGTCTCAGGGGCTTCCGGGTCAAGGGACTCTCTATATCTATTTCCAGACTGGGTGTAAGGATTTAACAAAAATGTCCCTCGTCTGGGGGTGGTCTACTTTTGACGACCGACGTCCAAACATCTGTTTGGTGTTCTAACCACTACGAGTTTTAAAATGGAATTACAGTTGGTTAGACTCTTAACACATATACGATTAGTGTACGGGACGTCGTGGGGGAGGGAGGGTGGCAGAAATTTATAGTACCGAGATATGGAAAGATAAGGGTGTCGAAGTCTTAGTCCGTGTAAACAATTTCCTTCTCGTAGCATGCACAAACTCCGGTCGGGTGCGGATACTCGAACCGAAGTAAAGAATTCGAGGTGGTCTAATCCCTTCTAAAGTGAGATAGAAAACTTTCGATGAACGGTTCAAAGACTCGGAGAAAATATATAGGGGTGCGTAAACCCTGAATTTGAAAGGTCAGATAGTATAGGTGGGCTATTCTTACCGTTTTCGACTTTACGGAGGGGAAAGAGAGTCATCGTATGAGGATGTACTGGATCTTGATCGTTTTCAAAAGGTCTTTCTTTTACGGACCGTAGTGGTAGGTTAACGTCTCCCTGGGGAGGGAGTCTTTATGGTTGGGTAGGCAACGAACAACGAAGAAGTAGAGAGACAATAGAAGCTTTGCAAAAAAACATACAAACTAAGGAGACGACGACGACGATTCAGATCAACATCCGTTTTGTGACCCGACGTCATTTGATGTTATAAGATGGGTTTTCGCCAACTCTCACTAGAAAGACGAGATGTTTAGACTTGTGTAGTAAGAGGATGAATTTATGAAATTACGAAGAGGTAAAGAGAGTTCTATTGTAGATCTTAGAAATTTTCTCACATACTCTAGAAACGATTATTCTGGAAACAACTTACACGGGATAGGAGACTATATGGACCCGAAAGGTAACACCTGACGAGGATGACCTTCCGTGAAGGAAGTACCACGGGAGAAACTGATTAACAATGAACAAGAAGTCCTGGGTCCAGTAGAGGAGGAAGATCTCTTTCTGATCAATCTTGTGGGTTCCGACTAAGTCTACGAGGTCGACTTTAAAGAATAACAGTAATAGACAAATGACGATATAGGGATGATTGAAGGCGAGAGGAGACCAGTGACCCTTACATAGTATAAGTACAGTCTCTACAGAGACTCTCACCTTAAATCATATAACCTAAAGTCCTCTGTTTGAGAGACCCGAGTTTACAATCAAGGTGGGGAACACTCGACATACTCAAATCTGTTCCGAAACGTAGGATCTAAGAAGTAAAATTTACCTTTATCTATTTCACCAATAGATCATCCCAACTTAACCTGTTTTATCTTTCCATTTACGACACTTTGTCTCACAGGACACGTTATCGTCTAAAAGTATGTTTTTGTTGGTATTGTCTATTTATATTACGTTTGTGTGTGTCTTCCCCTTGTGTCCTTAATGACCGGATACTTCGGAAGGGTGTGATAGAAAGAAGGTAGAATTAAAAGAAAAAATAACCTCATATTAACTAAATGTCACAACACAATCAAAGACGACAAATTGTTTCACTTAGTCGATATATATATGTATATAGGGGAGGGAGAACTTAGAAGGAGGGTGATGGAGGGATTTTTTTTTAGGGTGGGGAGATCCGGTAGTATCTCGCGACTCGACTCGAGGGACACGGTAGGTCGTCCGGGAGTGATCGAGAGATAAAGTGTGTACCATCGGTCACACATATATACAGTTAGGATGAGAGGGTTAAGTAGGGTGGGAGGGGAAGAGGGCGTGACACAGGTACACAGGTAAGGGTTACAGACGCAGAGATAAGGACGGGACTTTTTTCTAAGTAGACATGGGAGAGAGATTCGAGGGTGTAAAGTCTATCTGTGTTCAGTCATCTTTTGGGTACTTCGTTTCAACCCTAGACACATTACATTCGAGTGAGACTGGTCCTAAAATAGGGGTGGTAAGACGGATTTAACCAGAACAGTATAGTGGAGAGTGGAACCGTGACCATTTAGGTTACCGGCTTCGAGTCATAAGTAGAATCCGTCGGAGTCGTTGTAGACTGGGTCTAGTAGTGAGGAAGAAAGAGAGAGATCAACCAAAGTCCTGTGGTATAAGAGACCCGAAAGGAGGTTCCAGTAATAAAAGAGGTGATACACAGAGGAATCAATCAAAGAGGAGGGACGGAGATTACAACATTAAGGGTCCTGAGAGATGATCAAGAAGAGGTGACAATTGTGAGTCAGAGTATTACTAGAGTGAGTTAAAGAAACCAAATTGATCGTAGCTTTACGATTTCTGAGAGTTTTTATGGGGTCGTGGGTCGGGTTTTGAGAGGGAACTTGAGGTCCGAATAAATAGTTTAACGGATGAACGATAGAGGTGGACCTAGAGTTTATATGTAGAGATTGAGTTGTACAAGTTTTGACTTGACTACAAAGAGGTTTGGAGGTAGGTGTCGGAAGGGGTAAAGTCAACTATTGTATAGATAGGGACATCATCGGGACTGGGTTTAGGTACATTAAAAGAACCAAGAATAGGTAAAGAGTGTGGGTTATTGTTTAGACAATCGTGTAGGTCAACCGAGATATGAAAGCCCATTGACGTTCTTTCGATAAAAATTTTTAATAAAGGGTCTCCTGTGTGTTTTGTTGAAGGTAAATATAGACATTTATATCCCGTGAATCAGTGTGTAGGTACAGATCGAGGTTCCCCCTGGTCTTTAACGTCCGGTGTCACAATGGACTTTTGTTCAGTCTAAAAAAGTGAGACCTCTTGATCAAGAACCTCAGTTGGGGTAGTGTCTAAGATTTACTGGTACTCGGAGATATTTCACTACACCTCCGATTATAATAGATCTTCGATTGTAATTTTAGGTAAAAGACTTGTGATGTATATTAGGATACAATTATAATAATACAAAAGTCTTGTGATATTCTTCAAATAAAGGAATGTAGTCGGTCGGTTTGTAGGGTGGACAAAGTCAGACAAAGTCTTAGATAAGATCGATCAAATGATTGTCGAATAACTTTCTGACTAGTTACCAAAAAGTTGCTGAATACCTTAACGACCTTTCCAGTTTCTTTGTATCCAGATCTATCTATTTATGAGGTGTCTTAATACGGTGTTTCCCTCTTCGACCGGGGATACTAGTTCTTCGGTTAACTTTTTACCCTTTAAACATCCGGGTGTGGTGATAAAGATATCAGTGCTTCGACGGTTTTTCCTTTGTTTGTGTCAGATACGGTAATCCCAGTAGAATCTCTTTTATCGTCTTTGTCACCTTTATATCCACGACGAACGAAGGTTGAACTCCTGTAGACTCGTTGACTGACCATTTAGACTTACTGTAGGTCTTAGGATCGACTTCTCCCAGACCTTTCTCCAACCTCATAGATTTTATTCTTTAGGATACATTGTCTACACCGATAACCCTTTCTGACTCCCGTTCTCCTCTTCCCCCACTATCTCCTACTCTACCAACCTACCGTAGTGGTTGAGTTACCTGTACTCAAACTCGTTCAAGGGCCTCTATCACTTCCTGTCCCTTCGGACCGCACAACGTCAGGCACTTCAGCATCTCAGTCTGTGTTGATTGACTGACTTGTTGTGGTGTTGCATTTTCTGTACTTAACGTTTAAATGTAGAAAATGTCTACTTAGTAAATAAACAGTCTCTTCCGTTACCGTTGGGTGAGGTCACAAGAACGGACCTCTTAAGGTCCCTGTCCCCTCGGATCACCCGACGATAGATACCCCAGAGTGTCTCAGTCTGTACTGACTTCGCTGAATCGTCGTCGTCGTCGTCGTAAATAAACACAGGTGTCGATTTTATTCGTCGTACCTACTGAGTTCAGGTATCCATTAACCCCCCTTCAAATAAAAATGATCTTGAATATTAGAAAATGAAAGAAACTAGTAAAACCACCCCTACCATAAGTTACTCACCGTCACAAAACTCAAAGTAAAACCGAAGACATACAGAGGTAAGTCTCACGTGATTATTCATCGTTTTCTCGATTTTCCTTCTATCGATAGTCCCTTCTTTTTTTTTTGTTAGAGTCTAGTGAGTAAATCCTCTAGTGGTCGAGTCCTTTTTGACTCGTAACCGACTGATAACGGTATGACACTACAAACGTATGAGTCAACGAGTCAGAATAGGTTGAGACACTTGAGAATCTGACATTGAGCGGTCCGAGAAGACAGGTATCTAAGGGGTCCGTTCTTATGACCTCACCCAACGGTAAAGGAAGAGGTCCCATATAAGGGTCGGGTCCCTAGTTTGGTCTCAAAGACTACAGAAGACGTGATCGTCCACCCAAGAAATGGTGATCGTGGTGGACCCTTTGGGTTTTTTTCTATGTAAACATTCGTTTTGACACATATATATATATATATGTATATATGTATATATATATATATATATATATGTGTATATGTCAAATCAAGTCAAGTCAACGAGTCACCACACGTTGAGAAACCCTGGGGTACCTGACGTCGTACGGTCCGGAGTGACAGATAGTGGTTGAGGGCCTCAAATGAGTTTGAGTAGAGGTAACTCAGTCACTACGATAGGTTGGTGGAGTAGGAGACAGCAGGGGAAGAGGAGGGTGGAAGTTAGAAAGGGTCGTAGTCCCAGAAAAGTTCACTCAGTCAAGAAGCGTAGTCCACCGGGTTCATGACCTCAAAGTCGAAGTCGTAGTCAAGAAGGTTACTTGTAAGTCCTGACTAAAGGAAATCCTACCTGACCAACCTGGATAATATTAATAGTCAAATAAACTACGTGATGACTTAAGTAAGTATAATAAAATCGTTTAAAATAAAAGAGTTAGTCACCGATGATTTTCATATTATTGATATTATACCTTTATTTCTGAGAGGTACAACTTTCCCAGGAAGACAGGTTTTTTAAGTTCACAGTGAAGATGGGTCGAGAATGAAGACCAAAACTCCCATTACCTAAGTCTGCGGGTGGGTTCCCTTGATTTCCTCTAAAATCTTAATGTCGAAGATTATACTTCTAACGAATTGTTATGTATTATCAGTATTAAAAGTGGTTCCCTTTTGTACTCAATAAAGTATTGGATCCGGTACAATATTTCGTCGTTAGGTTTACCCCGTACACACACACACACAATATCGCCTGTTATCGATACAAAAAGGTGTCTAAAAAATACACTACTATATATTATACTACCTCTTTATTGACCCCGAATAATTAATTAGAAACTGGTAGTTGGGTTACGACTCAACTAATTCGATAAAAAAGGATGTTTTATAAGTAAAGGTTTTCTTTTTCATGATAACAATCTTGTTCGGGTTCAAAGTCTGTCAAAAATAAAAGGGTGTGAATACACTGTTTCTTATTAAATCGAATAGAAAAAGATACTATAAAGACCAAATAAAGAATTTGTCTTCCTAAGGACAAAGTTCTATGAGATATTTACAGGTGAAAAGAAAGTTTTTGGACCCACTGGAGATTATACTAAAGTTAAAGTGTCTCCCGTCTCCCTCCCCACCCGCTGTCCTTAGTGTATTTTCAATAACCAAGTGACGGTTATATTACTTTTGGTACACATACCCCTTAAGTGTCGGTATTTAGAGAGTTACGTGTATTGAAGATTAATTTTGGAGTATTGTTAGAAAGGGTTTATTACTTGTGTTAAAAATCTGGATCGAAATAAAGTAATAGAGTCTTTATCTGTACTCCTCACATATAGACCCCTATGTCACGAACGTATGGGAGAGTCTCTACGGTCTTCTCTTATGGTATCGGTGACAGAGGGTTTTTTCACAGTCTCCTCCCTTCAACAACCGTAATTTTTATCATAAATGAGATGTCTTAATTGTAGGACACCCAGAGTCGATAGGATAAGATAATCCTTCTGTAACCTGAATCTATTTGATCAGAGCGGTCTTGCACTTGTACATATGAGATCTTATGTCTTAAGTAGAACAAAACTTATTCTTACTAGACTCACCCTGAAAGGACCACCAGGTCACCAATTCTGACGGAAGGTTACGTCCCCCACGTCCAAGTCAGGGACCAGTCCGTCGACTCTGGGACGTACGGAACGTTGGTTTTTGGTTTCGTATTTTGTTTTCGTTATAACATTGTTTGAGTCACTTAAGAAATTTTTACCAGGTGTAGTTTTTTTTTTTTTTTACTAGACTCGATACGGATCTCGGGTCGAGTAACATATACAATAAAACAACCAGGTCCCAAACCTCACATACGATTCCTTTCGTACTACGGAAAGAAACTTATCAGTGTAAAGTACGTCAGGTGAAACGGAGAACGGTCGAGGATCACCGGTTGGGTTTATTGTAATTGTTTAAGGTCCCTCCTGTTCACAAAGAGGTCTCCTTCTGTTTATCGTACTTTCCCGGATTTCCGGATGTTGTTTGTTAGTTATTCCCTGAAGGGACCACTAGGTCACCAATTCTTAGACGGGAGGTCACGGCCCACTGCACCCAAACTAGGGACCTACCTCTTGATTCTAAAGGTGAACGTTACCTCGTTGGTGACTCGGGCACGTGGTGTTGGTCTCTCTTCGGAAGTGCGACGTTGTTTCTAGAGCACACGGTGTTGATTCTGGACTGTGCCGGTTTATTTATTTGTTTTAAAAATTTCTCAGTTACTAAGGTCGAATTTGGTTTAAAGTCTTTGTAAGGTACTTACTACTTCATAAAGGAAAGGCAGTCTTAGGATTTCTCTCTTGTTAGTAAACCGGGAATTTTGCCATACAATTAACGGAAGAAGTAACTCTTAACAAAGAACAGAGCCGACCTGTTATAGCTATTACCATTATTTGTACAAATTAGATAATCAAATTTACCTCGTGAATAGGACGGGATTCCTCGGAAGAAACTTGAGGGAAAGGAGGAGGACTTTTCAGTACCGATTAGTTGTTCGTATTTAGTGATAATTTTATGTCATTTAGATTACCGACATAATGAACGGAGAATTGTCGTTCAATTAAGTAGTTGATACGTATATGACATTACTAGGAACCATCTTTAATATTACCTCGAAAATACCTTCGTTTTATCGTAAAACCATTAAACCACTATTTGAACGTAGTGATCGAGGTGATCTTTTGTATGTGTTGACGGAGACACGGTTGAATTTATCTCAAAATAACTTACGTGGACTAAATTTCGGGAGAAAACCAAAAGGAAAATTTATTGAATTATTCTTGGTCACTATCAGATCGGTCGAACACGTATACATAACTTTTAAGTTTTTAGTTGAAGTCTGGACGAATAGTTAAATATCTTTGATAGTCTTCGTCGTATTGTATTTAAATTACAAAAACAACAACCAAAAAAATTTAAGAAATATTTAATTGGACCGGAAAACAGCATTTAGTAAAAGTGTTAGACGAATCTTGTAGATTCTTGGGCCGAATAGTTTCTAAAGGGTTCTGGGAAGTAAGTTCGGACAGGAAATACAACTTTCTCGAGTTCGGCGACCGACGATGTTCCTGAGGCCCTAATACTGACTTCCTCCGATGGAGTCTCACTAGCAAGAAGTGACTGTAGACGTCGGTAACTACCGGTGGCCGTACCTCCTGACCCGTCGTCCGGTAATCCCGGACCGGAGACACAGTACAGTCGACGGACACTCGTACTCACGGTCCACGTCCTCGGGGCGTGTTCTCCTCGGACCTCAGCTCCCATTACCAGCGTCGCTAATGCTTGACTATTAATAAGGGAGGGATAAAGTAAAGTTGATTGACCAACGAAGTGACTAATAAAAGGGAAATAATGACTTTTACCATAGGGTACCTCTCCCCGACTAATATAGAAAGAAAGACCTCTCTGAAACTAAAACTTTACTACATCGGACAGCAAACACTCTAACATGGATAAACGGTGTTTAGAGATTTTGGGTGGGATACCCGACAAAGTGTCACCTCTCAACCTCCCAATTACGTTTTATAACAGGAGAACTATGAGAAAAAAATTTTTTTTTTTGGTATTGAGGTATACACCAGGTGAACTAAAAAAAAGATAAGACAAACATAAGTAACTCGTTCAAGAGTTAAAGAGAAACAGTTTAAGAGGAGTAAAAGTGTCTGCATCTGAATTCAGTATAAAATAAAGGTACATGGATGATGTCACACCGTGACACGAACGTAAGTGTTTACACCGTGTTTAAAATATACTAAGTTATTTTATTCGTAAAAATATCAGTACACGATATAGCGGTTTGTGATTAATTTTTGTCCTACCTCGAAAATAAAGGGGGTAATCACTATACTCCCGGTTTCACAAAATCGACTTGTTACCAAAAGTAACGATACGTTGTGTCAATAATTTCCGACTTGTGTTCTCAAAGTTTCCTTATAACACATTCGTTATCCCCGGTGAACCACTACAATTAGCTTCACTGATAGACGGTTCTAACTTACGACATTTTCTTTCGTCAAACCTTAACTTACAAATTTTTAATTTATTAACTTTGTTAATATTTTACTTGTGTTAGGAGAGGATGTTCACTTATATTTAGAAAAGTAGGTCTTAGAGTTTTGAATGGTCGGACGGTTCAAAAGGAATAACGTCCTTTTAAGGTTCAGAATATCTATTGACGTTTGATGTAGTCACTGTAGAATTTCTCTCTAAATTGTAAAGACCTTTAAAACTTCGGTACTTCCCCTTTTTCAAGAAAAGATACAAAAACAAGAACGAACTTTTCCATTTTCTTATTTTCTTATGATTTTAGTACGTTTATCAGTTAGTCTAAAAGATCTAAATTCTATTGAGACGATGGAATATATATCTCTTTAACCAAACGATTTTTATGTAAGTAATATAGTTTTAAATTTTATTTGGAATAGTCTACCATATTTTCAATAAAGTCTTAAGGAAAAGGAAAAAAACTATCTCCGAGTACGATAACTTGAAATACCTTAGGTTGTGAAGAATTGAAAAAAATCTCATCTGGTTCTAACACTTCCTCTTCCTAGTTATAAAAATTTTCCTGGAGTAATACAGTTTACCTAAGTCTTCCGTGAAAAATTTCTTTACCCAAACTCCTCCTTTTCTTTTCGTTACGTTTGAAGTGACTGATAATAAAAACGATATACTTTATAATAGATCATGAGAGGCAACCTTAACGTATAAGGTACACTGTAATAAAAACTTTAGAGTAAGAACGAACGGTATACCTTTACAAAGGTATACACTCTGCAACCAGAGTGGTAAAACGACTCCCTTTATTTATTTTGTCTCAAGACACCGGTTGACCTTATATTTGTGGTTCATTGGTTGTAGTCCAAGTCTAGGTCGTGACCACTGGAGAACCTTAATTGATAGGAATCGAGTGGAGGATCTGAGACAGAGACAATTCTGACCGAATACGGGACCTCTTCCTTTACCGTAGGGTGAGGTCCCAAGAACGGACCCTTTAGGGTGCCTGTCTCCGCAGACCACCTAATGTCGGGTACCCCAGTGTCAGTTTGTACTAAACCGTTTGATCGTACGTCCGTGTGTACGTACTTAAAAGGTATGTGGTGGTCTAATAATCCCTAAGGTGATCCTAAATATACATTGAACGTTTTTGTGGATAATAACTTAGATTATGGAATTAACACTCATATGAGAGTCTGTAACATGGATAAACGCGACGTCGCGTACCCCAGTGTTTCACAGTCCGTACTGAACCTCTGACTTGTTCGTGTTTATGTTTATAGATGATATTAAGGTTATAAGTCCACAAAAACATGTGGACAATGAGATTTCAACTCTCAATAATGTTTTCAAAGGGTTTCATGAAAAGAAAAAAGAGAAACTTTAATTTTTACACCATGTAAACGTTTATAGTCCAGTGGTCCGGTCTCATCGTTCAAGGTTAAATAAAATTATGTACGAAAATAATAAAAACGGGACCGTAAAAGTCGTTTTTTTCGTTATACAAAAAATTTAAGATTATAGGTACTTGTATGCAAACAGTATGGAGACCGAGATCTAGGTTTTAGTGTCGGAGACATTCATACGACTAAAAACGTAGAAGGAAAGTGTCTCGTTATATTCACAGTGGAGATTCGCCTTTACGAAACCGAGACCGTCAGGTCACACTAAACGAGATCACAATTGTAAGTAACGTACATTATAAATTACTCCGAAGGGATCACCGAGTGTCCAGTTTTTAGGTGGGCGGTCACGTCCTATGTGCTCAAACTAGGGACTCAGTCCTTGTGGGTGACCTCTTCCTGTACCGTTGGGTGAGGTCACAGGAACGGACCTCTTAGGGTACCTGTCTCCTCGGACTGTTTTCTCGCCTGTGCTGAATCACTGATTTGTTGTTGTCGTCATAAGTCACTGTACTTTGGCATCCAATCAGGCACTTTCACCAAAGGATTATATACGGAAAACCTGTATAAACAAGGAAAGAGTGTAAGAAAATGAGGGAAAAAGAGAGTAACCCTTGGTTTGAGCTCTATTATTGTAACTTAGATAAGTGAAAGAGTTCCCAACAAATTTTTGTCGTGTTTGTCGATGGGATCACGTAGATTCACGGACCGTGCTCTAAGACATTGGTCTGTTTGTCGTCGTTTGGTCCGGTCGACTTAGAATGTGAGTTGCAGTAAAGGAATCCGACTCGTTAAAACCGAGGAAGACGATGGGTGTTGAGGGGAGGGAGCATTGACCTGTTAATGGGAATTGATGAAAAACTTTCATCATACGCGGTAGACAGTGTGGTGCTCCGAACTAAAAACGAAGAACGATAGTAGACCCCTTACGGTCTCCACCCCCTGTGGTTTGTGACTTTTCGTCCCTTTGTAAAGTCTCCGATTCGAATAAAAGGAAAAAAAACAACACCTGTACAAGTGACCAATTCTTACAATTGTTATACCTTTCTTAAGGGTCTTCAAAAACCAGCTTAAAGTCCATATATCTTCAATTTCTATAAGTCAACATGCTTAGTTCATAAGTTTTTGTTTATGACACCAACACCTAAACTCACTCGACCAGAAATTTTCCTGTCCCACTTCGCCCTTGAGAAGTCAAATTGGAGAGAATTGGAGAACCGACACACACTGAATGTTAAAAGAATCAGTATTACTACAGTGTCACATAAAAGAGAGACTTACTAGTCTGGGCCTTCGTATTAATTTGGTATGGGTGAGGAGAGAGGTGGGACCTTCGTGGGTAGGTCATGAAGTCAACACTTTTTGTCTTATTATTTTACCATGAAAAGTAGAATTGAACTACAGGAACACTAAAAAATGTAAAAGAGACTCTTAAGTTACTCAAGAAGTCTAAGGATTCTAAAAATAAAAAGATTTTTTTGACATTATTATTCTATGTCTTGAACAAAATATTTTAGAATTTAAAATAGAGATAAAAACCACCGGTTTTTTAATCTTACTTGAATATTGAACTCTGAAACCATAACATCTATAGAGATGGTGGAAGACTTATAAGTTGAAACGATATCTTTTGTTTTATTTGTCCTATTTATTTTGACAATCTTCCTACTTCGTGTCTGTAATTCGTTCGTCAAATACTCTGTATCTACTTTAAATGTCCCACATCATCAACAGATATTACTCATTCGTCCTTCGAACTCTCTGTACTCGTCGTATATGTTCTAAATAATATACATTTCATTCAATCATTGAAGATTCTGGGAAAGACTGAGGTACCTGACCTCGAGTAGTCCGAGGAGACAGGTACCCTAAAAGGTCCGTCCTCATGACCTCACCTAACGGCAAGGGAAGAGGTCCCCAAGAAGGACTGGGTCCCTAGTTTGTACCCAGAGGACGTGACGTTTGTCTAAGAAATGGTAAACTCGGTGGTCCGTAGTCCCTTCGAGGTCTGTTTAATTTCCATGTATTTTAATTACCTTGCATAATACCTTGTCTGTTCTTATAATGAACTATCTTTCCTTACCTTTCTGATGTCTTATTAATATCTAGTACGGTGGAGATACGACTATCGGGACGGTAGATATTCAACCAGTGGATAACCATTGTGGGTAGTACCAGAGTAAGACCGGGATATACATGAAACAAGTTCTTTAAGTCCATTTTGGATCTCAAAGTCTCCGATTGACCGTTTAGTGTCGTTCCTGGCCCGTATAAAGGGTCGAAGAGATCCTATGTCGTTCACTCACAACTGGGACAATAACGACAAGTCAGCGAGTCAGGTTAAGAAACACTGGTGTACCTGACGTCGTACGGTCCGAAGGGACAGGAAGTGGTAGAGGGTCCTACAAACTCAACGACCAGAAGAAGTCTTGGTGTGGTAGTCGGTCCTTCTGAATACTCAGACTCTCTTTTCTCGTCTTTAGTCCGTTACCGGGAAGGTAGGACGAACGTAGAACAAAACATAATTAGAAGGGAAGAAAAAGAGGAATGAAGAGGACACGTAAGAATTTGCTAAAATTAAACTCGTATTAAACTCGTAAAATTAAACCGGACACTCGCAGAGACAGGGTACTGGTAACTTTATCAGACTTATACGGACCAAGTATATAAAGTTCCAAAACAGTGTGTTCCCATTAAAGGGTGCACTGATATTTTGCTTCTTGTTTATATAATTAGGGACATTAATAATATTTGGTAAATTTTCCTTTTCAGAGTTGATTCAAGATCAAAAATTTTTAGATCAATAAGGGAGAGATTCTATTTGTTTAATGTTTAAAGTTTATCTTTTAAATTTTTCTATGTACGTGAGGTTACAAGTATCGACGTAATGAATTTTATTGGTTCTGTACCTTCGTTGAATTCACAGGTAACTGTCTACTTACTTATTTCTGTGTGTGTGTGTGTGTATATATATATCTGTATGAAGAGTCTGTATTTTTTCTCACTTTATTACAGTAAAAGTCGTTGTACCTACTTGGTTTTCTAATAGTATTGTTCACTTCATTCGGTGTATCCCTTTTTACTTATAGTATACTATAACGAAAATGTACCTAAGAATTTTTTACTATGTTTACTTGAATATATGTCTTGTCTTTATTTGGGCACCTGTATCTTTTGTTTAAATACCAACGGTTTCCCCTTTCTCCCTTTCCTAATTAACCCTCAAGTATTAATTGTATATACGTGATGATATATATTTTATCTATTGGTCGTTCCTGGATGACATATCGTGTCCCTTGATATGAGTTATAAAAAATTGTTGGATATTCCTTTTTATACTTTTCTTATGGTCGCAAACTTAGTCTTGGTGACGTTGACTCAGGTCTGTTCGAGGGGGTTATGGTGGAAATGATTTTTCACCACTTTAGGTGGGCTGGTCCTAGTTTGTAGTGATGGGGTGGGGAGGATGAGGAGGCAGGGGTGGGGTCGGTTAGATTTCTTTCTTGATCCTGTCTTTTTTACTAGTAGACTCAGTAGTCGGAATGCCTTGACGTTTCAAGTACTCTACTCTAACAGAAAGGAGTCTCCCTCCGTCTCGTGACTTCCCTTAGAGACCATCTCCGACTTTACGGACATTGTCCCTAGACCAATACGAGGGTGGACCTACGAGTAATTCGGAATCTTGGACTGGAAAACAAACGAAGAGTAGAATCGTAAAGTCCTTTGTTCTCCGAACGATTGTTAAGTAACGACGTGCCGTTAACCAAATGAAGAATGTCTCAGTACAGACCTGCGCCGTTTCCGCCGTTTCCAGACCCCTTTCCGCCGCGATTCGCGGTAGCGTTCCAAGACGCGCTATTATAGGTCCCGTAGTGGTTTGGACCATAGGCGGCGGACCGAGCAGCACCGCCACACTTCGCGTAGAGGCCCGAGTAGATACTTCTCTGGGCGCCCCAGGACTTTCACAAAGACCTCTTGCACTAGGCCCTGCCGTTCTCTACACAGACTGGAGGGTGGACAAGAACCCAAAGACACGGGAACTTTCTACCCAAGGGACAGAGGTACCCTCTTCGTGTCCACTACCTTTTCTACGTCGGGTAATCGTCTCCGGAGGTCGTTGTCTGCCTGGACTACGGGAAGAAGTCCCACAGAAGGGTTGGGTCCTAAGTTTGGAGTCAGAGGGTGTAACGTCCGGCTAAGAAATGGTTATGAAGAGTCCCTATCTCAGTCTCCAATCCTTGACTAGAAATCAGAGTTCTTTTAATATTTAATCTTCCTCACCCATGGGAGATAGAGAGTTTAATAGTCACTTACTGATTCGACAGTTTAGTGAAAAACTATGTGGAAAATATCCTGAATGTAAAGTTCTATGAAAACTTAAAACGTATATAAAGTATAGAGAGAGGATGAAATATTAAAAGAACTCTGGTTTCTGGTCTAAGATTGGAGACTGCCATAGAGACTCTTCGTACATAAAATTTAAATCAAAGTAATGACATTAAAGATGAAGGGACCACCGAGTCACCACTTCTTGAGCGGATGGTTACGTCCTCTCGTCCTCTGTACTCAAACTAGGGACCCAACCCTTCTAAGGGACCTCATCCTTTGTCGTTGGGTGAAGTCGTTAGAATGGACCTCTTGACGTATTTGTCTCCCCGGACCACCCGATGTTAGGTACCCCAGCGTTTCTCAGTCTGTGTTGACTTGTACATACATCCGTGTGTGATTAAATAAAGACCTAGTACGTTTTTTATTAAGGTAATCACATAAATAATATAATAGGTAAAATCACGAATATAATTATATTAGTAACTTGAAATCGTAGAATTCAATCACGAAACTTGTCTCGATAATTTCTTAACGAAGACTTACTCATGTATCTACTTAGTTATTTGTATAGTTTATCGGTTGTGTGAACAGACTTAGTTGAAGATGGCTTGTGATCGGGATGTAAGGTTTGGGTCTTGGACTTTAACGTTACTGATGAAAACCAAAATAGACTATTATAATCTTACTTCAAGTCTATTTTATTGTGAGAAAGGTTCACCGTTATTTCAGGGAGAGTTTGGAGAGTACAAGGGTGTAGAGGTGGTTCAATGACGGGACAGAGAGTGGTGGGACATGACAACTAAAGAGTTTTTCGTAAAAGATGTGAACCTACTTCACCACTGTAGATGACACTGCCCTTTTTTTGTCTCTTTTTTATTCAACCTCTCTCTCTCGTCCCATCCGTCGTCTAGTATGTGAGTGAACCCCTCACCCGATACACTAGAATAAGAGGTGAAGAAGTGAATAGAAGAGTGATGTGGGTGGTCACACCCAGTTAGGGGTAGGATAGGAGTAAAGGTGAACGTAAAGATGTATTTCTGTAGCTTGTTTACAAACGACTTAGTATATTTAACTAACTTGTGACCAGAGTAATCGGGAAGATTATTATTAAGTAATAAAAGAAGGAAAACAAACAATAAAAGAGGAAGGAAAGGAAGACAAGAAAAAAGAGGGGAAAGAAGGAGGAAGTTGTATATGAATAAACTTGTGGATAATACACAGTCTCAGGTACGACTCAGAGTTCTCATTATCAAAAATCGTCTATTAAAAGGAAGGGAGAACTTTGAACGTTATGTCTCTAACCATGACTAATGCATTCGGGTAGTTATTGTAATTACTACTTGTTACGACAATTTACAGTGTCTCGTCTTCGGGTGTCATGTAGTATAACCTATGTCGATTACATTAGATTGGTCCCAAACTAAAAGGAAAGGACACACAAAAACGATAAATTGAAAATAAAAAGTAAAAGATAACAGAAGAAAAAGAAAAGAGGAGAAAAAACAAACTGAGTTCGAATACGAGATGTGGTAGTAATTCGAAAACTCTATAGTTACCTAAAAATAACAAAATTGTATCGAAAATCAAAGAAACGTTAAGAAAGAAAAAATTAATTAAAAATAACCTCATATCAACGAAAATAACCTCATACAACACAATCAAAGATGACTTAGTCCGTATGTATATATATATAGGTGAAGCAAAACCTGAAGGAAAGGGAAGTCCAGTGGTACCTCATAATTCATCTCAAGGGATACGATATATCGTACAAGAGTAATTAATAGACAATTGAAAATAGAAATTCATCGGGTTTATGACTTATTGGTTCGATTCTAGTCACGTAAAAGTAGTGGAAGGGTTGTAAATCAACACATGACATTTACTTCTACACTCTTTGTGACCTCGAACCTTTACTCAAGTTCCCCTAAATATAAGAATTTTCTGACTTTGTTCTAATTTTTATAAATTTAGTAAAGATGGAATTCCCCCTTATTAAATTGTCATGGTCTTGTATGACTCACTCTTATGTATCACTTGATCACTTCCCTTTAAGATTTTGGACGAATACAAAATCAGAGAGAAAACTAAAAGGTGGGTGGACACACGGTGATCGATGGTTCCTTGAAGACTATAACTACGTTCAAAAATAACAGAACTAGGTACCGTATATATCAAGTTAAATATGGGTATTACCTGATGACTTATTTATATTCTTGGTATTCCTTGGACACAAGTTTATATCTTGTAATTACTTTTGGTATTTTTATTATTTTTGAGACGTGTCAGTGGGGTTATATGATAAGTAGTCTGAGAATGTTACGTAGGTAGATTCGTTAAAAAAAAAATGTAGTTTAACGGAAATCATGAAGTCTTCGTCCTAATTTTTCTCATTTATGTCACTAATTATACAGATTTAACTGAAATGTAAATAACATTATTTTTACTGTGTACACGTGTTATATATTAAACACGAATGTTTATGGTGTGAACGTATATAATTAGAAGAACTTTTAATATACCAGACTACTTATCATATAACCCCACTAACACGTCTCAAAAAATAATACAGTATACCAAACAATTGTTAAGTAAGAAAAAGAAAGTATAAATGTAATTTATCGTACCCAGTGAGTTATTTACCTCTTTTAAACTTTAAATGGAGAAAAATACTTATCATAATTTATCAGATAATTTATTTGAAATTTTTTATTAAAATTATTACACTTCCATATTAAAAATATACTTATCAAAGAAATATTTAGTGAAGTATTTTACCATTTTACTAATGTTTTTAAGTATTTTCTCCAGACACTCTAACATATAATGTTATCCTTAAGTAATTAGTTGTTTCAACCCTTTGATAAAAAAACCCCCCCCCTTGATAAAATTAGATAAAGGATTTCTTAAGTTCTTGTGTATCCTCTATATAGTAACTCTCTTGTCCGTGTGGACGAACCTTGTATTGGAATAGAATAATAAAAGGATTATATCAAACAAGATAGAACATATTATAAAATTATGTTCGTACATACATGTGGGTATGAGTTCGTTAGTCACTTTTACTGTAAATGTCCAAAAGGGTTAATTGACTGATAGTCATGTCAAGTCAGCGAGTCAGCAGAGGCTGAGAAACGCTGGGTACTTAACGTCGTGTGGTCCGGAGGGACAGGTAGTGGTTAAGGGTCTGAAGTAAGTCTGAGTGCAAGTAGCTCAGTCACTACGGTAGGTCGGTATAGTAGGAGACAGCAGGGGAAGAGGAGGACGGGGGTCAGGGAGGGTCGTAGTCTTAGAAAAGGTTACTCAGTTGAGAAGTGTACTCCACCGGTTTCATGACCTTAAAGTTGAAATCGTATAAAGGGAGGTTTCTTCAGGGTCCCGACTAAAGGAAATCTTACCTGACCGACCTAGAGGAACGTCAGGTTCCCTGAGAGTTCTCAGAAGAGGTTGTGGTGTGAAGTTTTCGTACTTAAGAAGCCGTGAGTTGAAAGAAGTGTCAGGTTGAGAGTGTACGTATGTACTAGTGACCTTTTTGGTATCGGAACTGATCTGCCTGGAAACAACCGTTTCATTACAGAGACGAAAAGTTATACGATGGATCCAACCAGTATTGAAAAGAAGGTTCCTCATTCGCAGAAGACTAAAGTACCGACGTCAGTGGTAGACGTCACTAAAACCTCGGGGGTTTTTATTTCAGACTATGACCAAGGTTACAAAGGGGTAAATAAAGGGTATATCACTACCCTGGTCTACGGTACTAGAAGCAAAAGACTTACAACTCGAAATTCGGTTGAAAAAGTGAGAGGAGAAAGTGAAAGTAGTTCTTGGAGAAGTCAAGGAGAAGTGAAAGACGGTATTCCCACCACAGTAGACGTATAGACTCCAATAACTATAAAGAGGGTCGTTAGAACTAAGGTCGAACACGAAGTTGGTCGGGTCACAAAGAGTACTACATGAGACGTATCTTCAATTTATTCGTCTCACTGTTATATGTCGGAAGTACATGAGGAAAAGGATAAACCTTGGTCAGACAACAAGGTACAGGTCAAGATTGACAACGAAGGACTTGACGTATGTTCAAAGAGTTCTCCGTCCAGTCCACCAGACCATAAAGGTAGAGAAAGTCTTAAAAGGTGTCAAATAACACTAGGTGTGTCAGTTTCCGAAACCGTATCAATTGTTTCGTCTACATCTACAAAAAGACCTTGAAAGAACGAAAAAACTACTAGGTCACCTACAACCGTTAAATTAGAGACCAAGGAGACGGAAAAGATTTTGGTCGAACTTGTAGACCTTCAAGTGACAAGTGCATAACGACTTCGGACCGAACCTCTTAAAACTCGTAATGAAATGATCTCACATTCTACTCACGTTAACACGGTATGAAACTCGTAAGAAACCGTAACGGAAAGAAACGCTAACCTTACTTTTGACTGGAAAAGGTCAGGACACCGGTGACGACTCAAAAGGTTTAAACGACCGTATAACTCACGTCGTGAAAGTGTCGTAGTAGAAAGTCCTAAACTTTATCGAGTTGACCTTAAATTAGTGGAGGTGATCGAAACAAGCATCACTACGAAAGATTCCGGGTGAACTGAAGTGTAAGGTCCTACAGACCGAGATCTACTCACTAGTGTGGTAGCACTAATAGTCCCAATACTTCTAGAAAAAACATATTAAGAAGACACATAAGAACGGTGGAGAAGAATTATAGAGGACGAAGACAATCCAGGTATGGTAAAGACAGGAAATAATTCGGGTAGAAACGTACTTTACAAGGGAACCACAGAGATTAAAAGAACTTCTCTAGAGATTAGAAAGGGTAAGACAACAAAAGGAGATAAAGAAACGTAACTAGTGACTCCTTCCGAAAGAATAGAGAACGATAAGAAACCTTGAGACGTAAGTCTACGAACATAGAAAGGAAAAGAGGAAACGAAAAGTGAAGAGAAAAAAGTGTCGATAAACATTCCGGAGGAGTCTGTCTGTAAAACGAAAAAACGTAAAGAAAAAGTACCCTTACCAGAACTAGGGACAGAGAACATGTTACAGTGTTTGGAGACAGGTATCAAGTAGCCCGTGAGATAGATGGTCTAGATCAGACGGGTATGTGCAATCATTTACTTTTATTGAGGAATCTAAAAATTCCCTCCTTTGTAGACCCTTTAGAACTTTTGGAAAGTCTTTATTGGGTATGTTAACTAAATACGACGTACATAAGTTCGGTGGTTCCAGTTCCAGTCGGAGCTGACCGTAAATCTTAAAGTACATAAAGTTTTACACATATTAAAATTAATTCAGGATCTAGTGAAAGTTCCTTTCATACGTTTCTTTTAAGAAAGGAATAATGTTTTAGAGGCCCTAAATCGCACCGAGGGACTTCAGACATGTTTAGTGAATTAGGGAAAAGGAGTCAAAGACCAACCCTTAATATCGGAATGGCATATCTCTACCCTACTAGTTTATGGAGTTGTAGATATTACTCGAAACTTCAGGTCATTATGTCTACATGACCAACCCCCCATCTCGATAACAAAGGTAACACGAAGTAATGAAAAGACTGAGTCCGAAAGGCAACTACACTCGGGTGTTGTTTCGTAAGTACCCCACACACACACACACACACACACACACACACACACACACAAAGTTTGACAGTGTAATCACCGACGAATACAAATGTGTGTTTTGTCGGTCAGTAACCATTTAGTCACATTTGATAGTAATAAACTATAAAAGGTTGAAAAGGAAATAAAAAAAAATTTTTTACCTTTCTTCAAATAATTGTACATACGGAGAATATATATACCCTCTATGGTTTCTTTTGAGTTGTTAAGGGACTGTTTCGGGTTCGGTAGTTGAATTTATGAAAGAAAAGGTAAGAAAATTGAGTGGAAGTCTCAGTAGTCTTAATATAATCGTTGTGTAAAGTGTCTAGATTAAAACTGGTTTCTTTTTGCTTCACCTCAAAATATCGAGTGATTTACTTTTTCAGTGGTTTTTCCCGATTATAAATCTTATACATGTATACTACTCTAGTTTATAACGGTTTAGTTACACTGAAGGACTTTAAGGTCATTTTTACTCTTTTCCTTCTGATAAAGTAACTGTAAGTGATCTTCTTCATTAAAATTATTTTAGTCTACGTAAGGAGAAAGGAAAGAAACAGTTAAAGGTAAAGTCTTACTATATTTCCGAATACAAAGTTTTACTTCGGTTCTTTGTAGTGAGATAATGATGACTACAAATTTCTTAAAACGGTCTGGAAAGTATCTTGAGTGTTAACAGAAGTATCTTGAAGTGGTTTTTTTTACATTCAAAATATTTTACTTAAATAGTCTATTTATTCCTGAGTAAACTTTATAATTAGATAAATTTTACTGTGAAAAGGTAAGGATGTGTAAATGAGATTTTGAAATTTGATTACTATTAAATTTAATAAAAATGAATCTTATACTAGACACTAATACTTTTTACTATTATGTTACTATATTTAGTATGACTTACGTAAGATGTAATTTTTTAATTATGTTAGTGTAGTCACATTAGAATGACCCTTTGATGTGTACATAAGTTTACCGTATTAAACTTTATCAAAACGTCGAGAACAAAACATGTATCGTCCACAAGTAATAAACAACTTCCGGTTTTGTACTTGTTTATTTATTCACTTTTTCACTTACTTAACGGAAATCTCTGATACATCATAAAAATTATATTTTTATCACTATTTATCATTAAGAAATTATCATCAAAATCTTTTCTGTTCTTTTACTCTTTGTGAGATCACTTACTATTCTTAAACCTCTTATTCTTATCCCCTCTTTAATACTAACAAACGACTCGTGGATGATACACGGATGGTGTATCATTTTAGTGACCAAAGGTAGGGAGTAAAAACGGATACAGAGGGTTAAAACAAGAAAAAGAGAAAGAAGGAATGACCGATTTCGTTTCAGTTAAGAAAAGGGTTTAGGGTGTTATCTAAGAGTACTTGAATTCCATCAATTACGTGTACCTAAATGGTATTATTGACAGTGTCCTTCTTCTCACCCATATAGTAAAATCGATATAATCTGATTATTTTTTCCGAATATATGGGATTGCTCTTCAAGAAGAGAAGAAGAAAGAATTTCACTTTTTTTCCTCTGAATAAAGAGGACGCGAGGGTCCGTGTAATCAGTACTCCCTTTGGTAGGACTCCAGTTTCATTATTTGTTTCGACCCTCAAGGGACCACCAGGTCACCGATTTGTGACACCAGGGTTACGTTCCCTGGACCCAAGTTAAGGACCAATCCCTTGATCTGGAGTGTATGGTGTTGGTTCTCAAGTGAACTGAGTTGATTTCTAGGACACACGACGTTGATTCTGGACTGTGTCGATTTATTTATTTGTTTATGTATGAAATGATTTCTTATTATTTTATTTTCATTTCCAACCTGGTTCTCTTGTAGTCTCCTCGTCTCACCTTAGGACTGTGTCGTATTGGCCACAGATGATTTAAGGACCTCAAGAATTTCCTACTACGTAAAGGATAATATTTTGATCAAACTTATCCCCAAAAGAGTACTTTGTTTTTCATAGGATTACTTTTCTTATTAGTATTATTATTATTGTGATTAGCAAATAATTCACGAGTTGTAAAACAGTCTATGATATCGTTTTTTAAATTTAAGGACTTCGAAGTTTTGTTGGGACACTTTATAATTATAATTATATAAGAGACTAAGATAAATTAACAACTCCTTTCACTCTTGCATCGTGAATATCTTATAATTTATAGAATAAGTTCTAGAAAACGACAAGTGATCCACTTAATCTTGGTCTTAGACTCTAGGAGATCGGTGTTTTGGATAATAACAACAACAACAAGTCAGGGATCCAACACAGGTTAAGAAACACTGGGGTCCCTGACATCGTGTAGTCGGAGGAGACAGAAGGTGATAGAGGTCCTAAAACGAGTTTGAGTACAGATACCCCAGCGCGTCTCAACCTGTACTGACTCCGTTGAATCGTCGTACAGGTAACTCAGCTGCTACGGTAGGTTGGTAGAGTAGGAGACGGCGAGAAAAAAAAAAAAAAACGGAAATAGTGACTGAGTAAGACACTAGGACTAATTTTGTAAAGTAGAAAGACCCGGAGGTAAAGAAGTGAACAATCTTCTGACCATTCAAGGTAAGTATTATTTTAAGGTTTTAACAGTACAAGTTACTATCATACTAGATGGAGAATCTGACAATCTGTCCCTTCCTCGTCCGTCTCTTCTGGGCTTCACGTTTCGGTCTCTAATTTTTGAATTTAAGATTCAGGATGTGACAGGATTAATACGAAATTGTCTAGGTATCTCTCTCTCTTGAACCCAGGAGGAACACGAGATCATACTTAGGAATTGGACCCGTAACAAACTACACGTTTTCCCCTTTCCCGGGAAGACGTTTTGATACAAGGTCTCAAGACTTAAACTGTCACAATCACCAAAATTTATTTTGATAGTGTTGTTAAAAGAGTAGATATGGATCTTAAATTCTTTGGTGAAGATTGAATGTTGACCTATGAGTCAAGTCAAGTCAAGTCAGTGAGTCAACACAGGTTGAGAAACGTTGGGAACTTAGTGTCGTGTGGTCCGGAGGGACAGGTAGTGGTTGAGGGCCTCAAGTGGGTTGGAGTACAGGTAACTTAGCCACTACGGTAGGTCGGTAGAGTAGGAGACAGTAGGGGAAGAGGAGGAGGGCAGGGGTAAGGGAGGGTCGTAGTCTCAGAAAAGGTTGCTCAGTTGAGAAGCGTACTCCACCGGTTTCATAACCTCAAAGTCGAAGTCGTAGTCAGGAAGGTTACTTGTGGGTCCTGATTGGAGGAAATCCTACCTGATCAACCTAGAGGAACGTCAGGTTCCCTGAGAGTTCTCAGAAGAGGTTGTGGTGTGAAATTTTCGTAGTTAAGAAGCCGTGAGTCGAAAGAAGTGTCAGGTTGAGAGTGTAGGTATGTACTGGTGACCTTTTTGGTATCGGAACTGATCTACCTAGAAACAACCGTTTCATTACAGAGACGAAAACTTATACGCTAGATCCAACCAGTTTTGAAAGAAGGTTCCTCATTCGCAGAAAATTAAAGTACCAACGTTAGTGGTAGACGTCACTAAAACTTCGGGTTTTTTTATCAGACTGTCAAAGGTAACAAAGGGGTAGATTATTTACTCCATCAAGATATAAAGTGGATTCTTACTCTAGGTGTGTATGTAAATTCATTTTTTTTAATTCCACGTCTTGTCTCACATATCAGACTGGAGTAACGGTTTTTTCTAATTAATATATAGTATATCTGTGTATTAAACTCTTTCAAGTTCGTTAACAGAAAAGTTTGTAACAAAGAGTGGAAAGATCTCAGTCTGTAAAAGTGGTATAAAATTACATAGAAGACGACAAAATCCATAAAAGTAAGAAATATTACACCTATAAACATATAAAAGAAGACTAGATAGAACGTCAAGTAAATAAGAGGTGAGTCAAGTCAAGTCAGTGAGTCAGTACAGTCTGAGAAACACTGGGGTACCTGACGTCGTGTCAAGTGTATAACAACTTCAGACCGAACCCTTTAAAACTCGTAATGAAACGATCGGACACTCTACTCACGTTAACACGTTTATACCACAGTAGATGTATGGACTCCAATAACTATAAAGAGGACCGTTAGAACTAAGGTCGAACACGAAGTTGGTCGGGTCGTAAAAAGTACGACATGAGACGTTTCTTCAAATTTTTTCGTCCCACTGTTATATGTCGGAACTGCATGAGGAAAGGGATAAACCTTGGTCAGACAATAAGGTACAGGACAAGATTGAGAACGAAGGACTGGACGTATGTCTAAAGAGTTCTCCGTCCAGTCCACCAGACCATAGACCATAAATGAACTTCTTAAAAGGTGTCAAAGAACACGAGGTGTGTTTCCGAAACCGCATCAGTTATTTCGTCTTTATCTACAAAAAGACCTTGAGAAAAAGAAAAATCTACTAGGTCACCTACAACCGTTAAATTAGAGACCAAGGAGACGGAAAAGATTTTGATCGAACTTGTAGACCTTCAAGTACTAAGTGCATGACAACTTCGGACCGAACCTCTTAAAACTCGTAATGAAATGATCGTACACTCTACTCACGTTACGCACTATCAAACTTGTAAGAAACCGTAACGGAAAGAAACCCTAACCTTACTTTTCACTGGAAAAGGTCAGGACACCGGTGACGACTCAAAAGGTTTAAACGACCGTATAACTCACGTCGTGAAAGTGTCGTAGTAGAACATCCTAAACTTTATCGAGTTTGCCTTAAGGTAGTGGAGGTGATTGAAACAAGCATCACTACGAAAGATTCCGGGTGAACTGAAGTGTAAGATCCTCCAGACCGAGATTCACTCACTAGTGTGGTAGCACTAATAGACCCAGTATTTCTAGGAAAAACATATCAAGAAGACACGTAAGAACGGTGGAGAAGAATTATAGAAGACGAAGACAATCCAGGTATGGTAAAGACAGGAAATAACTCGGGTTGAAACGTACTTTATAAGGGAACCATAGAGATTAAAAGAACTTTTCTATAGATCAGAAAGGGTAAGACAACAAAAGAAGATAAAGAAACGTGACTAGTGACTCCTTCCGAAAGAACAGAGAGGAACGACAAGAAACCTTGAGACGTAAGTTTACCCATGTAGAAAGGAAAAGAGGAAACGAAAAGTGAAGAGAAGAAAAGTGTCGATAAACAGCGACCTCACCGTTCCCCTCCGACGTGCCACGACCTCGTCGACTCTCCTCTATGGGGTGTAGGTTCCAGTCCTCGCCGCCGGTTCTCCTCTATGGGGTGCAGGTTTCATTCCTCGTCGTCGACGCGAAACGACTTCGTCGGTACTTCTCTATAGGATGCAGGTTCCATCCTCTTTGGGGTCATTCTACCATCCACGACTCTCTCTCGTAGTCTCCCGTCTGTCTGACTTTGGTGTTAGTGTCTTTTGATCGGTCAGACTAGTGTACCTGGTGTCTGATCAGATTGAGTCACTTTGATTCGGTACGGTACACCCCGTTGGGTTCTGTCTACCCAGTACCACCTCTCAAGACTGTCTTACACCAGGTGACCTCTTCCCTTACCGTTTAGTGAACTCATAAGAACGGAACTCTTGGGGTACTTGTCATACTTTTCCGTTTTACTATCCTGTGACTTTCTCATTGAGGGGTCCTGTCATCCACGGGTTATACGATGACCTCTAGTCACCTGTTTAATGAGGTCTTTCTTACTTCCGTACCTCTGTTTCGTTTTTGTTGTGGGTCGACACATACACTGACCACTATCTTCGTTCCAGACTACGACATTTCTCGTTATAATGTATCCTTAGATCTTACAATCCAGGTACTTAGTTCCGTTTAACCTTCACCAGTTTGTCCTCTACCGTTCTCACTTGTAGCTGTAAGATTCTTAGTCGTTTGATTTTACCTGACCTTACCCACTTAAATTGAGTTTACTGGTAATATAGATGATGACACCCGTCCTTAGGGAATCTTTTTTTACCTCATCGGGAGTATCAGTTGCTTTCTCAGGTTTTACGTCATGAACCTACGTTAGAGTTTTTGCTTTCTTACTAGAGACAAGTAAAGGTTCCGTTTGGTAAATCATAGTGCCATTAGGTTCAGATACGGGACTGGTTATTACGACTTATTCGACTTCAACTTGTCAAGATACTTCTGGATGTTCTGGAAAATCTTGATTATGGGTTTTCTCTACAATAAAAGTAATATGCCCTGACCTCACGTTTTCATCCTGCAGTTCTTTGTGGACCTCATTGTCCGTTTAAACCGGAACCTCATGTTTTGTTTCGTCCAGTTTGCGATTGTCTCAAAACTGTTCTCTTGTGTGACCAGTATCGTTTGTGGGAGAAGGTTGTTGTGTTCTCTTCTGAGATGTGTACCTGTCGTGGTCTACCAGTTGTGGTTTTAGTCTAACTAATATAAGAAACGTCGGTTTCTACCTCTTCGAGATACATTAGTGGTTTTTGATCTGGCCCTCGACTGACACCGAGTCTAGTACTTGAGGAATAACGGTTGAAGTCTGAATTTAACTTCTTTCACCCCTTTTGGTGAGCTGGTAAGTTCATACTAGATTTAGTTTAGGGAATACTAATATGTCACCTTCACTCTTTATCTAAATTCCCTGATTTAGACTGTCCGTCTCACGGACTACTTGATAAGAGGAAATCAGAAACAAATTAGACGACACTTCAGATGACTAAATCAAGAAATAAAAAATAACATAAAGAATGAAGATCTGAAAGACGAACAAAGAAAGAAAATCGAAAGTTCAGATACGGTTTCAAAGTTAGAGTAATACATCAAAGAATTTCTATTTGTACTTCACTTTTATTTCACAATCAACGAATCAGCACAGGGTGAGAAACTCTAGGGTACCTGACCTTAAAAGGTCCGTTCTTATAACTTCACCCATCGGTGAAGAAAGAAGTCCCCTAGAAGGACTGGGTCCCTAACTTGGACCCAGAAGACGTAACGTCTGTCTAAGAAATGATAGACTCTGTGGTCCTTTCGGGTTTGTATTTGTATCTATAAAATTTGAATCAAAGACTATACGTGTAATAGACCTAGAGGACACTTAGACAAAGATGATAGACAAGGAAGAACACCTAAAATCAGTGTACTAGAAGAGAGAAGCATACGGAAAAAAATTACGTCCTCTAATATCTACTTTTTAATATCGTTATTATACTCTGAGACCTTTTGTCTTAGAAGGACTTTACTATTAAACGAAGTCCATCTGTCCAGACGATCTTAGTGATCGTTAGGGTCTAGTAGATAGGTTAGTTCTTAACTCTACTAAGTTCCGACCCACAGGGGTGACATCCCCCGACATAATCAAGGTAAATAACAATAAATACCTTGTATCAGTAAAACTTAGGATCAGTCTTCGAACTCACCCAATGAAGAGGAATCACCTTGGACTTGAGGTCAAAAGTAGTAAAGTGGGTAGATAGATGGCTTCGTATGAAAGTCTTAATTACCGTAAAGATCCCTGATTTCATCGGAGTTTACGGTGCAAGTCGAGAAGTCTTAGGGAAGAGAGTTCAGACCTGACGTATTCGGGAATGGTAAAACCATCGAGAGGTCACGGAAATGTCTTCTAAAAGTTTTAAACATCGAAGACATCGAGAAGTCTTACCCTCTCAAACAGGTTTGATGGATCAAACGTCGACGGTATTCGTCTTCAGGATGCATACAAAGACATTGTATAGGGTTAGAGGTCCTTCTATATGTTCTTTGATATTTACATGAATAGACAATTCACTCCCTATCTTTAAACCCGTTTTTCTGAAAAGTGAAAATCGTATGTATATGTGTATATAAAACCCCCTAGGTTTTAGTGACGTCTACCACTAACGTCGGTACTTTAATTTTCTAGGAATGAGGAACCTTCTTTTCAATACCGGTTGGATCTATCGTATAACTTTTCGTCTCTGTAATGAAACGGTTGTTTCCGGACAGATCAGTTCCGACACCAAAAAGGTCACCAGTACATACCTACACTCTCAACCTGACACTTCTTCCGACTCGTGGTTTTTTGACTACGAAAACTTCATACCACAACCTCTTCTGAGAACTCTCAGGGAACCTGACGGTCCTCTAGGTTGGTCAGGTAAGACTTCCTCTAGTCGGGACCCACAAGAAACCTTCCTTACTACGACTTCGACTTTGAGGTTATGAAACCGGTGGAGTACACTTCTCAACTGAGTAACCTTTTCTGAGACTACGACCCTCCCTAACCCCCGTCCTCCTTTTCCCCTACTGTCTCCTACTCTACCGACCTACCGTTGTGGCTGAGCTACCTGCACTCAAACTCACTTGCGGCCCTCAACCACTACTGTCCCTCCGGACTACACGACGCTAAGTACCCCAGCGTCTCAGCCTGTGTTGATTCACTGACTTGACTTGACTTGTATATATATATACATACATACATACGTATACATATATATATGTACATGTATGTTAACCTTAAAGAAAAAGAATTCTCATACGTAACGAAAGTAAAAGTTTCAGATCAAGTAATTATTTATTTTCAAAATTTTATTTTTTGTCTTTAGTTTATTATCGTTGGAACATTCAATAAATTACAAGTTGTTCATCTTAGAATAACGTATGAATTTGATATCTATATTACAGACAATTAAACTACGTACTAGGTATAATATGTCGATTTTTATGTAAAGGTACTTCTTCCCTGATGTACTTTTTTTAATCAACTTCTCCCGTTTTTCAATTGTTAATTAGTAACAAAAACTCTAGAATTTCACGTAATGTTAAATACACTAAATAACGATAAGTGTTATTTACATTACTAGTAGTTAGACAATCTATCAAACATATGCTTCACACGAAAGATTAGTGATTCAATTGTAAATATTTTCTATTGATAGAGTCTCTTTTTATGGTTCATACCTCTGAAAGATTTTAACCGTTCACTTATCCTTTTTTAACGTCACGAGGGATAGTTATTGATGTAACAAACACGGAGTTTATACATGAGTCCTGAGAAACCATCAGGACCATCTAAATTAATAAGTCAGGACCACCGAGTCTGTCATTTTGCAGACGGATGTCACGCCCTCTGGACCCAAGCTAGGGACCCAGTCCTTCTCGGAGACCTCTTCCTTTACCGGTGAGGTCATGAGAACGGACCTTTTAAGGTACCTGCCTCCTCGGATCATCCGATATCAGGTACCCCAGAGTTTCTCAGCCTGTACTGACTCTCTGAAGTAAACCGTTTTGGTTGTTTTTAATACCGAATTTACCATTCACTAATACTTCTGGTAAGAAGAAATTAAAGGGAGTTAATAACTCTGGACCTTGTGTGGTAACCAGTTCGAGCACACATTCTTTATGGAGTCTTCCTTTGATATTTTTTTTTTTTTTTCTTTTCTTTGTATGGTAAATTTGGACTCGATTTCCGTGTGAAAGTAACACTCGATACCAAGTGTAGGGTTAAGTTACTTTCATATTGAAACGTTTATGAACAGATAATTGTTCGAACCTGAAATTTAACTAAAGTTTTACTTTTTTGTGTCCTCATATCTTTACAGATCAATACGTCAACATACGTCTTACGTAGATTTTTTCTATATACTCGATAAGTATAAAACGAAGGTATTTGTCTTGATTAATTAATTAAAAAAAGTTTAAATACTCCCTTGTTGATAAAGAAATCTCTTCTAAAATTTTCTAATTTTCAATTGTAGTTTTTTTTTTAGAGAAAGTTTAAAGTTGAGTGAAGGTAAGACAAAGATAATGGGGTAAAGTGAGTGATGGACCTTTGGTTCATTTCGTCGAGTGTAAGTTGGGGTATATTTCATCTTTCCTTTCACTCTCTTTGTGTGTGTGTGTGTAAGTGTATATGGATATGATTTGGTTCCTTCTTTTACATTGTGACATCGAAGTATAAAAGTTTATCATTACTCCTAAATATCGACTGTGAAATATTAAAATATTTAGGAAAGGAGACGATGTGTAAGGTACAAACAAACCCAAAAAAAAAAGAGACATTTTATGTAAAGAACAAGTCTTAGGTACAATTTACTAAGTGGTTTCGTAGAATGAGTAAACCACAGAATGAGTGGTTCTGTCCCTTATTCTATTCGTTACTAAAATTTCAGTCTTCATGTCGTTCGTGTTTTTTGTTCACGTACAGTTTTTATTCGTGAATAAGGTAACTTATGTTAAGGAGGTTTATCTTGTCTAGATTGTATTAGATAGAAGACGATGTTATACTACGGGATGACCCCCGAATCGAACTAATAAACGTTATCTGGTTCACACGTAATTAATCGTCATCAAACTAGGTGTAAACACTCCTCCTTAGGTCTAAGAATCCAAAGGTTGGGACGTGGAGGGGAAGAAATATACGGGAAACTGTCGAAACTCCACTGACCTTTTCTCTGGTGGTGGTTTTCCGGTCCCGTGTCTTCTGGAGTTCACAAGAAAGTATTGAAAATTGGTATAGTCAGAATGTTTATAGGTTTTTAATAACTTAAAACCTATCAAGTGGATCGAAACAGATATACGTTAGTCTTGATAAGATGATATTGGATATCAAATCAGATGAACAGGATTGAGTCAAGTCAGTGATTCGGTACGGACTGAGGTGCTGCGGTACCAGACGTCGTGCGGTCCGGACGGAGACGTAGCGGTCGAGGGTCTCAAGTGAGTTTGAGTACAGGTACCTCAGCCACTACGGTAGGTTGGTAGAGTAGGAGACAACAGGGGAAGAGGAGGACGGAAGTTAGAAAGGGGAATAAGATTGTAAGTGACAATAGAAATATTTGTCGAGAGTTTAGATCTGTTAAGACAAATATATTTGTCTAATAAAATACGTCCAGTATACGATGCGGAAGTAAGTATAAATAAATAGAGATGAAATCCCAAAGGGCCAATCGAGTCTATCATTTCTTAGATGGACGTCATACCCTCTGGGTCCAAGTTAGGGACCCAGTCCTTCTAGGGGACCTCTTCCCTTACCGTTAGGTGAGGTCATAAAAACGGACCTCTTAGGGTACCTGTCTCCTCGGACCACCCGATGTCAGATACCCCAGTGTTTCTCAGGCTGTACTGGTTCACTGATTGTGAGTAAAGATGAAGTCGGTAACGTAAGAAGAGAAAAGGTAGGCTCATAGGACTAGTCTACGGTAAGTCGAGTACGGTCTCAACCCAACGGAAGAGGAGTAGCTATAACTAAACTAAATTCGTTAAGTTGATAAAGTTATTGTACAAGTCTAACACACTTTTTGGGGACATAGAAAACGTTAATGTAATGTACGTACTAAAGTCAAATCTAAGTGTTATGTAGATCCTCCACTCCATTCGTCCCTTCCATAAGTAAGAAGGAAAGAATACGATTGAATTTTAAAATTGAACGAAAGAATTATCCGTTCAAAATCTCGTCAACCCCAAATGTCTTTCTAATTCGTCTCGTAGGGGTATAGGTACGACAGGTGTATGCACCACAGGTATAATAATTCCAGAACGTAATTACACCATATACAGAATGTTAGCTACTTAGTCACAGTTGTGGAACATTAATTTATTTCAGGTATCAAATGTAATTCCGACAGAGGTACACAACAAGACATATCTTGGGTATCTCCAAAGTTTTTTACATGTTTCACGAAACACAGACAGACGAGTCCGACGGTATTGTTTTATGGTATCTGACATACCAATTTATTCTCTTTAAATAAAGAGTGTCAGACCTCCGACTTTCAGGTTCTAGTCCTGTGGTCGTCCAGTTAAAGATGACTCAAAGAGATACGAAAACACACACACACACACACGTGTACGTGTGTGTGAGTCAAGATAGAGAAACGTTCGAGTACCTACCATCGGGTGGTCCGAGGAGACGGGTTCCTTAAAGGGTCCCTTCTTATGACCTCACCCAACGGTAAAAGATAAGGTCCCCTAGAAGGGTTGGGTTCTTAGTTTGGACACAGAGTACGTAATCGTCCACCTAAGAAATTGTGACGTGTTCCCTCCAAGAGAAGGTCCAACGTTTATCGATGGAAGGATGGTACAGGAGAGTACCACCTCTCTTTCTTTCTCAACAGTCCTGAGAGCCTACAGAGAAGAAGTCAAGTCAAGTCAAGTCAACGAGTCAGCACAGGTTGAGAAACGCTGGGTACTTAGCGTCGTGCGGTCCGGAGGGACAGGTCGTGGTTAGGGTCTCAAGTGAGTTTGAGTGTAGGTAGTTCAACCACTACGGTAGGTCGGTAGAGTAGGAGACAGTAGGGGAAAAGGAGGACAGGGGTTAGGGAGGGTCGTAGTCTCAGAAAAGGTTACTCAGTCGAGAAGTGTACGCCACCGGTTTCATAACCTCAAAGTCGAAGTCGTAGTAAGGAAGGTTTTTTGTGGGTCCCAACTAGAGGAAGTCTTACCTGACCAACCTAGGGGAACGTCAGGTTCCCTGAGAGTTCTCAGAAGAGGTTGTGGTGTGAAGTTTTCGTAGTTAAGAAGCCCCGAGTCGAAAGGAGTGTCAGGTTGATAGCGTAGGTATGTACTGATGACCTTTTTGGTATCGGAACTGATCTGCCTGTAAACAACTGTTTCATTACAGAGACGAAAAGTTATACGATGGATCCAACCAGTATTGAAAAGAAGGTTCCTCATCCGTAGAAAATTAAAGTACCGACGTTAGTGGTAGACGTCACTAAAGCCTCGGGGGTTTTTATTTCAGACTGTGACCAAGGTTACGAAGGGGTAGATAAAGGGTACTTCAGTACCCTGGTCTACGGTACTAGAAGCAAAAGACTTACAACTCAAAATTCTGTTGAAAAAGTGAGAGGAGAAAGTGAAAGTAGTTCTCCGAAAACTCAAGGAGAAGTGAAAGACGGTATTCCCACTACAGTAGACGTATAGACTCCAATAACTATAAAGAGGACCGTTAGAACTAAGGTCGAACACAAAGAAGGTCAGGTCACAAAGAGTACTACATGTGACGTATCTTCAATTTATTCGTCCCACTGTTTTAAGTCGAAACTGCATGAGGAAAAGGATAAACCTTGGTCAGACAACAAGGTACAGGTGAAGATTGACAACGAAGGACTGGACGTATGTCCAAAGAGTTCTCCGTCCAGTCCACCAGACCATAAGGGTAGAGAAAGTCTTAAAAGGTGTCAAATAACACTAGGTGTGTCAGTGTCCGAACCCGTATCAGTTATTTCGTCTACATCTACAAAAAGACCTTGAGAGAACGAAAAAGCTACTANAAACCTTGGTCAGACAACAAGGTACAGGTGAAGATTGACAACGAAGGACTGGACGTATGTCCAAAGAGTTCTCCGTCCAGTCCACCAGACCATAAGGGTAGAGAAAGTCTTAAAAGGTGTCAAATAACACTAGGTGTGTCAGTGTCCGAACCCGTATCAGTTATTT
Source organism: Capra ibex (assembly GCA_006410555.1). Lineage (NCBI taxonomy): Eukaryota > Metazoa > Chordata > Mammalia > Artiodactyla > Bovidae > Capra > Capra ibex. The sequence goes on along the minus strand of SJYO01049755.1, from coordinate 36,384,237 downwards.
CGTCTACATCTACAAAAAGACCTTGAGAGAACGAAAAAGCTACTATGTCGTCTACAACCGTTAAACTAGAGACCAAGGAGACGGAAAAGATTTTGGTCGAACTTGTAGACCTTCAAGTGTCAAGTGTATAACGACTTCGGACCGAACCTCTTAAAACTCTTAATGAAATGATCGTACATTCTACAGAGAAGAATCTTCTCGTGATTAGGATGGTCTAATCCCGGGGTGAAATATTGGGATGAATTGAAATTAATAAAGAAATATACGAGGTAGAGGTTTATGTCAGTATAACTCCCCATACTAAAGTTGAAACCTTCCGGTTTTACATAATCTTAAAAAGAGAGGAGATAGGGTCAGAAGTACCAAGTGTACCTCGACCCGGATACAGGGTTGAAGTCTCCACTCGTGTACGAGTCTACTTGTGTACAACCGGTTACTCTTATAAGGTAAAGAGACCTGTACCACTAACTAAGTCCCTAACAGTATACAAGATTTAGTGTGTTTAGTTTTCTTCACCGACCTTTACACCCGTTTCTCCGAAAGAAAACTCTAACGATTTTAAAATTGTGTACTTTGGTCTCAACGACTACCGGAAAAGACGGTAGTGACCCTTTTCAGATTCTAATTTTGTTCATGTGTATTGTTTTCTCTTCTTTTTCACCCTCTTTCTTTCAAAGATGTCGGACATTATGTCCTTCAGTTATATACTTGGATACCTGAACTATCAATACCTTTCTTTGTTTACAAGAAGGAAAAGTATGATTACAGTCAAACCTAAACAAAGATAGTGAACGATGACTTTCTTACGTCCGATTATTTAGATTCAACTAAAAGTAATTTTAAATATTTTGACCAAAGTTTTAACATAGACTTGAACTGACAACTTCTAGAAGACAGCTAGGTTTCTATACATTTAACTATAAAAAATCTCTTTAACAGTGATTAATAACTCGGGATATTAATATTGGATATTACCCTTTTCCGTCTAAAACATCGTTTTTCTTTGTCCTTTTTTCTCTAGAAATATCCTTTATATATGAAATTTTATAAACCTATTTAGAAAGATAAAATAAAAGTGTGAAGACGAAACAAAAGTGTTCAACGTTGACTCTTGGGACTTCGGATTTGTTATATTTCGTTCTTTCCCATTATGTGTAAGTGATAGTAATTTATAATGAATTTCCTATAACTTTTTAAGTTTATTTTACTATCGAGAGTCCAAAGGTAAACGAAAATACAAATAGTTTTATGTTTACCTTAGTTCAGTAACAATGTAGTATAATATATTGAATACTTAAATATATATCTTTATAAAGTACTATAGTTTTAACTTTATATTAGGACTATCTCATAAAACTATACGTCCTATGTTTTAATGAAGTTGTAGTATTTATATATTAAATTACAATAAACCTATCTCAATAAAGGTTGTATACATACTTTATTGAAGTTCTAAATCCTCATTCCCTCATTTTGATTACAAAGAAGTTTTTAAAGGAAGGTCGGGATTATACACTGTTGTATTTCGGACGGGGGACGTCTGACACAGTAAACCAGAGGGGGTGGGGGGTCTTTTCGGGGGAATGATACGCCGACGTAACCAGGTTCCGTCCCGACCGAAAGAGGGGGAAGTCCGATTAAAAGACTAAACTTGTGTGTACGAGACTCCGCATATTTGACGAAATGAAGGGAATAATTCTGTAACTGTATCACAGGGGTCTCATCACTTTTTTCTGAAGTTTTAACTTTACTTGGTGGGAACCCCAAATTACAAGAACAGGACATCTCAAAGAAGAAAAAGAAAGAAGACAAGAAAAGAGGAAAGAGAAAGAAAATTATCTCTGATATTGTCGTCCCTGATATGTCTGGGACTTTAGAGACCTTTTACTTTACAAAGGTGTCGTGACTCTACGTAAGTCCTAATTCTGTCTTTAAATCCACGGAGATAACAAGAAAACATTCTCCTCAAAATTTTGTGTGTGTGTGTCTATTTTATCTTTATTGAAGTCCTACTACCCTCTCCGGGTACAAAGACCTATATGACGAGAGAATAGTAAAAGTCCCACAAACCACTATTTTCTTTTACTTCCTTTTTCCCTTTAAAAGGATTAGTCGTAAGGTAGTTGGTACACTTATATGGTCTCTTTTACTTTTACCATCCGAAACATGAGTAATTTCACTGAAAAATTTTCCTTTCTGAACTCTTAGTTACTGTGACTCACGGATAACGATTTAAGTAACGACTAAAAATGAACCTTGAAAAAAATTACGTGAAAAGACATAAAGAAGAAATCACCGTATCGAAATAGTATATATAAATGTATACAATTTTTTGTATGTATGTATATATACACAATACAGAAAGACAAGTAAAGTGAGAAAATTAAGTCTAACGACTACAAAGTAACAAGATCTTTTAGAGTGAACTTTCTTTATATCCCCAAAATTAAAAATTTTTCGTTACTTAACAAATTATTTATATATTTAATAAGTAAATTTTCTAATTTTTTCTCCTCGATACGAGAAATATATACATTAGAAAAAGAAGAATTTTTCAAGAAATGAACTATAAACAGTCCACCATTACCATCATATACTAACAATATCGGTTAATTTTATTATATTATTTATACAACGACAACAAACCAACGATTCAGGATAGACTGAATAACACTGAGATACCTGACATCGGACGGTCCGAGGAGACAGGTACCCTAAAGGGTCCGTTTTTTATCACCTCACTCTACGGTAAAGGAAGAGGTCCCCTAGAAGGACTGGGTCCCTAGTTTGGGTGCACAGGATGTGACCATCCGTCTAGGAAATGGTGACTCGGTGAACCTTTCGGGTTATTTATACGTCCGTACGTTTTTGTTAGTAAAGGACATGTGAGGGAAGGGGGTGGAGTAGATGGATGGTGGTAGAATAGGGTGACTGAATTGGTTACATTGTGGGACCTGTATAGGTAAGTACGACGATTTAAGTAAATAAAATATACTCATACAAATGTCTCCAAACCCTACTACAAAAATTACTTTTTATTAGTATATAGAAAACACTTAACCAGAAAAGTAAAAAACTTTTATGTAGTACCTTTAAGTATACTACAAAATCAATATGTAAAAAATTGAAAACAATATGTTTCAATTTTGTATGTGTCTTCGTCTGTCTAATCATATTACTTATGGGTACCTGATTAGAGGGTCGAATTTGTTATTCGTTTAACCCAAATTATAAAAAAATAGAGTGAAAGGAATGAGATATTAAAACCTAGTTTAATTTGTATTATACCTAAGTAGGTATTTACAGATTCCACCCCTAAAGGGATTACCAAGTCACCAATTCTTAGACAGTTGTGTCCCCTGTGTCCAAGCTAAGGACTAGGTTCTTCTAGGGTGTACGCAGTCCCGTTGATTCGGACACGTGGTAATGATGACTCGGGCACACGATGTTGTTTCGTGTCGGTTTTTATTTTTTTTTATTATATTTAAATTTTAAACAATTACAGATTTTACACAGAGATTTATTACTTTTTAAAACTTACACTTGTATTATTAAGATTTGTTAGAGTTTTTAATTATAAGTTAGTAATAGGTTTAAAGGTGAGAAGAGTAATTAAGTAAGGACAAGAGTAAATAATTAAAGAAAGAAACTTAATACTAGGTTTATTCTAGGTTTATAACGTTATGTAGTTATGTAGGAAACAATAACGACGACAAGTCAGTGATTCAGTACACACTGAAAAACACTGGGGTACCTGATTTTGTGTGGTCCGAGAAGAAAGGAGGTGATAGAGGGAATGCAGAGAGAATTAAATATAGAAGGGAAGAGAGAAGGAAGGGGAGAGAGACAGAGACATTGAATGTAAACCCCGCCCCCACCCCACCCGTCCCCCCTTCCGTCTAACAACCAGTGTCTCAAGGAATGTTAGGGTGTTAGACTTAAAAACCGATCCTACGAAGTATTCATCCCAACATATAAAGGGGGTTTCCGTCTGTAGACCCCAAGAGAAAAACACTATAATTATCGGTAATTATCAGTTCCGACATATAACAGTGGGACGAATAAACTGAAGATACGTCTCATGTAGTACTCTTTGCGACCTGACCTTCTTCGTGTTCGACCTTAGTTCTGACGGCCCTCTTTATAGTTAGTGGAGTCTATACGTCTACTGTGGTGGGAATACCGTCTTTCACTTCTCCTCGATTTTTCGGAGAACTACTTTCTCCTCTCACTTTACAACCGAATTTCGAGTTGTAAGTCTTTTGCTTCTAGTACCGTAGACCATGGTACTGAAGTACCCTTTATCTACTCCTTTGTCACCTTTGTCACAGTCTGAAATAAAAACCCCCGAGATTTTAGTGACGTCTACCACTGACGTCGGTACTTTAGTTTTCTGCGATGAGGAACCTTCCTTTCAATACCGGTTGGATCTATCGTATAACTTCTCGTCTCTGTAATGAAACGGTTGTTTCCAGGTAGATCAGTTCCGATACCAAAAATGTTACCAGTACATACCTACACTCTCACCCTGACACTTCTTTCGACTCACGACTTTTTTACTACTAAAACTTGACACCACAACCTCTTCTGACAAGTCTCAGGGTACCTGAAGTTGCTCTAGGTTGGTCAGGTAGGATTTCCTCTAGGCAGGACCCACAAGAAACCTTCCTGACTACATTTCGACTTTGAGGTGGAGTACACTTCTCAACTGAGTAACCTTTTCTGAGACTACGACCCTCCTTAACCCCCGTCCTCCTCTTCCCCTGCTGTCTCCTACTCTACCGACCTACCGTAGTGGTTGAGTTACCTGCACTCAGACTCACTTGAGGCCCTCAACCACTACCTGTCTCTCCGCACCGCACGACGCTAAGTACGCCAACGTTTCTCAGCCTGTGCTGACTCGCTGACTTTACTTTACTTACAACATATGGAATTCGAATGTGTTTCAATGTACAATTAATATAGAGTTCTTTCGGACTTTTTTTTTTTTCTTTTTTTTTAAACTTTCTATGTTTCGTTTGTTTTTAGAAGTCGTATTAACAACCACAATAAACGTCATCTTTATATTGACGAGTAGTGCTCGGAACAAAAACAAAAGGTAAACCCCGGGCAAAGATTGGAGTCTCGACGTTGAATTGATACTTGTATCCATTCTATGAAATAATTGAAAGACAGAGTCAAAGAAGTAAATATTTAATCTTTATTATAATCGTAAAGAGAGTAGTTCACAAAATTCCTAATGTATTCAATTGTTTACACGTCTCCTCGGACCACCCAACATCAGGTACCCCAACGTACTTCTCAGCCTGTACTGAATTGATTTGTTGTTTCAACAGTTTAGACGACAAGAATCTTCTCATATCTTACGTGTTATTTATAATTGATGTACAATTTATAATTTGTTTATAAGCCAAGTGAACTTAACGTCGTACGGTCCGGAGGGACAGGTAGTGGTTGAAGGTCTCAAGTGAGTTTGAGGTTAGTAGCTCAGCCACTACGGTAGGTCGGTAGAGTAGGAGACAGTAGGGGAAGAGGAGGACAGGGGTCAGGGAGGGTCGTAGTCCCAAAAAGGTTACTCAGTTGAGAAACGTACTCCACCGGTTTCATAACCTCAAAGTCGAAATCGTAGTAAGGAAGGTTTCTTGTGGGTCCTGACTAGAGGAAATCTTACTTGACCGACCTAGAGGAACGTCAGGTTCCCTGAGAGTTCTCAGAAGAGGTTGTGGTGTGAAGTTTTCGTAGTTAAGAAGCCGTGAGTCGAAAGAAGTGTCAGGTTGAAAGTGTAGGTAGGTACTGGTGACCTTTTTGGTATCGGAACTGATCTGCTTGGAAACAACCGTTTCATTACAGAGACGAAAAGTTATACGAGAGATCCAACCAGTATTGAAAAGAAGGTTCCTCATTCTCAGAAAATTAAAGTATCGACGTCAGTGGTAGACATCACTAAAACCTCGTGGGTTTTTATTTCAGACTGTGACCAAGGTTACGAAGGGGTAGATAAAGGGTACTTCACTACCCTGGTCTACGGTACTAGAAGCAAAAGACTTACAACTCGAAATTCGGTTGAAAAAGTGAGAGGAGAAAGTGAAAGTAGTTCTCCGAAAACTCAAGGAGAAGTGAAAGACGGTATTCCCACCACAGTAGACGTATAGACTTCAATAACCATAATGTTAGAACTAAGATCTAACACGAAGAAGGTCAGGTCGCAAAGAATACTACATGAGACGTATCTTCGATTTATTCGTCTCACTGTTATATGTCGGAAGTACATGAGGAAAAGGATAAACCTTGGTCAAACAACAAGGTACAGGTCAAGATTTACAACGAAGGACTGGACGTATGTCCAAAGAGTTCTCCGTCCAGTCCACCAGACCATAAGGGTAGAGAAAGTCTTAAAAGGTGTCAAAGAACACTAGGTGTGTCAGTTTCCGAAACCGTATCAGTTATTTCGTCTTTATCTACAAAAAGACCTTGAGAGAACGAAAAAGCTACTAGGTCACCTACAACCGTTAAACTAGAGACCAAGGAGACGGAAAAGATTTTGGTCGAACTTGTAGACCTTCAAGTGTCAAGTGCATAACGACTTCGGACCGAACCTCTTAAAACTCGTAATGAAATGATTCATTTACAATTTCACACTTTCACAGTCAGTGAGTTAACATAGGTTGAGAAACGCTGGGCACCTAACATCAGGTATCGGTAATTACAACATATTGAATTCGAATGTGTTACTATTTACAACTAATATATAGTTCTTTCAGACTTTTTTAATTTATTTTAAGGTACCTATCCGAGGAGACAGGTACTATAGGAGGTCCGTTCTTATGACCTTATCCAACAGTAAGGGAAGAGGTTCCCTAGAAGGGCTGGGTCCCTTGTTTGGGTCCAGAGGGTGTAAAGTCCCTCTAAGAAGTGGTAAACTCGGTGGTCCCTTCGGGAATCATTTACGATTGACCGATAATTAAATTTGTACGAGAAGTGTGTAAGGATGATAAACCGAAAGAGAAAATTGTAATCTTAATAATTAAAACATTCAAAGATAAAAGTAGTGGTGGTGGAGGTAAGAAAGACTAAGTTGGAAGTCAAGTCAAGTCAGTCAGTCAGCTCAGGCTGAGAAACGCTGGGGTACTTAGCGTCGTACGGTGCGGAGGGACAGCTACTGGTAGAGGGCCTCAAATGAGTCTGAGTGCAAGTAGCTCAGTCACTACGGTAGGTCGGTAGAGTAGGAGACAGCAGGGGAAGAGGAGGACGGGGGTCAGGGAGGGTCGTAGTCCCAAAAAGGTTACTCAGTTGAGAAACGTACTCCACCGGTTTTATGACCTCAAAGTAGAAATCGTAGTAAGGAAGGTTTCTTAAGGGTCCCGACTAGAGGAAGTCTTACCTGACCAACCTAGAGGAACGTCAAGTTTCCTGAGAGTTCTCAGAAGAGGTTGTGGTGTCAAGTTTTCGTAGTTAAGAAGTCACGGGTTGGAGGAAGTGTCAGGTCGAGAGTGTAAGTATGTACTGATGACCCTTTTGGTATCGGAACTGATCTGCTTGGAAACAACCGTTTCATTACAGAGACGAAAAGTTACACGATGGATCCAACCAGTATTGAAAAGAAGGTTCCTCATTCGCAGAAAACTAAAGTACCGACGTCAGTGGTAGACGTCACTAAAACCTCGGGGTTTTTTATTTCAGACTGAGACAAAGGTGACAAAGGGGTAGATAAAGGGTACTTCACTACCCTGGTCTACGGTACTAGAAACAAAAGACTTACAACTCGAAATTCGGTTGACAAAGTGAGAGGAGAAAGTGAAAGTAGTTCTCCGAAAACTCAAGGAGAAGTGAAAGACGGTATTCCCACCACAGTTACCTATAGACTCCAATACCTATAAAGAGGGTCGTCAGAACTAAGGTCGAACACAAAGAAGGTCAGGTCACAAAGAGTACTACATGTGACGTATCTTCAATTTATTCGTCCCACTGTTATAGGTCGGAACTGTATGAGGAAAAGGATAGACCTTGGTCAGACAACAAGGTACAGGTGAAGATTGACAACGAAGGACTGGACGTATGTCCAAAGAGTTCTCCGTCCAGTCCACCAGACCATAAGGGTAGAGAGAGTCTTAAAAGGTATCCAAGAACACTAGGTGTGTCAGTTTCCGAAACCGTATCAGTTATTTCGTCTTTATCTACAAAAAGACCTTGAGAGAACGAAAAAGGTACTAGGTGACCTACTCTACACATATTCTCTGTCTAACTCTCCTCCCAGCCTTATCGANGTATAACGACTTCGGACCGAACCTCTTAAAACTCGTAATGAAATGATCGCACACTCTACTCACGTTGACACGCCATCAAACTCGTAAGAAACCGAAACGGAAAGAAACCTAACCTTACTTTTGACTGGAAAAGGTCAGGACACCGGTGACGACTCAGAAGGTTTAAACGACCGTATAACTCACGTCGTGAAAGTGTCGTAGTAGAACATCCTAAACTTTATCGAGTTGACCTTAAATTAGTGGAGGTGATCGAAACAAGCATCACTACGAAAGATTCCGGGTGAACTGAAATGTAAGGTCCTACAGACCGAGATCTACTCACTAGTGTGGTAGTACTAATAGGTCCAACACTTCTAGAAAAAACATGTCAAGAAGACACATAAGAACGATGGAGAAGAATTATAGAAGACGAAGACAATCCAGGAATGGTAAAGATAGGAAATAGCTCGGGTAGAAACGTACTTTACAAGGGAACCATAGAGATTAAAAGAACTTCTCTAGAGATCAGAAAGGGTAAGACAACAAAAGCAGATAAAGAAACGTAACTAACGACTTCTTCCGAAAGAATAGAGAAGAACGATAAGAAACCTTGAGACGTAAGTCTACGAATATAGAAAAGAAAAGAGGAAACGAAAAACGAAGAGAAGAAAAGTGTCGATAAACATTCCGGAGGGGTCTGTCGATAAAACGAAAAAACGTAAAGAAAAGGCACCCCTACCAGAACTAGGGACAGAGGACATGTTACAGTGCTTGGAGTAAGGTATCAAATAGTCCATGAGATAGATAGTCTAGATCAGGGAATTTAGATAAAGAGTGAAGGTGACATATAAGTATACCCTAAACTAAATCCAATATGGACTTACCAGATCGCCAAAAGGGATGAAAGAAGTTAAATCCAGACTTAAACCATTATTCCTCAAGAACTAGACTCGGTGTCAGTCGAGAACCAGATACAAAAACAACTGACATATCTCGAAGAGGTAGAAACCGACGTTTCTTATATTAGTTAGACTAAAACCACAACCGGTAGACCACTATAGGTACACATCTCAGAAAAGAACACAACAACCTTCTCCCACAAACGATACTTGGTCACGTAAGAGAACCGTTTTGTGATAATCAGAAACGGGACGAAGTAAGGTATAAGGTTCCGGTTTAAACGGACAATGAGGTCCACAAAGAACTACAGGATGAAAACGTAAGGTCAGGGGATATTACTTTTCTTGTAGAAAAAACCCACAATCAAGATTTTCCAGAACATCCAGAAGTATCTTGGCAAGTTGAAGTCGAAGAAGACACAATGACCGACCCCGTATCTGTACCTAATGGCACTAACTTACCAAACGGAACCTTTACTTGTCTCTAATAAGACAGCAAAAACTCTAACGTAGGTTTATGACGTAAAACCTGAGAAAACAACTGATACTACCATAAGATAAAGAAGACTCCCTAAGGACGGGCGTCATCATATATATACCAGTAGACTCAATTTAAGTGGGTAAGGTCAGGTAACATCAAACGACTAAAGATCTTACAGTTGCAAGTGAGAACGGGAGAGAACAAACTGGTGAAGGTTAAACGGAACTAAGTACCTGGACTGTAAGGTCCAAGGATACGTTATAACGAGAAATGTCGTAGTCTGGAACGAAGATAGTGGTCAGTGTAGGTGTCGACCCATAACAAAAACGAAACCGAGGTAGGGAAGTGAGAAAGACCTCAATAAAGAGGTGACTAGAGGTCATCGTATAACCCGTGGATGACTAGACCCCTCAAGGAGAAAGTCATAGGAATAGTAAAACGGAAAAGTATGACAAGTACCCCAAGGGTTCCGTTCTTATGAGTTCACCAAACGGTAAGGGAAGAGGTCACCTGGTGTAAGACAGTCTGGAGAGGTGGTACTGGGTGGGCAGAACCCAACGGGGCACCCGTACCGAATCAAAGTAATTCAATTTGTTCCGACACCAGGATCACACTAGTAAAACTGATCAAAAGACACTCACACCAAAGTCGTACAGACGGGAGACTACTGGAGAACGTTTTGGATGGTAGAATGAACCCAAAGAGAATGGAACATGCACCCCATAGAGAAGTACCGACGAGGTCATTTCGCGTCGGTGACGAGGAACGGAACCTACTCCCCATAGAGGAGTGGTGGCGGGAAGGACTGGAAGATGGACCCTATCGAGAAGATCCGGGAGGACGCGGGCGTGTCGGTGGCGAGAAACCAGCACCCCACCGAGGAGGGCCGACGGCGTGGACTGGAACCTACACCCCATTGAGGAGAACCGACGGCGGGAAGCCCGTACCCCAGGAGGGTCAAAGACGGGGACTGAAGCCTGCACCGCATCGAGGAGAGGCGGCACGAGTCACGTGGCCAACGTCGACGGACGTTTAAACACGTCCCTAAAAACAGTACCTTACCATAGTCCATGAAAGTTTATATGAAACTATGGTTTTGGTCTATTCCTATAATGTTTTTTTATCTTTAATATCCAGTTATAGGGATTATTTGTATTTACGTTTTTAGAAGTTGTTGTTTATAATTGTAAGACTTCAGTTATCAATGGTACAGTATTTAATGTAGGGGTCGTAAATACATATTATAGAATATTGACCTTCAAACAAAGAAAACTGATGGAAGTGGGTAAAAAGGGTGAGGATCGGGAATGGAGATCGTTGTAGGAAAAACAAGAAACACAGACACTCAAGTCAAAAAATCCTAGTTGTATATTCACTGTAACACGTTATAAACAGAAAGAGTCTATTATAACATAAGATGTTAACTTTAAACGATTATTTTGGATTCACAATAATAGTTCTTTTTTCTTTATTTATAAATCAATTACCTAATTTAATTGAATCACCGTTCTTAGGCAAGTGTTGTATTTGTATATAGTTTAGTAGTAAAGTATACGTAATAATGTTTAAATAAACAGTTAATACATAGTCATTTCCTCTTTTTACGTAAAGACACCCGTCGTTTGTTTTTTAACGTTACCTCGTTAAGGAAGTTTGAAACTTTTTTTTCATGAAGGATGGGGTTTGAAGCTTGGGTAGGTTTGATGTCTAGTTTACTCTCTCGATTATGTCTGTGAAAGTCTATTTCAGAGTTTTTAGAATGGAAGGAACTTGGTAAAAGGACTTCTGACGACTTTTTATGTAAGGACTTTTGACTCCAGTATTTGTTCTTTTTCCTTGTTTATCTTAAGTCCTTTGTCCTCTAGGGTGAGACTTCTCTCTACTCCTTACCGTTTTCCTAGTTCTCCCTCTGGGTTCTACCGCCGAGACTGGACCGGTGTTCAGTTCCTCCTAACTTTAAACTTTACAATCAGTCTTAATTGAAAAAAAATGTTGATATATTTTGTTATCTTATCGTACACGCAGTTAAAAATTTTTTTTTATCTCCGTTAATAGAAGTTTCTTTTGTTTCGTACGACTATTTATTTCATTCTTAATGAGTCATGTCCCGAGACGACCCTATCGTAGATGTAAATGCAACAGTACTATTATATTTTCACAAACAGAGGTCCTTCTCCTTAGATCCCATTCTGTCTCTCAACCATACAAAGTATTATATTAAACATGTTGGGAGTTCGAGAAAGAGGTCTCTTCCGTTACCGTTGGGTGAGGTTATGAGAATGGACCTTTTAGGGTACCTGCCTCCTCGGACCATCCGACGTCAGGTACCCCAGTGATTCTCAGCCTGTGCTGACTCGCTGAAGTGAAAGTGAAAAGTGAAAGTGAAAAGTGAAAGTACGTAACCTCTTCCTTTACCGTTAGGTGAGGTCACAAGAACGGACCTCTTAAGGTCCCTACCCCCTCGAAGCACCCGACGGCAGATACCCCAGCGTGTCTCAACCTGTGCTGACTTCGTTAAATCGTCGTCGTCGTCGTCGTTCGAGAAAGTTGATGTCCATATGTGTTACCACGACTTTCATTTTCTTTGATTTTTAGTTAAAATACTTTTATTCTAATGATCCGATGTAAAATTTTAACACTTAAGGATTTACTCGTACCTGTATAGAAGTTTCGAATAAAGGTTTAAAATAAAGTAATAGTTTAGGAAAATAATAAGTACTTCAGAAAAGAAAGTATTTTCTCTTTAATCTTAATCATCTTAAGTAGGTGAATAAATAAGTCAGTTATAGATAATTCCGTAGAGACAGAATTTCCTGGAGTGTTAAGGAGTTCCCTTGTAATTAGGTTTTTAAGAACCGACGACATCTTTTTAACGTATTTGTCTCGATAGTCTCCTATCCTTATCTAGACGGATCTTCACAGAGTCTTTCGAAGGGTCTCCATAAAATCGACCCAGACTTTCCCCTCTAATACATCCCAAAACTAAATAAAACGACCAAAAGATTTTTTAAGTTATACCACTCACACGAAAGGTCCACTGAGTCACCACTTCTTAGGTGGACGGTTACGTCCTCGGTGTCCCCTGTGCTCAAGTTAGGACCCAACCCTTCTATGAGACCTTCTCCTTTACGTTTTTAGAGACCATGAGAACGGACCCTTTAGGGTGTCTGTCTCCTCGGACCACCGGATGACAGGTACCCCAACGTTTCTCAACCTGTGTTGACTCATGAATACGTGTACATGAACGTTGTGATTTATTTTTCCGTCTTTAGTTTTAATACATATACTGATTTGTTGTCGTTGTTCAGATTCTATTACGGAGGATTATAGTATCGTAGACTCTTAGTGTTGAAGTATACTCTTTACCTCTCGGATCATTTCAATTTATCGAACGAGTTGTTAACGACTTCTGGTTCGTCCTGGGTTCCGGATACCAAATATCAAGAGTCCTGTTACGGAAAACGTAGTTGACACAGTACAATCGTAGGTCCCCGAGATAATTTTGTTTTCAAATCTTAACTGAAACAACAAGTCAGTGAGTCAGTATAAACTGAGAGACGTTGGGGTACCTGACGTCGTGTGGTCCGAAGGGACAGGTGGTAGAGGACCTCAAACGAGTTTGAGTACAGGCAACTTAGCTATTACGGTAGGTTGGTAAAGGAGGAGACAACAGGGGAAGAGGAGGACGGAAGATAGAAAGGGTCGTAGTCCCAGAAAAGTTACTCTTAACTGATCCTAACAGAAGTAAAATGACTCTTTTCTGTAGATAAGAGAGACGATTAGTTTCTATTATGAGAACCTCCCAACTGACAGGTGACGTATGGTTCGATTCACGAAAAACTCGATGGTGTCAATTATACTTTTCGTTGGGTAAAATGTTTACTCCCTTAATTTGAATTTCTATTCTTAAATGTGTTACATTATCTTTACTCTTCTTCCAACTTCGGTCCTCGTAGAGTGGGATATTCTGAGTTAAGACTTCGCAAGACGACATGACTATGTTTATCCCTTTTGAATGAGACAGAACAAAGGCCCAGGAGGATGAGGGTTGACGACAAAGGTATCCAATACTCAAAATTTGTTTGTGCCTACCTTGTAAACACTTTACCATTACAGAATAGACATGTAAATATCACCTTGAATTCGTTTTTATACTTTAGTAAAGTGAAGATTTATTTCAGTATATACACGAAGAGGTTTTAATAGTTGTCTGAACTTTACAAGTAGTAGATTTCGGTCTCTCCGTTTACGTTTGAAATTAATTAACAATCCCCGAGGACCTTATGACGCAAGTTGTAAGGTGTCTGATGACATTTCGGAACTGTTCTAAGTATTCTTCTGTCGTCGTTAGATAGATACTTGAAGATTACCATATCCTTGTCCCGTACTTTCTATACAAAAAAGGGAAAGGACTCACAAATTTTTTAAGAGTGTAGTTTAATTTCTATTATCTTACACAAAGATACACAAGAAAGATTTACAAAAAAGATATCCACACTGGTGAACAAACAAAAAAAAAAATGAAATTTTTTATTCTAAGATAATCACAAAATAAACTCCCTACAACATAAAGTTATTTCTTGTTGTTCTCATTTATTTATGATAATATTGTCGTCTATAATATAATTTAATTTTACGGAAGTTATCTTATCAACCTTGGAGATACCACTATTCCCATTGTTATTGGTGAAATCTGTTTCTAGAAACTCCCGTTCAAACCACCGGTTTTTTTCACATTCTTGATCATATCACTGGTATAAAAGATTTGGATTTAATCTTGTATGTTAAGGTTTTACTGCAAAATTTATTTACTGACACAAATTATCACATCTCTATAAAACGTCTCTAAATTTTTCATTTGTCGTAAATTCCTCCAAAATTTATATTTAGTGGAAATATAAATTTCACTATAAATTTTCTATATGTTTATGTAAGATAAACCCTTACTAAAACCTTTTACGGTCTGACAACTAAATATATCGTCTTTTTCTAAAACCTCGACGACGAGGGACTAACGAGGTTTCTTTTCAGGAAGGTGGAACGGTCTGGGTAGTAGAGGACTTAGGAAGTGGAAGAAATCGAAAACCGACTATAGGTATTCATCCTCTAGTCGACAAGACCAGTCGATCTTTGTATGTAAAGAGAGGTCCTACTCGACTATCTGAATTCTCGTTTGACTCAGTCCAAGATTCCCAAGCCAAAGATCTCTATCTATGTTCCTACGATGAAGGATATAATCGACATTAGAGTCCTAGTAGGGGTAGTTTTACCCTCCAAGAATGGGAAAGTATACGAACTTTAAGGGGGAGGATTAGTGAGAAAGTCTCCTCCGTTACCGTGAGGTGAGGTCATGAGAACGGACCTTTTAGGGTACCTGCCTCCTCGGACCATCCGACGTCAGGTACGATTCCCAGCCTGTGCTGACTCGCTGAAGTGAAAGTGAAAAGTGAAAGTACGTAACCTCTTCCTTTACCGTTGGGTGAGGTCACAAGAACGGACCTCTTAGGGTCCCTGCCCCCTCGGACCACCCGACGGTAGATACCCCAACGTGTCTCAGTCTGTGCTGACTTCGCTGAATCGTCGTCGTTAGTGAGAAATCCCCACCGAAGTAAAATTGAAACCAAAAGTAAAAGTAAAAGGGACGACTGGTCCGTTAGACAATAAAAGTACTCACCAGATCCTTAAGAGGTCATCTCATACTTAAGGAGGTTTAGGGTCGAGATAACAGGAACGAGTACTGGAAATCGGGGTCAGATTCTGAAAAAGGCAGCAGAAGGTGCAAATCGAAGTTCTGTGAGTCGGTTTGGGTTGTCCTGTTTCAGAAAATTGAAACCGTAACAAAAAACCTGAAGGGACCTACTAGTAAAAGAGAAAAAAGGGTGTTATTTATATTTTAGACCCACGATCATGTAATTGATTCGACTTGGAGTTCCATTTGGTTGACGGGAAGAAATTACGGGTACGTATTAGGAAAGTCAAATAGTATAAAAGGACGGAGAAGGATGGGACAATCTATAAACACGAATTTCCAATTTAGTTCGAAAAGGTGAGGACCTAAAGAAAGGAGGAGAAGAAACAAGGATACAACTTTAGAATTACCATCTAAACACTGCAGTGAGAGTTAAGAAAAGTCTACCAAAGAGTTCGACTAGTTTTTGTTCCACTTCGGTTATATACAATCATTTTTTCATCTAGAAGTTTGTTCCTCTACCAAATCTTTTTTTCATATTATTGTTGTGACTCCTATGTTTTGTTGATATCCATTTAACGGAAAAGAGACATAGAATTTCAGAAACTAGTTAACACGGTTACATACTTGTAAACTTGAGATTTCTCCGATCCGTCGAAAGATTTGGGTTTGTAGTTTTCGAAACGAAAACAATCTTTTTAAATTTAGGTACTATGAAACTTTCCTAGACTTTAAGAGATTTTACTCCAGATTATTATTGGAAACGTTCGACTTTCCTTTTCTTGTCATCCAATACACCGAAGAACGATGGTAAAAGAGACCATGTAATCAACAGGTTTCTACCGTAAAACCGAACATGGTTTATTTTCCCGTTTCCAATGGTTTACGTTCGGACCCCTTCGGTCTTCTCTCTTGTCGATAATGTTACCTCCCCCTTTAGGTTCGACAGTTGAGACTTACCTATCTTTATCGTACACACTTTAACTGTTCGTCGTTGTCGTACCGTGGAATTCTTCTCGGTCCTTTACTTAAGACGGGTGCAAGGATAAATGATGTAATCTTGACGTCAAGACACCTCCGAATAAGCTTTAAACATCTCTATTTACGGACCCAGAAACTATTGAAGTCATTATAGACCAACAAACAAATCTTTCTTTACGTTTGTTTAGTTTATAGTCCCACTCTTTTTTACTATGTCTTCTTTTGTTTTTTTTCTCTTTTTAGTCGGTAGTAAGTCGAAGAGTTTTACGGGACAATTGTTGACTCGGATAAAGGTAGGAGAATGTGTGTAACAAAATGTTCCGACTTTGACTGAACATATGTATTAAAACTAAAGATAGAAAAATAAATTAAAGTATAAGATAAAAAGGTACAGTACCTTTACAGAAGTATTGGTGACAACAATTACAAACATCTTAAAAGACAACATACTTTAGTCAGGAATTAAATGAATTGATACAAATTAAGTTGTCGGGAAAGAGGTAAAGAAACAGTATAAGGTTATATAAAAAGTGACCCGTTGATTCTCACTCGTAAATTTATGAGTCTCAACTCGAAGAATGAGAGGAAAAATTTAACGTGTCGAATAGTAACGAGTATCTTTTATAGTGATAGGAATCGTCCGAAACTCCCTAAAAATTCAGGAACGAAGACGTAGTGATAGTGGACCCTTGAAACTTTACGTCTTAAAGGTTTAGAAGGGTCTTAATGGTTTAGTCTTAGACACGAAAATGTTCTAGGGTTCACTATCGACTCGTGTAATCCTAACTCTTCCCAACCAGAAGTACCAGACTGAGGACAGTGACGCGATCGGAGTGACTCCTGGCCGAAGGAGTCCCGAGGGTCACTAGGTAGTCGTCTCTGCATGGGAGTCGGAGAGTGAGTAGTGTGGGAAAGGGTCTCGGAAACACCCATTGTGTCTGGTTTACAAACACACGGGGTTCTAAGTATACAACTTCGAGATTTGAAGAGGACATTCCCTTTAATTTTACCTCCTTCAGAACGAGTCCGAAGTCTTCGACAGTCGAAGACTTCTCGTCCGGAGACTGGACGGACCTGTGACGGGGCTAAGGTATGGACGGAACTTCGTGTCGTTTAGTCCACCGTGGTATCTATTTTTTTCCATCACTCAGAACCTTAAGAACTCGGGTACTCCCAGAGCGGTTGGGGGGCCCCGGATTGTTTTAGGATACTGAATGTTCCACTTTGTTTGTCGTAACATTTTTCCAATTTAATTTTGGTCTCGACGTAAAAAGGAGTGTTTGGCTATTGTTATAGTCACACGTCGGACACTAGTATTCACCCCCAGGGGTTTTGACGTCAAAGTTCAGGATGAGTACCCGATCTGCATGGCGGACCCCGTAAAAGAGTCATCCCTGAGGTCTGACGACGATTGTCCCCTGAAGAGTCGCGGCAGATTAGACCTACAACCAGCCAGGTTAGACTTCTACATACACGAGAATGAGAAAAGATAACAAAGATAAAGAGAAGAAAATTCCTGATGTATAACTTTAATTCAGTTTATTAGGAGATAATTTATGACTTGAACAAGTAACAGATACTACTCACCAAAGAAGACAATTGTTTAGGAAGCTTGGATTTTACTTTCATTTTGAAGACCGTTTTGTGGAGGGGTGGAGGTACACTACCATAGACTTTTACCCCCAGAAACCCTCTATTAATCCAAGTTTACTTCAGAACTCCGACCTTTGAAGTACTACCCTAATCACGAAAATATTCCCCTCTATTGTCTTTCGTAAGAAAGAGGGAGAGGGAGAGGAGGGAGAGAGAGACCTTTCTGTTTCTCTTCCCACGAAAAGTCTTCCATCCTCCTGTCGCGAGTGGTCGTGACTGGTGTTGTCCTGGGACTGGAACTTGAAGGTTCGGAGGTTTTAATATGTTTTTATGTAAACACAAAGTTATGTAACAACAAATTTGGCGGATCAGGTACCATAGTCAGGTGCGTCGGACTCGTCTAACTTTTTTGTCCACACATGACACGACAGACGGATCCTTCTAGAAGGGTACTGACAAATGGTTTTATTGAGGGTGAACGGGAAGTCTTACGTCAAATTTCACCCCCAACTCCCCTTCGGACAGATCATAGAATTATATATTTCTTGAGAGTATTTAGTTGTTTTTATTTTCTTTGGTTAAAATTTACTTGTCTTCCTGTCCCTATCTGTAAAAAGGTTCTTCTGTCTGGTAACAGGTTGTTTACGTACCTTTCAACGAGTTGTAGTAATCAATAGTTCTTTACGTTTAGATTTAATGTTACTGTGTGACGCAGTGTGACTAATCCTACCACCTTATCTTTCCATCCATCAATCCATCTATCTGTGGTTGGTAACCACTCTTGCCTCTCTTTGATCTTGGGAGTATGTAACGACCGTTCTTATATTATCCCATGTTTGTGACGTCTTTTAGTTAAACTACTAGTAAGTTATTTAATATGTATCTTAGTGGTATGTTGGGTGAGGGGTTAAGGTGAAAGTTCTCTTTATTTTTGAATACAAGTGTGTTTTTGACCATGTGTTTGTAAGTCTCGTCGTAATACGTATTATTGGTTTTCCATCTTTGTTAGATTTCCAGGTGGTTAAATACTGATTAAATTTACACCACATCGGTATGTTACATTATAATCAACTGGTATTTGTCCTTATATCATGACTATGTCTGACGTCATACTCTTATAATAAAATTCATTTTATTCGGTTTGCACTTTCTTGTGCATATGATACACTAAGGTAAATATACTTTATAGGTCCCATCCGTTTAGAAATCTCTCTTTTTCGTTTAATCACTGACGGTCTTCGGCACCTCTTCCTTGGTACGTCTCACTGACGAAGTGTATCAAACGAAGTACCCACACCCTAATGGAAAACCCCACTATTCTTATAAAGTCTTAATATACCACTACTACCAACGTCTTATAATACTCATATCAGTTACAGTGACTTGACATGTTAAATTCTACTAATTTCACTAAAAAAAAAAATTTACCTACGTACGTATGTCCGAGTCAACGATTCAGTTCATGTTAAGAAACACTGGGGTACCTGACATCGGGCGTACCTGACATCGGGTGGTCCGAGGAGACAGGTACCTTAAAGGGTCCGTTCTTATAACCTCACCCAACAGTAAAGGAAAAGGTCCAATAGAAGGGTTGGGTCTCTAGATTGTGGTTTGAGAACGTAACCGTCCACCAATCATACGATTTTATTTGTAAATGTCTTCTCCTTCTTCGAATTCCTATTTTCTAAGTTCGACCCCCTGTTTACTTTTGTTTATCCACTTACCCTGAAGAGACCACCAGGTCACCGATTCTGAGACACGAGGATTAAGTCCCCGGGACCCAAACTAGGGACGGGTCCCTTGATCTAGGGTGTAAATTACTCAAAGTACAACTTTGATTTTGGATCGAGTCAGTTTATTTATTTATTTTTCTTTTATGTATAAAATTTTTTTGTTTATCTACTTCTTTTTCTCTGGTACTGTCTTCTCCTATAAAAATTTTTATCGTGAACACACGAGGAGACGAGTCAGCACAGGCTGAGAAACGTTGGGGTACCTGACAGCGGGAGGTCCGAGGAGACAAGTACCTCAAGAGGTCCGTTCTTATGACTGAGCCAACGGTAAAGGGGGAGGTCCCCTAGAAGGACTGGGTACCTAACTTGGGCACAGAGGACACCCAGGATGTCACCGTCCGTCTAAGAAATGATGACTCGATGGACCCTTCGGGTTTTTATAACAAATAAATGACACTTTGAGTTAGAAGAAGTAAAAACATGTTATAAATTATAAACTATTAGTCTAGAATTTTAAGAGTCTTAAGAGACGACAGTTTTTTTTCACGAAGAAAGTTTGAATAAGGGACCCGTGTCTGGACTCCAAATATAGGAAAGAGGGAGGGTTCGAAGTTGAAAGGTCTATACTCCTAGGTCCTCCTCAAACATAAAAATCAAGAGTGAAAAGAGGACTCGAGTCCCTGCCTATAAAGGTCGAGAGAGGGGTAGTAGAGTATGAATTGTATAAGTATTAAGGTGGGACTGATGTAGGAGGTGGAGGGCGAAAAGAGGACATGGGAGAACCGATTAGGAGACTTAAATGTCTTAGGTTTTGGGTCCTCTTCACTCACTCAGTACTGAGACTTTCCAATGTCAGAAGAAAGGGAGTCATAAAAGGAAGTAGGTCCTAGAGGGTAATCAGTCATTCAACACAACTGGAAAGGAAGTTTACCAGAAACATAGGTGGACGTGGGAAGGTAGGGGAGACGGTTGGGGGGTCTAAGTCGAAAAGCTGTGGAGAACGGACTTAGGAGACCATTGGAGGTCCGTCCAGAGATGTTTGTGTAGGACGGGTCACCGAATCCCTCGTACGGACTAAGGTGTCTTTTAAACGTGTCTTTGCAAACCCCTCCAGTAGTTTAGTCACCGTCATTTGTTACACACTCGGTCGTGTTCGGAGATCTAGGACTCCGGTACTCCTTTAGTTATATCCTACGGGAAGTTGTATTAGTACATCAGGGCGGGGGTCTGACAGTCGTCCCGGTAAGCTGACATACTTCCCTGGTTTGTTCCCACCTACGGGAATGTGAGCGTGACGTGTTCGTGTCGAGGCTGATCCCAAACTTCTTCACGTGTTACGTCCATGATGGAAAGGAGGAGGCTGGACCACCCAGACTACAAGACGTTGTAGTCTTGTTCTCTTTATACCCTACACTGGGTTTCACTTCACAGGATCCTAACAAACCCCCCTTAACCCCTCGATGTAAGCTACCCTATACCGACGAATCTCCTCCCAGGACCTCCTCGTGTCCCCATTATCTTCTGAAATTTCACTTGAATCTCGGAGAGTTGTAAGAGTAAAGTACCTATCCTCTTGGTGTAGGGTTCTCACGTGACGCTACGAAGCCCTTAACGAGTTGGGCAGTTACCCCAACAAGAAGAACAAAATCAGCGGTTCAGCACAGACTGAGGAAACGTTGGGATATCTGATATCGGACAGTCCGAGGAGACAGGTACCTAAGGGGTCCGTTCTTATGACCTTACCCAACGGTAAAGGAAGAGGTCCCCTAGAAGGACTGGGACCCTAGTTTGGAAGTAGACGAGGACGAACTGTCTACATAAGAAATGGTAACTCAGTGTTACGTCCTCTACTCTTAAACTGGGGACCTAACCCTTCTAGGGGACCTCTTTCTTTACCCTTGGGTGAGGTCATAAGAAGGGACCCTTTAGGGTACCTGACTCCTCGGACCACCCGATGTCAGGTATCCCAGTTTTTTCTCTGTCCGTGATGACTCGTTGATTTGTTGTTGGTTACCCCTCGTCTCGGGTTTACCTTGATTCTACTAGACGGAGGGTTTAATCATGAGCTAAAGAAAGGAAATACTGACTGTCGTACGCACACACGAATCATTGAGTCAACACAGGTTAAGAAACTATAGTCGGAGGAGATTTATCGTTTTATGAGGATTATCCCATTGTAAACTTTTTGATAATTTCGTCGTTGTAGCAAGTGTCGCAAGACGGAAGGTGTTCGAGGTGAGGACGGCTAGCGTCTCCACTCTGTTGACAGGTTCCGGACGGTGCGAAAAGTAGAGTGCTAGGAGTCTCCCAGGGTGTCCATAAGAGTGCCCTCGTCCTCCCTCCAGAGTACCTATAAACGCCGGAACATGTGGTTCTTCGGTCTTTACATTTTGGGTAGCAGACGAGTGGTAGAATCGTTTCCTCTGTCGCTACGGACGTCCAGAAATGCAATTGCGAACAATACATACTAGTGTCTCAATGCCTACTTCACCCTTTCCTCGTGTTTCCTTCCGGACCGACAGAGACAGGTGCTTCCGTCTTTTATATGTGTCTTCACTGTGGACTCGTCCTGGAAGGTCCTGTTTGTCTTCGACATGTCGGTCTGTTGTCCTGTCATATACACAAGACCGATGTACCGTCGTAGAACTAAAACCTAGAGCGAGGGTCGAGAAGCTAGCCTAAGTGACCTCTTGTCACGAACGATAAGAATAGTGTTCGAGATCCTCGTAACAAAGTCAAACATGTCTTTAAGGGTCAGCAGAATCAGGAGTAGACAATGAAGTTCCTTTCACAAATAATAGTTCCGTCTCTTTTCTTTCAGAGACCAAACCGTTGACAGCATATGATTAATCCGTTTATATGTGTGAAAAAGGTCTAAGACGTTACCAAAAGACAAGAGGACCGGACTTTAAAAAAAAAGGAGAGCTAACAGTACTTTAGGATCTAAGTTGGGTTCGGAGACGTGCTGTTTACACATGTGAGGTGGATTGGAGAGGTGTCGGTACTGTGGACTGAAGAACGGTTAGGTGAATTTAAGACTTTCACTTTCATAATCAGTGAATCAGCCTAGGTTGAGAAAGACTGGGGTACTCGAGGTGGTCGGAGGAGACAGGTACCCTAAGAGGTCCGTTCTTAAGGGACCCTTAGACGGTAAGGGAAGAGGTCCCCTAGAAGGGTTGGGTCCCTAGTTTTTGTCCAGAGAGTGTAACGTCCGTTTAAGAAATGACAGACTTGATGGTCCCTTCGGGTTAATCACCAGAAGTTTGAGACAGAGAGAGAGGAACGAGGGGAAGGGGAAGGAAAAAACGTAGGACTGAGGTGAGGGATTGGGAAGGAGGAGTAGAACTGAGAAGAGTATACAGGAAAAGGAACTGACGTATACCGGAACCAACGTGACTCGTAGGTGTTTAAGTCTCAAAACTATCATAGAGGTTTAAACTAATGTAAATATCTGGGTCTTCATGAGACCTTCCTAACCTTTTTCTACAAAAAGTAAGTTGAAATTACACACAGAACAAAGGTCGGACACGAGAGACAACACATGTTTCTTAATGATATAAACTATATAGAATATTAGGGTCAATACTTACCGTGTTAATATAACGTAATACATAAACACCCAATGTTCGTATTTCAAAGGTTATATTTATATATGGTGTGAATTACATATGGTGTTCCTACATACTTCAATATTATCAGAGTGAAAAATTTTTTATACGATCCTTAAAAGGAGGTTTGAATACAAGAGGATCTGTTGTAATAGTGATCGTCCTCAGACGGTTTAAACCAGGGGTTTTCGGTGAAGTCTTCACTCCCAATTTCTTTCTTCTACCTTCTTATGTAAGTAAAGGTTTCCATATATACTTCTTCAACCCCCGACGGACCTACGAATGTTTTATTCACATGACGGTTGAAGTCGAAATCTAATTAAATGTAAAGATTTGAAGTATATTTATTATGTCTTTTATGTTACAGGTTAAGTGAAACCTAAGGACCACAGACCTTTGGATTCTTTTTTTAAAGGACTACTGAGTCACGATATTTACACCAATAGAATCTCAGTTCCCAGTCTTCGGATTAACTAGATGTCAAGTTGATTGAGTACGTCGTGTCTCCTTAGAGTGAGGGGTCAAATCACTTTCCAGTTAAGATCCGTGTCCAACATAAACTACAGAAGGGTGGGGAGAAAGACAGAAGGGACGGTATGGAGGGTGTAGAAGGAGGGTACGGTTCAGGTTATAGGAGTAGTACTCAACCGTTTAAAGAAGAGACTTCTTAATTCCCGTCTACCAAAAACAAAGATTTTGATGTGGATAATTTGGTCTATTTAGAGGTAGGTTTCTTAAAGTCTGTACTCTCTCCAGTTGTCCCGATTCTTAAAAGACACTCCTAGTCAAAGGAATTTAAAGGTGTAATATCGAGAGTCCTATATATATTATGGTTCGAAGGTTCCACTACGATTACCTCTTCTTGGGTAGACGGTCAAGTCCTCTGTGTCTCTTCGTCCAAGGTAGGGACCCAGTCCTTCTAGGGCCCCTCTTCCCTTACCTTTGGATGAGGTCATAAGAACGGACCTTTCGGAGTTCCTGTCTACTCGGACCGCCAAATACCAGCTATCCCGATGTTTCTCAGCCTGTGTTGATTTCGTTGAATCGTGTGTGTGTTCCAAAAACGTCATTAAGAGACCCGATATACTCAATCCTCCTAAAGTTCTACTCCTCTTCGTAGTTTTGTAAAATCTAGGGGTTCCAAGGATACAATTTCTAACACATTCGTTAGGAGAAGGGCAGAGGATCTTCCGCCCCGAAGATACAGCTCGAACTATAATTATAATATGACTCGAGTAAAATTACTCCGAGTTTATCGTCTGTGTCCTGGGACTACTCAAAGGAAAAAGGAAGGAAAAAAAGGGTACGTTGATGACGTTTGGTATTCCTGTCATAGAACTTTTCAGTTTGAACCACAGATTATAAGGACTACTGTACTATGGTACTTATGGTCTCTTATCATCCTGAAGGGACCACCGAGTCTGTCGTTTCTTAGACGAACGTTACGTCCTCTACACCCAAGTCAGGGACCCAACCCTTCTAGGGGACCTCTTCCCTTTCCGATGGTTGAGGTCATAAGAACGGACCTCTTAGGGCACCTATCTCCTCGGGTCACCCGATGTCAGGTACCTCAACGTTTCTCAATGTGTGTTGACTCGTTGATTCGTGGTTGCACACACGTACGATTCAGTGAAGTCAGTACCAGTAGTCTAGAGTGAAGACCAGGTTTACTTCGTAATCTTTTAGTGCGCACCCTAACAGGACACTTTTATTACAGACAGTTTTAAGGGGACCCTAATTAATTCTCAACCGTTATTACCTAATTTCACCACAAATTACTGACGGTACGACCTACGTGTACATATACCTTAGATCTTTTTACCGTGTTTACTTGGATAAACGTCCCGTTCTTATCTCTGTGTCTGGATCTCGTGGCTTCATGACCCCTCTACGACTTCTAGACCCTCTAACCCTAATTCAGACATGTGACGGTACACACTCTATCTATGGATCACCCCTCGACGACGTATCGTATACCCCGAGTCTAGCCACTACTGGATCTCTTTACCCTACCTCCCGACTCACTCTCCCTCCAGGTTCTTTCTCCCCTGTATACATATGTAGATCGATTGAGTGAGACAACATGTCGTCTTTGATTGTGTAAATTACGTTGATACACAAGACGAATCAACGAGTCAACACAGGTTGAGAAACACTGGGTTACCTGACGTCGAGTGGTCCGAGGAGACAGGTACCCTAAGAGGTCCGTTCTTATGACCTCACCCAACGGTACGGGAAGAGGTCCCCTTAGAAGGGTTGGATCCCTTAGTTTGGGTCCAGAGGGAGTAACGTCCGTCTAAGAAATAGTAGACTCGGTGGTCCCTTCGGGTACTTATGACCTCACCCATCGGATAGGGAAGAGGTCCCCTAGAAAGCCTGGGTCCTTAACTTAGGGTCAGAGGACGTGACGTCCGTTTAAGAAATGGTCGACTCGATGGTCCCTTCGGGGGGTTCTCGTTGATATAGGGTTAAATTTTCTTTTCTTCTTATTTTATTCTTAACACAGGTTTATTCATTTCAGTCATGTTCAATACTCTAGGGAACTTAAGAGTGTTAAAGTTTGAAAACGACTTTCAGGAGGAGGTGAAAGGTGCCCTACGAAGAGTGTGATTATAGGCCCCTGGGGTCGTCGTAGTGGACGGTCACCGGGGCCCCATGTCACATCGGATACTGTTGGTCCGACGACGTCTAGGACCAGGAGGGTAGAGGTGGTTCCGAGACCTCATCGTCTGAATGAGTGGGAGGGAGTAATAAACAAATGACTCGGGTCCCACCCTA
The DNA here is from genome assembly GCA_006410555.1 of Capra ibex. NCBI lineage: Eukaryota > Metazoa > Chordata > Mammalia > Artiodactyla > Bovidae > Capra > Capra ibex. The sequence goes on along the minus strand of SJYO01049755.1, from coordinate 36,358,232 downwards.
AGAGCCGGTTACCCGTCGTGTTCCCCCTTTTCTTGGTACCACAGAGTTCGCGTAATTTAGAAGTATAATCTGGAGACCGAACCATTTGGGAAGACGACTAAAACAAGAGAAAAAAGGTTCGTACTGTTTGTTCACCAAAAAGAAAAAGTGAAATTACTAAGAAATCTGTTTTTCCTCAGTAAATCCCGAAAGTGGTTCCGACTATCCACAAAGACAAATTACTCCAAAAATAATATGACATAACCGAAGGGACTTTTCTTTAATGTTCGTCGTTTGTCTACTATTATCTTGTTCCGACCTTCTTTGTTATTGGTTCTCTCCCTTTTTAATCACACCGTCGTCTACGTGCGCAACATGAGTCCCTAATTTACGGTGAAGGTAAGAGGAAACCGGTGATAACATGATCATTATTCCACCTACACCCGTGAATCCACGGCCAATGTACACACGTTTTCTATACCTATATCTATATCTGAGTCGACTTGACGGTTTACACCTCCTTCTTCCCACCGCTCGAGTCAGATCTGTTTCTACTCACTTCGAGTCTCATGCCCAAATGTTCCCGACCAGCCAATGGTACCTTTGATTAACCTCGATTATTCATTTCCCTGTAAAATTGACACCCTTGTCTTCTCCTCCCCGTTAAAAAGTTATAATAGCAATGGATGTTAATCAGATAGTAAAATCCTCACCGGGATGAAGTGAGAATACTACTGCGATATGGGAGACGTATGTTGGAGAGGGACTTAGTTGTACTGTAAGCTTTCGGCTTATAGTAGAAAATCTTGCACAGTATAAAATCCAAAGCTAGAAAGTTCTGTCTTAGTTAAAGTGAAAAAAAAAGGGGGAGAATTTTTTATTTGACAAACGTCTACCGTTCCCCCTTCCTTTCCTCCATTACCTTTTAAGAATTGAAAATTTGACTGTGACGACTCGTGACCTCGACCAATGTCTCTGTTCCCCTCGAGCCTAGAATCGGACGTCGTGGTCGAAGTCCGGAAACAAACTCAACTAAAAGGGATTGTTTTCGTAAAGTCTTGTAGGTCGGGTTTTACACAGCAGCACCCGAGGAAAATGTTAGGAAAACTTTCCATTACAAATGTCTGTGTCTTGTCCCGTTCTTAAGTCTAGTATCGGTTTCCCGTCCTAGACAACGAGGTGTAAAAAGTAAAATCTCGTTCAAAATTCATCATATTGTTGACTACGATAGGTATTTTCTCTCCGTCACTGACTCCGAACTCCTTTTCTAACTGGTACCTCTTCTCCTATTCATGAGTTCTCAAGTTTTCGAGAAAGATGTTATCACACCGAGTCTCGGGTCCGAGTGACCCCTTTACAGAGCGTCTTCCACATAATGGTCGGGTTCCACCTGTTGTACACTAAGTTGTGGAAATGTCAAAGAATCCAAAATGAAAACATTGAGTTAAGTCAAATTCTCGTCCATTTGATGGAATTATTGCAGAGGTCCCAGAAGTTTTAGATGCGTCAACTTCATTAGGTCTAAAAGTCTGTACTCAGACCAACCTAATTGGGTCTCTTTTTTTTTAAAAATTACTTTTTTTAACGGAACGTTATTAACCGTGATAATTTTTAAAATACCACGGCCTCCCTTCGAAATCGGGCCACCCCGGTGAACGGTAACAACTTTCAAAGTCACAACTAATACATAGACCCAAATTGACTAATCCTCATCACCAAATCACTTAGAGAACCTATACCACTTTACCTGTGGAGTATTAGTGAAGACCCTTCTTTGACTCGGTTACTTAGTCTTGAGGTTGAAGATTATAACCAAAAACAAACAAAAACAACAGAAAAAGAAGGAAGAAGGGATGTCGGGTTAATGTCCTTTTTAACTAACAGATTTTTATTGTCAAGAGATTGGAACACGAAGTCTTTTGACATGGTCCACAGTAAAAATTCATGTAATCATATTATAGTGTGTTTTTCAGGACTTTTTTTCAATCAGTTAAAACGATGTATAACTTTATTAAGAGAAACATAATCTATACATAAACATCAGATCTGAAAGTATGAAATTCGTTCAAATTTACCCAAATCCCAGAAAAAGGGGGGTCACTAGGGAGAGAGTCAAGTTTCTTTAAGTTTTTCACGTTATAAAATTTACAACCGAAGGCGTCTGTCCCTCAACGATTATAAAGTTTAAGGATAAAACATAAAGTCTAATAGTTTTAAGGAATCTTCAGACTACCTTAAAAAATTTCAACCATATTCTAAAATTCGCTAATGATAGAGGTCTATCGAGAAATTTTCATAACATTGTCGATATCGGTAAAAGACGAAATTTGACGATAGTTTCATTAATCAAGATATTTTGTCAAGTCTCTTGAGTTTTTCTTTTATTTACGTGTCTTCTTGTCTTCCTCCTCCATGACTTTACCGGGGTTTAACTTTTGTAAAGTTTCTTTTTAACAATTACTCGACAAACTCGATATACCTGTAATATACACGTTAATTGATCTTCGGTTATTTTTATTAGTTATTTTTATTAGTTACTGTCTCACGTCGGGGGACCATGGGTCGCGAAAAGTGTTTCTCTACAGACACTTCCGCCGCTCACTAAGTTTTTTCGGTGGAAATAGATACCCGCGCGCAAGACTAAATGTGCTCATCTTTCCTTTTACTAAAAGTAACTCACAAAGACTCCAAGTCGGTCACCGTTTGCCACTTCTCGACAGACACCCTTCTCTCTTCAAAGACGAGAATCGACGCGGGGAAGGGGGAAGGAGGGTCCTTACAACCTCCGTCGGCGCTAGAGTAGTTCCCTTCCATCCTCAAATCTAAAGTTTTGCATCTACAGTGTAAAGCCACATTTGCTGAGGATGTACTTGTGAAATAGTCATACAGTTCTACTTAAAAAATAGAGGACCGCCTCTTCCTCTACCCTCCCCCCGCCCTGGAGCGAATCTTCTAACGCGAGGGATCGAACCGTCCTTTTCAAAAAACCAAAAAAAAAAAAAAAAAAAAAAAAACGAAAAGACACGTNAAAAAAAAAAAAAAAAACCGAAAAGACACGTAGGATGCCTCCCAGGGGTAGTAGGGGCGCCCCGCGTGTCCTCAACACTTTTCATGGCGTGTTGACCGGAGGCCTTATTAAGTAGGGGAGGTGGAAGAGAAATCGCGGAGGGTGAAGAAGAGAAAAATATCGTCAAAGAAAGAGAGCTTTTTAGAGTCCAATGAACTGACCCTCAAGAGTCTGGAGGTCAAAGTCGGGACGGGAGTCGGAGGTCAGCAACTCTCTCTCTGTGGGTCGGGGTCGTTAGCCTAACCCGTCGGGCGGAACTGTGTGGTGACACGACTCACGAACTTCTGCACAAAGTGGTCTACCAACCCCAATCGCACACAGTAGTGTAAGCTCACCCCTAATCCTCATCCTTCCGACGGAACGGCCTCGACACACCAGAAGAGGTTCCCTCTTAACGCCCGTTCTCTTGAGGAAACGAGGCCCCTCTTCTCCTCCTTAAGCAAAAGGCGTCGGTGCTCTTTTCGTCACAAAAGTCCATTTCATTTTCTGTAACTTACGCGGAGAGAGAGAGAGTTGTATGAAAACTTACCTTACGATCGTGTCGTGTGAACAGTTTGGGTCAGCAACGGGAGGAGAGTTTCGCCGACGACGTGCCGACTGTGTCGAACCACGAACCGACAGAAATGTCTTGATTGAGAGGAGTTCGGAACGAGGGCTTCCACATCGATTCTTTTACAGAAACCTTCGGACGAACAGGGGGTGGGAAAGTATAGGGGCAACGTATAAGGTTTGTCCTCGATCTGCAACAAGTCTTCCCTACCTCTTCAGGTTCTTTCGTACAGAGAGTCGAAAGCTTTAAATGGTCAGTGAAAATTTGACAACGTAAAATGGTGGGTTCCCGAGTTCCAAGAAACTTCTCAGATAAACGACCGTCTCTACCTTTTCGAAAGAAGGGGTTAAAAAAAACGTGACTAAACTCCACCTGGTTTCGCAAAAGTTTTGGTAAACCTCTACCTGAGATTTGAACCTTTGAGGAACTCCCCGACGGAAGTTTCGTCGACTCTCGTCGAAATTTTGGTTTTACGAATCTCGATCTTCTTTTCGTCTTTTCCTCCTTCATCCTTTTACCAAAAAATTGTACCGGGAAAACGTCGACGTCCCCTCGTCTACCTCCATTAAGTAAACGTCTAGACAAACACTTTCAAAATGTTCAGTGACTTTTCATTTCTTCGTGGAGATTACCTAGCAATTTCAGGGATGTAAATACCCAAAAATTTGTCCGATAGACTTCACAATTAATTTACATTTATCCAAAAGATCGAACCAATATTTGTTTGATTTTTTTTTTTCCAAAATTAATGTTCAATCGGTAACCTTTACTTACCAGTAGACTATTATGTTTTACTCAACAGTACCATATACATTCATCGGTAATTACATTGGTGACAACTTTCGTAGTGGTTTTAATTTAACTTGACCTACCTCGTTACCCCCCGAATCTAGACTACGAATTCAACACCAGATTGTTTCCGGAAAGTTCAACTACGGGACAAAAATATGTCCCTATTTTTTTTTTTTAAGAAAAGGTAAAAAGTTCAATCACTAGGTCGCTCCACTTAGGTACACAATGAAGGAAACGTGGGAATGGCTGAACGGAAGGGTGTAGTCACAAGTCTATGGACACCACGAATTCTTAAGGACGAGGATAACCTGAAAGTTTGACTCATCTCTTTGGGTTATGACAGGAGTGGGAACCGTCCACTCTCTAAGATACTTATTATGACATATATTCGATAAGACTTTATTCTCGACAAAACATCCAACTTATTGTCCTAAATACCGATTACGAGACACTATAGACATAAACCCACGTCTTTCTACGAACTTTTTTAATACAAAGTTCAGTGTAACGTATATATAAAAACCGTTGTTCTCTCAAATAAAAAATTAGGAGAAACATAAATAAATAAAAAGAAAAGGTAATACCAAATAATTAGGAGAAAAATTTTTAATTTTCTTACACTCTAGCGACACAGATCAACAATTTGTCTCACAAGAGACTTTGACAAAGTTTTCAGAAGAAGTCACTCCTTTGTAGGAGTCTTTATTGGTCCGTCAATACTCCTGACTCATTCTAGGCTAAGGGTTATAATGTATTGGGTTTCTCTTGATTCAAGTATTCGACTTCAGAAAACCTTAAGGTCAGTAAGGTAAAATCGAAATGTTACCTTGACCCCAAATTGTTTTATTTCTGTCTTTTCGTTTGATTATAGACCTCACCCCAGTCCTAATCCTATTGTCCGTGTCGGACCTCGTCCATGTCGCGACCGATGGTTACGGTGAAAAGTGTCAGTGTCTCTATAAGGTCCTCTTTCAGTTCCGGGAAGAGTGGCTATCGAGAAAGAGTCCCTCTATACCAAACTACCGGAGATTGTTTCCGTTCAGTGACTAATCGGTACCCTGCGGGGGGTAGGGTGGGGTGGGGTGGGGGGACGAGGGGCGGGTAGGCGTTGTTCGTACTCCACGATTATGATATCTGACTGGTGGTTCGACGGACGAGTCCTAAGCCCGTTTTACCCTCTTAAGGGGACAGGGGCGGGTTTCAGTCAACAGGTGTCCTAAATCCGTCCTACCTTTGTTCTTTCCTTCACAACTCTTTATTATTTAAGTGTGGAACTCTTCCGTTTCAACATACAAGGAGGGAGATTGTTCCGATTCCATTGTACTTCAATGAATTACTTGGTTTTCCTAGACAAAGTTCTGTCACGGGCGTCCCGTTAAGGGCAAAGAGCAGTTTTAGCTTTAGGTCACAAGGTCTACCTTTTGTAAGTCTTCGCATAACTGTGACTGAAGGTGTATGGAGACAAACTGTGAACCAAAGAAGGACTGTCGTGAACACACCCATTGTGTGCACTTCAAGGGTAGTCACAAGATTGTCGACACTTTCACAAACTCGTGTCCCACAAAGAGGGTCTCTCCACCTTCTAGAGACCCCCCGCACTTCCCCTCTGAGAGTTGAACGGGACACCGACGTCGGACACTGGGTCCGTGCGTCCTTCCACTGTTTAAACTCCGTCTTTCGCTAGACTTTCGAACTAGGTAATCGAATGCTTTGGGTGACACTGTCACAACACCTTTTGATTTTAGACACTTAGATCCGTCAGTGACTTGAACACCATCTACTACTCGCTCTCGGAAGTAGTTTCTTGATTTTCCCGAGAGAGACACGAGAGGAGGATTCCTTTAAATACACTGAAGTTCGTCTAACGACACCAGTAAAGGTAACATTATCACCGTACATACTGTGAAACGTAAAGGACAGAATTCATTTATGGGTATACCCTTACCTATACCCCGAAACAAGAAAACACAAAAAATAAAGTTTACCAAATAAGAAATCCTTAGGTCTCTCGTCCTTAAGACTATGACTCATGACTCTAAAATGGTTGACAACGGTACACCTACTCCGGTTGGTTACCCAGTCCAGCCCTGTAGACCAAGAAAAAGGGGGTACGTTATAAAAACACACACGTCTCTTGTACATCATTTAAATTCCCTCAATTTTACAAATTCCTCGACTGAGATCTATCTAATAATAAAAATTAGTAGTAATGACTGAAACTTCTTTTTCTCCGAGTACCTACTTTAATTCAGATATCACTATACCGTTTAAATGGAAAGGAAATCCAATCTAGGTACGACCCCTCTTTCTAAACTTTCTTCTATAAAATACCCTTTTCAAACAGGACTTTATACAAAGAGTAAATTTTATAAAAGTTGAGATAAAGTTATACGACCCTTCCTTCCGATAAGCAGACAATCGAAAAAAAAAAAAAAAAAAAAAGAAATTATAAGGAGAGTAGGGATGTCGGTTTGACGGTAGTTTAGGGCGCTCAGGAAGGACATTTCGTAATGAGTGTAGACCGGGTGTCGATGACGAGGTCACGTTACTAGGGGAGTGTGTACCCAGTAATGTTGTTGGAGAATTGCCCAGGAGAACGGAGGTGAAGGGAGGACAGGTGGTCAACAGCAACTCGAAGGAATTTTTTTTGTTTTTGTTTTGCCGAAGGTAGTTTTGTAAAGAGTCGACACTGAATGGTCTACCTAACAGTGACAGGTTTCCGTTTCAAACTCAGTGACAGGTGTTCTACTTCAAACTTAAAGAGTCATGCTGTACGACCGGGTTGGAAGGTTGACACCGAGTCTGCCCTTTCTTAGACGCACGTTACGTTCTCTGGACCCGAGCTAGGGGCCCAACCCTTCTAGAGGACCTCTTCCCTTACCGATGGGTGAGGTCATAAGACCGGATCTCTTAAGGTGCCTGTCTCCTCGGACCGTCCGATGTCAAGTACCCCAGCGTTTCTCAGCTTTTGCTGAACTCGCTGAAAGTGAAGTGAAGTGAAGGTTGACATTTAGGGATGTCGTTGTCTTCAGATGGGAAGGGACACTGAGTTCACCGGTGCAGTTACAGGGGGTGAAGGACCAGAGAAGAGAATGGAGATTGGTGAGGTCAAAAGGTAGAATAACAGACGTTTACTCTCAAATAGTAATGCACATAAGGAAGACCAAGATACAAATATTCGGATACACATCCTGTAGGAGTCGGAGAGATTCAAGGTGGAGGAGGTCCTTCGGAAGAGACTGATGGTATATAGGGTGACTCCAAAGGGTAGAGAACCCCGACTGGTAATTGTGTTAATGGAACAAAGAAATGGGAACGGAAAAATAGTGAACTGACGAGTCCATCCCACTTCATAGGATTCTGTCCTTGATCAGACCAGGTGAAACACAGAGTAATTTTCTACACACAGTTGATCGAGGGTCCCAGTGAGTCTATATGTTCCGTGAGAAGATTAATAGGGTGAAACCTCAGTAAACAACCGAGACTATCGGAGGAGAGGTAAGTATTTTCTTTTTCCTTTTTTACCATTTTGAACTAACCAACATAAACCCTTTATGTCGAATCCTTTCTACGGTGAACACTTTACTAACGGGGTTTAATTCGAGCTGATAATAGACTTGACGGCGGGGAGGTTGGATAAAGTCAAAAGATATTGTCACCGTCCTTTAAAACGATACCACACTTTAAAGTTTATGCTAAATCCTTCGTCTTGTCAGAAACCCAAGTCTGTCTGAACACAACATTAAGTCCATGATGAAGAGTGTTTGACACACCGAAACTTGTCTACTGAATTGACAAGTCGAGGAAGACATTTTACTTCTCCTTATGTAAGAAACCCTTACAACACTTCTTTGGATGTTTCGTGGATCGAGTCGCGTACACGTTATTTGTCCCCTCTTTCTTCCAACCATCTATGTATTCGTCTACATCCAAATCCTACGCACTGACACAAGTAGAACCAGTACAGTCAGTGAGTAAGACAGATAAATCTCACACAGAAGAAAATCGGAAAAAGAGACGGTGGTTTCCACCATCACCCCACCTTCAACCCCTCCTTTGTCCCTCGTCCTTCTTGACGAAAATCGTAAATCCCCTAAACCTCGTTGACTCAATTACCTGGGTATCCCTGTTACCACTGTCGACTTATGGGAAACCTCCCTCCTCCCTCAGGACCCAGGACGTAATTTCCTATTATTTCTCGTCTGCGACCCGACGTCCCGATCCCCTTTTTTCCCGGATCCGTCACCTGGGGTCGTCCCTCGACTTAAGTGCGTTCCCAGTACACGAAGAGAAGGAAGGGGAACGGAGTGACAAACCTTTCTTTATTATTGAACCCTTTTGTAACATCTCTCAGTCCAGTTCGAAGGTCTTCATTAACCATTTCGTTCTATGGTAAATCTATTTCGTTCCACGAACCTGGAAACGACAGGAAGTGGAAATTTCGTTTAACTTGTTTTTCGACTTACGTTAGTCGAAATCAAGACCGGACAAGGATTTGAGACGTGGGTGGTAGTTTGTGACTCAGCAGAGAGACATGGGAAGGGGGTCTTCCTGTCACCTGACTGGCTCTTTACTAGAGTGTTTCGTGATTTACGGTGGATCGAATATGCAGGATCCTGGGACCAGTAAGTCAAAAGTCCTAGAACTCTATCTAGTTTCTTATAAGAAACATGAGGACTAGTAGACCAAACGTGGACGGGGTCTGGTCCCTTTCCTTTCTTTTACTCTCAGGATATTTACTTCCCGTTCCGTCCTAAAGACCTCTACAGAGAGAGAATGGTCGTCTCTGTTGATACGTTGAAAGTTTTACTTCGTAATTGTCAATGGACCGACTTGGAGTAGAGGTCGACCTCGTCTATGTGATCTATGGGTTTTATACACTAAATACATGATGACGTGTTGCCACGTCATTTGGAAACAATTAATTTTTTTACATCGAGATGTGAACTGAAAGTTTTCGGTTTAGAAAAGAATATGAGACTAGAGGAAAAATGAGGTGTTGGTGTCTAGACATTCCTTTATAAAGACGTATAAACTTTAACACCTAGATTCTTTGAGACTCGGTACGGTGACAATTAATTGATCTCTCCCACTTTAGTTACAACTTATCGATACGGCTTTTTTACTCGTCTGTGTTACACAAAGACACACTCTTCCATCACAGATAGGTTCAATTAGATATTTAAAGTCCATCACAATTTAAAAGTGTGTTCTGTCAATCTACCAACTGTCTCCCGTGTCGTAAACCGTTGTTCAATTCTCGGGGTAACCGAGACCAACTTGTATTTTATTTCTAAGTTTTCAAATAAACCGACTATTTGAGTACTCGTTCTGACCTGTGAACACATTCTCTTCTTGGTATCATTCTTTCCCCAAACAAAAATAGAGTATATGTTAATACAATATTTTCATGTTATTAACTTAAAAGAGAAGGTTTCGTTAACTGAGACTCCATGTGTAAGTAGACGGAAGCATATAAAAACGAAAACAAAATAAGAGAAGTCAAAAAAATGAGAGGAGTCAGAAGTAAAGACAAGACAACAACAAGTCGGCGATTCAGTACAGGCTAAGAAACACTGGGGAGTCTGACGTCGTCGGTCAAAGGGGACAAGAAGTGATAGAGGACTTCAAACGAGTTTAAACATAGGTAACTCAGTCACTACGATAGATTGGTAGAGTAGGAGACGGCGGGGAAGAGGAAAACGAAAATTAGAAAGGGTCGTAGTCCCAGAAAAGGTTACTCAGTCGAAAAGCGTAACCCATCTGTATAACCTCAAAGACGAAATCGAAGTCAAAAAGGTTACTTATATGTCCCAACTAAAGGAAATCCTAACTGACTAAACTAGCGGAACGACAGGTTCCCTGTGAGCTCTCAGAAGAGATCGTGGTGTCAAACTTTTGTAGTCAAGAAGTCACGGGTCGGAAGAAATACCAGGTTGAGAGTGTAGGAATATACTGATGATCTTTTTGGTCTCGAAACTGATATGTCTGGAACCAGTCGTTTCACTACAGAGACGAAAAATTGTACGACAGATCCAAACAGTATCGAGAGATAGGTTCCTCGTTCGTAGAAAAGTAAAGTAAAGTGAAGTAAACAACAAGACCACAACCGTAACAGGTTTAGAAGTCGAGTCGATGTTTGACACCAACGATCTTTCTCCCAGATAACGATGTTACTTGACTTTGGAACTTGATCAAAAACAATAATGAAACAAGACGAAAAAGAGTAGACGTTTATCTCGATGATTATATACGTCGAAAAGGTGAAGTACCTTATGTATTATCCGGACTTTGTTTAAATAAAGTTCTTGAGCCCTTTTAAGAGGACATCAGTAAAGGAACTATCTCGGAGGTTTATGTGGTTAGATTCGTAGAGAAGTAAGAAGACTGATTATTCTCGTATAAGAATTGTCTGTTTTATTTTTAGACTTAAAGTCCCCCAAGACAAATAACTGGTCAAAACACCATACCACAATATTGAGTATCCGTTGTGGACGATATAATTGAATTTTGACCTCTAGTCTGACAATACTCTATAATCGAGATGGTCCCATTGCTACTATTGTCTACTTTACCTATGTTCTGACACGTAAAGAACCATTCAATTGTATTCACATGTGGACACCAATAATCGGAGTTTGAGGATAATGATTAAACCGAATCGTAGTTTTAGTGGAAAGATATTGTATTGTACAGGAGACTTATCTGAAGGACGGTCAAAGTTCGAAGGAGGAATTGGAAGTGGACGGTCATTAGTCAGAAGGGGACTCATCTTATAGGATCATGTGTCTACACGAACCACAACGTAGGTATTTAAGACCTGTGAAGTCGAAAATTGAAAGTAGACGCTCTTCACGTAGAAGGGGGGTTTTTCCGGAGATTTCAGTACACGAGGAAGGAAGGAGAACTCTCGAAAGTGTGACCGTTCTAGACCTATGTCGTTTACTTATTTTCGTTCCCCACATATTGTGAAAAAATAAAGGTTTCCAAAGTGTACACAATAGGGTAAGTGCAGTATATACCATAGATATAAATCATTTTCTCTGAACTCCCTGTCTGAGTTATAGTTTGTCGAATTTGATGAAAAACCGTCAACTAGGCAATAGGATTCTTTGTCGGTATCCATTGAAGATTTATTTTGGTTTTCTTGTCTGACTTTCGACATAGTTACACGATTATGCACCACGACCATTTCTTAGGACGGTCACGTCCTCTACGTCCTCTGGTCCCAAGCTAGGGACCCAGCCCTTCTAGGGGACCTCGTCCTTTACCGTTGAGTGAGGTCATAAGAGCGGACCCTTTAGGGTACCTGTCTCCTCGGACCACCCCATGTCAGGTACCCCAACGTTTCTCAGTCTGCGCTGACTCGTTGTCTCGTACACATGAGTTGTTGAAGAACACATATATGAAAATAGGATCACGAGTCTCCTAATGTTTTATTGTATCTATGATAAGGAAGGGAAATCCTTATAGATCAAATCGACACTCACCTTCTGTACGAGGGGGGAGGGGTTTAACAAAATCATCATTACGTTTCTTAAAACACCAGTTCATAGTTAATAATGATGATTAATTTATTTTTCCTACAGGTGTCTCGGGGGATGACCTCCTCGACCTTGGGCTCGGTCCGTTCTGAAAGGAGGTGCAGTAATTCGTCTACTTAGTCTCGTCACTAAGTGGAGGTAAGAAACGTTTTAGATACCTCTGTTAAGTAAATGGGAAAAAGGGAGTCAAAAGAAGAGACAGTTTACCTCTATACTACTAGTGTTTCACATCTTCAAAGTCATCTTTATTATTTTCATTCTATAACATGTGTCGTGGATCTTGAGTTTCTTAAGTTTCTCAACCTACGAAAAAGGTTCTACCGTCCTCCTTGGTGGACTCAATTCCGACAATTTGACACGTACAATAAACGTTCGGTTCTGTATCATAAAGACTCAGTCTCCTACACGTATCTACGTCAAAACCTTATATACTATTTCCCTCCATAAACCGTCTCCTCTTCCTTCTCCTTCCTTTTTTCACTACCTCCTTCTCTCTCTTTTTCTACTCTTTCTTCCTCCTCCTTCTTATGTCAGGAACCAACGGAGATGAAACATGGGAAAAAATAAAGTCAGAAAAAAAAAAAAAAACCGACACGACACACCGTAAGTCCCAGAATCAAGATTGACCCCTAGTTTGGACACGGTGGACGTGATCCTCGAACCTCAGAATCGGTGACCTGGTGGTCCCTACAGGGGGGAAAAGATAAAATTCGTGTAGTACAGTCGACTTAATCCGGTCTAAGGTCTCACAGTACTGTGTAGTCCTGAAGTCGATCACTCCAAAATAGATAAAAACTTTATCTACGGAATCCTACAAATTCGTCATCTAAAAAGTCCTTACCCCTCTCTCTTTCTCTACTCACGTCCCCCTTGTGAGTTAACCCTCAGGTTTTTTCTTTTACTTTTTATTCAACGACAAGAGTAGTCATTGTGACTGTCACTCCTTTCCTACCCACATTCTTTGTAACACTTTTCGAACCGTTAATCAGTTTATTTTCTGTTTCCTTTCTGTCACTGTTTCTTCTGTGTCCGTACTTCGGGTCCTTTAGTCCCTCACCACTGTAGGGAATTCCTTTTATTCCTACGACCTTCATCTTAAAGTAAACATTGTGATATGTATAGGGTCCGATACCGACCCTATTGAAATATTACGTTGTGTCCATTTATGTACCCGACACACGGCTGAGAGACACTGGGGTACCTGATATCGGACGGTACGAAGAGATAAGTACCTTAAAAGGTCCGTTCTTACGACCTCACCCGACGGTAAGGGATGAGGTTGTACACGTAGATTTACAAATTATTATATTAAAACTCGACTATTTTAACTTGAAAGACTAGTAGGCACCTGTATTCTGTCTTATATGGTGACACTACAAAAAATACTGTATAAGGAGGAATCTACTTTTCCTAGAAAAGAGTTTAAGTCTTTTATTAACCGAGTTATTGAGAGGATCACAAAAATTTGAAATCCCTTCATTCCCTAAAGGTTCAGTCTTGTTGTTTGATGAACACGTGTTATAGATATTAAGAGAAGAAAGTCGATTCTTTTACAATCACCTCTCCTTGTATATTAAATTTCTCATTTCTCCGTTCTTCTCTACTTTATAAATTCAACGAAGACGAGTATTTTCAAGTCGAAGATTGAACCAACTGTAGGAAAATGTCTTACACACTTACTGAATAAAAAGTTTACTATGTCTGTGAGGGAAAAAGTGAGTGATGTTGCCGTTTAGTAAGAATTAAATTTCGAAACTCTTTCTAAAAGGACTGGAGGACGAAAAGAAAGATAGAGAAAAACAAGATGAGAATTCAAACAGTGTAAAGTAAAATTCGAAGAGAGGTTTTTGTCCTCCCGGTAAGAACTATGATTTAGTTACTTATGAAAAGTCCTAATCCATATTAAAATAATCTCCATCTTCTAATATAAACGGTAAAGTGTGAGAACGTAGTCTACACCCCCCCTCGTCCCGTCGTACTAACTTTCTTATGTGACGAACTCAGACGATCTAGACCCTAAATTTAACGATCTTTAAACACCCTTATTATAACTGGACCCCTCTGGACTGTCGTAAAACCAAGGAGTTTTCTCTGAACCCAAGACAAGTTTAAAAATTACTTCTGAAACCGGGCAAAATAAAATGAGTTGACTCGAACGACTTGGTACAAGGGACCAAGGATACCCTCTTTACGGTCGGATTCATAGGTGTGGACATTTAGATCAAGAGTCAATCCCAACGGTGGGTACCCCCAGTTTAACCGTACTCAAATATGAGCCTTCGATAATTGCCGATTGTTGACTGAACCAGTAAGAGTTCTGTAGGTCACGTTCCTTGGTTCCCTTTTTCTGTCTTATGGGGGTAAGGTAGTAATGTCGTTGTTTACAATAGACGTCGTTCGTGTTTTCAACCCAAATGGACACTTCAAATTGTGATCCAGAAAAGGCGACCGCAGGTGAATCCAGTTGTCCGAGTACTCGGACGTATACACCTCTACTTCCATATCTCACATCCGACTATAAGATTTTGAGGAAATAGGTCTGACAGATTTGAGTTTAAAGTTAAGTCCTGAGATAAGGATGTACAAGTTGAATAACTGGACAGAGTCTCCATGTTTCTGAAGAACTGCTCCTTTTCGTATCAGGAACATTCTTTTCTTTTTACTCATTCACCTCTTCTTCCCCCCTTTTATGGTCAGTTTGTATGGGACAAAATCTCAGTACAAAAAAACTGTGTTTTTATTCCTGTCTTTTGTCTCTCCTTTATTCGAATACTTTGTGAAGTACACATCGTCAACAATAAGAGTAATCAACAAAACGAGATTTTAACCTCTAGGTTCCTGAAGGGACCACCGGGTGACCAATTCTAAGACACAAAGAATACATCCCGGACACCTAAGTTAGGGACCAGTCCCTTGATTCTAGGGTTTACGGTACACCGTACCGGTTTTTTTTTATCAAAAATTATTTTTCATCTATTTTGGTCTTTAGGTAACTCGGTGGGAAGACCCGTGGGTGACGGAAGTAGAGTCTTCACCTTAACCTTCATGAGAAGATTAACGAAGACGGTGATAAGACTGGGGAAATCTTTAAATCTTTTGGGGTGACCTGACGGAGTAACCGAAGTCCATTTCGAATAAAGTACGACCCGTTCATTATCTAATTTTACAGTGATCGTTACTGTTTTAAACGACTTGTCACCGTCAACACAATATCGATCCTTTTTCTTCGTCTCACCATGTCACCCTTTTGTAACCGTTGGGCCTAAGATCTCGAACCAATGGTAATTATTACTCTATAACTCGTTTAATTAATTGGAAAGTCCTCGTACGGAGGGTGATGGAGAATTGGAAATAAGATGACAAGGGAGGTAGATCCAATTTAATAAGAGGAATTGACTGTTCGAGACGAGAAAGGGATTCTGGTCAGATTTATTTATTCTATAAGAGGAAACTTTAATTTTTCGTACCACCCTCCTTGTCCCTTCCTGAAATTAGGTCAAAACGTGGTAGAGAACGAGAAAAAGGTGAGTAAAATATATAGTGATAATTTGATTAGAAGATCGTAGTAAAAGTAGTACGAGAAGGTAATAAGATTTTGTTGGTTAAAAGATATCGTAGGTCGAATAATTATTTATTTTGTGCTCGGAAATTCCTGGAGGCACAAAAGTCGAACTTGGTATAGGGAAGGGACTACATGAAAGATAAGAAATGATTCAACCAAGTCGTAGAGGATTTAAAGGTAGTGAATGAAAATGACGATTCCTAAACGAGTATCCCAAAAGACCCGAGTCCGACAGGAGGGTAGTGTCAACACTACAAGTGTAGAGTGGGTAGGAACTTCTTTTTAATGGGGTAATGAATGTACCTTGAAAGAAAACAAGCGATATGGCTGATAATTCAGGGAAGAGTATCCACTAAAGAATGGTGAATTGTACAACGGTAGATTAAAATCGAGAACTAATCCATGTGAAAACGTAAATAATGATAAGAAGCATCTAAAAATTATAACGAGGGAGAGAAATAATAGTCTTTGTACTTCCATCTTCAACTCAAAACTTGGAGACGGAGATAGTTCGTATCGAAGTTCTGCCATATAGACTATATCCGGTATCCAGAAGTAATGTATAAGTATTGGTCTAACCAGTTCCTATTAACCCTATCTTTCGACGTAAAATCAGTGACTCTTTAAACTCCTTTGATTAGTTTTCATTCAGGTGTTGGTGTGGTCCGTTAAGAAAACTGTGACACCTTTCGTGATAGAGTACGTGGTCAAAAGACCGAATTAAAAAAAGATAGAAAACGTGTAGTGAGAGAGTTAAGTCGTAAACCCGGTCGACTTAAGGTAGGTCTTTGTCTAAATTTATCTGTTATCCGGTTGATCTTAAGGGTAGGAGGAACTAATCTACACTTTATCGTCTCGACCCACAGTGAGTGTACGGTCGGTGAGTCCTCAGATACGATAGTTAATTAAAGAGAACTCTCCACTTGACTCCTCTAACACTGTCAAGGTGAAAATTCCCGTACATTTTAATACCGATCTGGTCTTAAAATCCCTGTCACGGTCTGTCCGTCTGGGTAGGGTGGACCTACTTTCATAGGTGACAGACGACGTATAGTATTTAATGTTACGGGACTTTTGGGGTGTCATTTAGTATAAAAAGACAACGACATCAACCTAAACTGATATTTTTAAGTAACCGAACTTTAGTGTAAGGGTTGACATCCTGTTAAACGGTCACTCTACTCTCCAAAATTTAGTGAATCTTCTTTCTCCTTTAATAGTGTGAAAGATAACCTAGATGACTTAGAATAAAGAACATCAAAAGACTTTATTAGTCTTAATTCCGATCTAAAAGGTTCTTTCCGTACCTTTTATAGTATCTTCGTGTCTGATATTCTCCAGATGGAATCTCTAGTAGATCCATTTTTAGGGGTAAAATGTAGGCTCCTTTGACTTTTTTTCATACTTTCACAAATACCAGTTAGTACAGGTTGAGAAAGTCTGTGGTACCTGACATCGAACGGTCCGAGAAGACAGGTACGTCAAGAGATCCGTCCTTATGACCTCACCCAACGGTAAAGGAAGAGGTCCCGTCCCCTAGAAGGGCTGGGACCTTAGTTTGACCGTAGAGAACATAGAGGACGTAACCGTCTACCTAAGAAATGGTGATCGTGGTGGTCGCCTCTTCCGTTACCGTGGGGTGAGGTCATGAGAACGGACCTTTTAGGGTACCCGTCTCCTCGGACCACCCGACGTCAGGTACCCCAGCGATTCTCAACCTGTGCTGAGTCGCTGAAGTGAAAGTGAAAAGTGAAAGTACGTAACCTCTTCCTTTACCGTTGGGTGAGGTCACAAGAACGGACCTCTTAGGGTCCCTGTCCTCTCGGACCATCCGACGACAGATACCCCAACGTTTCTCAGTCTGTGCTGACTTCGCTGAATCGTCGTCGTCGTCGTGGTGGACTCCTTTTACTTCGGACGGATTTTTTTAGGATTTTGGGTGTAAAGGGTCTATCAAGATCCGGTCCGAAATAGTTTTGCATTTTCCGTCATTTCAAGATGGTCCTGATTGACCTAAATACACAGTCTACAGGAGATCTTGACTCCTTTTGTACTCCCATACTTCGGTCGAGAGGGTGCCGGGGAGAATGATCAAGGTACTACTTATTAGTCCCTGACGTCGCTTCAGAGTCCCGACCTTGTTTATGGTCTTCTTCGTAAATGACAAATCCACGTAAGAAACACCTTTTAGGTACGATGGTCTTTATGGGTTCGCGACTAGACTTTCAAACTTCGAAACAATATTTCTCGGAATAAACATTTCCGTGGAAAATTGGAAACGGTTGTCTTACGATGGGTTCACTACTATTATTATTGGTAGTGGGAGTTTTGTAAAAGGGAACTCAGTTTAGTGACCTTGAACGTCAGAAACCTAATCGTTTCGTTTATGTAGTAAGGACGTGTGGTCTTTGTCGTAGACTCTCTCCTCAGATCTCTCGATCGCTCACCTCATTAGGTGTAACCTTGAGTACAGAAGATTGTGGATGAAGTGACGAAGTACGAAGGTCACTAAGGTTTATGTATATAATAATGTATACATTATGCAATCCCTTTGGACAACGGAAGGTACCCGAAGGGACTACCGAGTCTTCCATTTCTTAGACGGACGTTACGTCCTCTGGAACCAAATTAAGGACCTCAACTCTACGGGACTGCAGTGGAGTGACTCTTTATTTGTAACCTGTATGCAGGAGTCCAAGACCTTAAAAGGGTTCTCTTCATATTCTCGGTATAAGAAGTCTCGAAAGATTTAATACACTCACATATTTGGTCATACATGAATGTATTAAATACAGATTTTGTCTAAATAAACATATCCTTCATTTTACTCAGTAATAACCTAATATTTACAGAAAGTTTTAGTAATTAAATGTAAAAAGTAGAACGTGATAGTTCTTATTATTAAATTATTAAGGTTTTTCTCTAATTGAATCTTAAAATTTCACACCAAAACTAAAAAAACCTTTTTTATCGAAACAAAATTTTTGTATAGGATATAAAGATAAACAATAAATTTTTCAGTGACTAAAAGTCTCGTTACGTTCGTTATACAGTGTCCTTTTTCTCATACACCTAAGTCTAACAATATTAAGTGACTGTCAGTCACACTAACTTTTGGACCAATCTTGATATCTCTTTAGTCCGAATAGTTATAATGTAGACGACCATTTTCCCTCTTAAAACAACACTTACATCTCAATTAAACCGTCTTATTAATGGACAAACAGTATATCGATTCAAAATTAATGTCGTTCACGACTTTTTCTTAAGATACTTTTTAATATAGAAACCAGGTATTCTTATGAAAGAAGAAACTTGATTCGGACATGTAACTGGTGAAGACATTTTGTACGAAAGGATAAATAATAAACATAGAGTCGGCAACAAGTATTGCTTTTATTTTGTCCAGTAAAAGTGATGAACTTCCCTCCCAGTCTTCTTTATTTCGACTCGAGAAAGGTTTGAGAAATGTCGAGAAAACAAGACGGCGACTCGTCGCCAACGGGAATTCAGCAATACTGAAAAAAGAGTTTGTACGAGTATTAGAGGTGGTTTTTCTGGTGTATTTTACCGTTCGACAATTTCTTCTTTTTGATGTGTGTTTTTCCTATGTTTGAAAAAGTCATCACATTGACTTCTTGTAGAAAGAGTAAAGGGGCTGGGTAGTCTCTAAGGTGTCTAATGAGTTAGAAATCGAAGAATATGTGTCTCTTTTACCCGAAGAAAAACAGGAAGGAACGAATCAGGAGATTACAAAATACTTTAAACTGAAAAGGGTGAATACTTTGAAAATTGAAACATATTGTTAGATATGAAAGATTTCACGTAAGTTTGATAAGTAAACTAGAACTTTTGGAACTCCTTGTGTAGTGGGTCGATTCATGGATACGGGGAAAATTTCTTATTCTTACTTCAACGTAAGAACCTATTATGTGTTACTTTCTATAAATCCCAATATTCTGGTACTCCGTTCGTTGAAAGTGACTTGAGTTCCTTTTGTTTGTTTGTCACTTTCACTTTCACTTCAGTGAGTCAGCACAGGTTGAGACACTGGGGCACCTACCATCGGGTGGTCCGAGGAGACAGGTACCCTAAGAGGTCCGTTCTTATGACCTCACCCAACGGTAAAGGAAGAGGTCCCCTTAGAAGGGTTGGGTCCCTAGATTGGGTCCAGAGGGCGTAACGTCCGTCTGCAAAATTGGAGAGTCGATGGTCCCTTCGGGTATCTTTCTCTTTTACTCGTTGTTAACTACTTTCCTAACCCCGTCAAGTCAAGTCGGTGAGTCAGTACAGACTGAGAAACGTTGGGGTACCTGACGTCGTGCGGTCCGGAGGACAGGTAGTGGTTGAGGGCCTCAAATGAGTTTAAGTACAGGTAACTCAGCCACTCCGGTAGGTTGGTAGAGTAGGAGACAGCAGGGGAAGAGGAGGACGGAAGTTAGAAAGGGTCGTAGTCCCAGAAAAGTTTATTCAGTCGAGAAACGTAGTCCACCGATTTCATAACCTCAAAGTCGAAGGTGTAGTCAGGAAGGTTACTTATAAGTCATGACTAAAGGAAATCCCACCTGACCAACCTAGAGGAACGTCAGGTTCCCTGAGAGTTCGTAGAAGAGGTTGTGGTGTCAAGTTTTCGTAGTTAAGAAGTCGTGAGTCGAAGAAAATATAAGGCTGAAAGTGTAGGTATGTACTGATGACCTTTTTGGTATCGAAACTGATCTACCTGGAGACAACCGTTTCATCGTTGTATACCTAGAGTCATTTACCATACGTTCACAAAAGAGATAATAAGAACGTTGAAAATACATTCAATCGAGTCAAAAGGTTTGGAGACTGAAAAACCATTAATAAAAGTTTATGTTTGTAAAAATATTTTCTGTCTCTCTATGTCCTCTCAATTTAGTAAACGTATACGATTGTCTCGACTAAGTCAAGTCAAGTCAGTGAGTCAGTACAGGCTGAGAAACGCTAGGGTACTAAACGTCGTGCGGTCCGGAGGGACAGGTAGTGGTTGAGGGCCTCAAGTGGGTTTAAGTACAGGTAGCTCAGTCATTACGGTAAGTCGGTAGAGTAGGAGACAGCAGGGGAAGAGGAGGACGGGGGTTAGGGAGGGTCGTAGTCTCAGAAAAGGTTACTCAGTTGAGAAACGTACTCCACCGGTTTCATGACCTCAAAGTCGAAATCGTAGTAAGGAAGGTTTCTTTAGGGTCCCGACTAGAGGAAGTCGTACCTGACCAACCTAGAGGAACGTCAGGTTCCCTGAGAGTTCTCAGAAGAGGTTGTGGTGTCAAGTTTTTGTAGTTAAGAAACCGTGAGTCGAAAGAAGT
Organism: Capra ibex; assembly: GCA_006410555.1. Taxonomy (NCBI): domain Eukaryota; kingdom Metazoa; phylum Chordata; class Mammalia; order Artiodactyla; family Bovidae; genus Capra; species Capra ibex. The sequence continues at coordinate 36,337,414 of SJYO01049755.1, read as the reverse complement.
GTCAGGTTGAAAGTGTAGATACGTACTTGTGACCTTTTTGGTATCGGAAATGATCTCCCTGGCAACAACCGTTTCATTACAGAGATGAAAAATTATACGACAGATCCAACCAGTATTGAAAGGAAGGTTCCTCATTCGCAGAAAAGTAAAGTACCGATGATAGTGGTGGACGTCACTAAAACCTCGGGGGTTTTTATTTCAGACTGTGACAAAGGTGACAAAGGGGTAGATAAAGGGTACTTCACTACCCTGGTCTACGGTACTAGAAGTAAAAGACTTACAACTCGAAATTCGGTTGAAAAAGTGAAAGGAGAAAATGAAAGTAGTTCTCCGAAAACTCAAGGAGAAGTGAAAGACGGTATTCCCACCATAGTAGACGTATAGACTCCAATAACTATAAAGAGGGCCGTTAGACTAATCTTAGGTTCATAAGAATAAAAAGGTGTGAAGGACATTTAGATGTGAGATAAAGACATATTTTACTTGTCATTGAAGGTGAATTTTATAAATATTTGGTGTTAATGTGAAAAACGGTTAGTCAGTAGTCACGGTATCGAGTTCCTTTTGAGTATTAATAATAAATCGATATTGATACAAATATATAGTATAATGGGTAAAGTTCAGTAAAAATAGTGGGATAAAATAAACTAGGAGTATTGAAAAACTTATTTCATCTATCGTGTCCGTAATAACCTGGGTAAAATGTCTAGTTCCTTATCTGACACTTTGATTGACCGTCGGTATAAGACCTCTGTCTATGTGTTCAGACTTTTGAAGTCTTGTCATGAGTAAGGTTACTTAGGAGAACTGTCAGGTCACGGAGAAGTATGGGAATTACTGGTATAGATTTTGAAGGTCCAGAGTCCAAAATCATTATCTGTTTTTATTGTCAGTGAATTTCTTGTTTTGGCTTACTGACTTTTTCTACGGGTACAAAAGAATGATAATATGTATTGTCGATTCATATAACTCATGGATGGACGATACACGTTCCTTCACGAAATATATATATAATAGATTAAATTAAAACGGTGTAGAGATACTGTACATTAAGAGTATCAGGGGTAGTATGTTTGTTCCTTTGTACAGACTCTCAGATTGAACTGACTATACGTCTTGATAGTCCCGATTCCGTCCTGGACACTTGGAGGGTGACAATTAATGTAACAGGATCAGGTGTAAAAGGGAAAAAGGAAATTCGAGTCAACTATAAAGTCGGTTCAAGAAAAAGTATATAAGTTACTAGAAATTTAAGACGTTAACTCTCTTAAGAAAGGTCCTTGTGTCAAACATACCTTTTCGTGTACAAACTTTTTCGTCCATGGTATAGGATAAACGTAACCGTCGTCAGAGACCGTATATAATTTGTAGGTCACTCACAAACAATTTACATTTCCTACAAACCTCAAGAGAGAATTTTTCGAAAGTTCTACAGTACTAGATTTATAAATTTATCAACAACAACAAATCAGTGATTCAACACAGACTGAGAAAACGTTGGGGTACCTGATATCGAACGGTCCGAGGAGACAGATGCCCTCAACGGTCCGTTCTTATGACCTCTCCCAACGGTAAAGGAAGAGGTCCCCTAGAAGGGTTGGGTCCCTAGCTTGGACACAGAGGACTTAACTGTCCGCCTAAGAAATGGTGATTCGGTGGTCCCTTGGGGTTCATGAATTTATGTCCTAAATACTTAGTCAAGTTAACTGAAGGGACCACCGAGTCTGTCATTTCGTAGACAGATGGTATGCCCTCTGGGTCCAAGCTCGGGACCTAACCCTTCTAGGGGACTTCTTCCTTTACCGTTAGGTGAGGTCATGATAACGGACCTTTTAGGGTACCTGTCTCCTCGGACCATCCGATGTCAGATACCCCAGTGTTTCTCAGCCTGTGCTGACTCGCTGAATTGAAAGTGAAAGTGAAAGTTAAAAGGTTCAGAGTCGAAACGACGTTTTGTGTATCAAAGTTTCGGTCTTTTTTTTTTACTATTCACTTGTTTAAAGTGAATTCTTATAAAAATTCGGTAATTTTATAAAATTATAAAAATTCAAGAACCTTTGGACTTGACGAGACAGTTATTAGACTGTCAAAACCTGACAGGTTTATTGGAAAAAAACTATTAGAGGACAAAGATACTGTTTTTATTACGAGTCAGAGTGGCGACCACCCTCAGGTACTAAAAAGGGAAACGATGGTCAGTCCTATTTTTCACTTGTGTCCACTGAATGATACATTCTACGGGAGCGTCTGCGGTCGACTCGTTACTACGTCTTTTCCTAGTCAGTCCCTTCTGCACTTCAGGTCCATTCACCGTCCTATGTTTCTCATGTGAAAAGGTGGAGGAAAGAAGGATGGGTGCTAACGTCGGTAGGGAAAACACCTACCGAGGTTTCAAAGACTATAAGTGAACATAGACAGAAAGGAGTTTGTGCTTATCAATCCACTCGATTCTAGATCTGGCGTAAGGGGATGTAGAAAGGACGGAACCGTGATACTGGAAACAGAATAGGGCGGGTCACGTGTCTGTGAAATTCACGTGTCGAATTGAACTGACGTTACAATCACTTAAAGTCCCATTTTTCACGTAAGTCCATTCAGTTAGTGTACAGCCAGAGTCCAAAGAGGTGAACCGTGGTCAAATGCCGTCGTTTCGTTGAGGAAAGTCCGAGACGGGTAATAGTGAAGAGAACGACAGGTAGTGGGAGTGGAGCCCGAGAACTGGAGACCAAGAATGATTATGTGGACGGTCAGGTCTGTGCCCATGAACGTCTAAGACGTCTTACTCCGAAAAAGGACAGAGGTCGAGTTGTGTAGGAGGTGTTCGTAGAGAGTTTCTGACGTACTGACATCCTGTGGGTGCGGAGGTGAAGGGAGTAGAGGAAGTGGAGGCGCGGAGAAGTAGAGGAGAAGGGTGAGACACGAAACGGGTCAGGGACGAGAAACCGTATACGAAAACGTAAACGGTGAAAAGGGAGAACAAGTCAGTGGTTCAACACAGACGGAGAAACACTAGGGCACCTGACGTCGTACGGTTCGGAGGGACAGGGAGTGGTAGAGGGTCTCAAACGGGTTCAAGTATACAGGTAACTTAACCACTACGGTAGGTTGGTAGATTAGGAGACTGCAGAACAAGAGAAAGACGGAAGTTGGAAGGGTCGTAGTCCCAGAAAAAAAGGGGAGATGAAAGAGAGAGAGAGAGAGAGAGAGAGAGAGTGTGTGTGTGTGTGTGTGTGTGTGTGTGTGTGTTTTCTGACCTCCCTCGTTTGACCTAAACCAGGGCAACTTAAAGAACTTGGCACAAGGGACCCAAGAAAAAAAGATACAGAGAGATTAGATGATAAAAGATCGTTTTCGAAAGAAACCTAAATACTGTGGTCGGGATTGTCGGACTTAAATAGACTACGAGACTTATTGAAACGAGGGCCCCGACTTCAGCGTTGATATTGTGAGCCTAATAATAATTATTAATAGTTAGTAAGAGAAAAAATTTTCTAGGAAGGACAATAGAGAAACATAATAAATTACAACAACAAATCAACCCTTCAGTACAGTCTGAGAAAACGTTGGGGTACCTGACATCGGGTGGTCCGAAGAGACATGTACCCTAAAGGGTCCGTTCTTACGACCTCACCCAATGGTAAAGAAAGAGGTTATAGTAAATTATAAATATAAATTTATGTCTCGACAACGGTCCCAGTGGCGAGTTATACATGAGTGACTTTTTTTCCTTATAAAAAATGAGTGAGTCCCGTTTATTATGATTTGATCACTAATCCTGTACTTACGGGATTTTATCGGTCTTTTTCCTCTTAGACTTACTATTGACTCATGGCTGCTGTACGACCTGTGACGATATTTGAATCAATATAGACATGATCAGTAAGATGAATCTTCTTGATCTGAATTTTTTTTTTATGTGTGGACATCTCGATCCTAAACCTGGGTTCAGTAAAACAGAAGTTTTCAGTCACGACTGAGAGTTTTCTTTCAAGACGTATTTACGATTTACCATTTTGGGGTAGTAATTAATGTACCTTCCTTAAACGTAAACGGACGTTAAATGTGTAAAAGAGGTCTGATTAAATTAACGGTTACGATCATTTCACGAAGAAGGGTGTTAAATGATCCGAAGAAAACATTTTTCGATTTACCTTCAAACGACAGTTCCACCACTCCTTCTCTTCTGACTCTAAGTTCATTTTTGAACGATTGACCACACGTTTTGGTACGGGTAATTCTCCCCTTGTTGAGAATGTCTTATGTCTGACCAGAGATGTAGCAAACAATTCCCGACCGTATCTGAACAAGGACGCCCGAGTGAGGGTTCAGTCGGGGTACTTCCGACTTTGTTTGGGGGTACCTTTTATTATAACCAATAATAATCTATCTTAATAATAATCCATCTTAGATCCCGTAACGCTACTTGTACGACAAGTGACAATCCACAAAAGACACTCCGCAATAATGATAACAATGTTTAATCGTTTTCTATTTCACGTGAATTACGTAAAAGGAAGTTAAATGTACGGGAAGGAAGAATTTAGTAAAGGTCTTTACGAATCCTTTATACTTTCCTCAAATAGTCTGTTTGCTTAACAGAAAAGGAGGTCGTCTTACAGTCTAGTGAAGAACTTTCTAGGAGAGGTTTACGAAGTTGAGTTTGGTTAAAATTGTTTGAACTGATATGTGTGGTATTAATCCTTCGGTTAAGTAAGTCAAGTAAACGTAGGCAGATTTATTAAAGAGGACTGTCTACTGAAGGCAAGATTCATGGTTCATGAAAAATTAGGATCCGTCCAATAACGACTCCTATTTGCTAAAGTGTAAGAGTATTTCTACGGTCAGTAATTCTTATAATTGTGCTTAAGGAAGTGGAGCCTATCTTTCCTCGACAGTAAAATCGTTACAACGACGTAGTCGGAAAGATAACAGTCTGTGTTGTTTACTACTCTTTTAGTTAAATGAGAAATCTTAATCAGTTCACTCCTTAAGAAACTTCACCCCCCAGTCCCAAAAACAGACCTAAGGCATTAGACCTTTTCGCCCATGACATATCTGAAACCATTTTACAACACTTTAAATTACTCCTGACAAACGACGGTATCTGGAAGGTCTGTCTTAGATAGAGACTTTTTCTTAAGGGGTGAGAATTTTATCTCCAAACTACTCGTGGTCTACACCAAATTTACTTCGGAACAGGTCGACTTGAGTCTTATATAAAACTAGACATACTCCGTGTCAGATCTTTCTCCCCGTCACTTAACTAGCAGGTCTCGGACACAACTCCAACCACCACCCCGAACTTATATATAAATGAGGTATTTCAAAGAGTGTAATCCGTTTTACGTTTACTCGAAAATTGTTTATGAAAGATTATCAACCTCCTACAGTATGAACGACGAATACTCTGTTAAATGTTAAAATAAAGTACAGATTCTACACGTCTCCTATCGTAAAGTTACCCATCGGTGTTGGAAATCCTACTAGACACAAGACCGTTACTATCGTGAAGGTGTAGAGTCAAAGAGGTGGGTGTTTCCCTTCTAATCGAGTAAGAAGTTCTTACTGTTCGTAAATTATAAACCTTTTCTGATTTATTACTTCACGAACCTAAGATATCTTTACGGTCCTCTTTTCTAAATAAAGTTCAGTTTTAGATCATGTTTGTACTGGAAGGATAACATTTAGAGTCCTTATCCCTTTCTTTAATGTACTTCTGACAAAGAACCCGACTCTTAAACCTTTATGTAATTATAACCCTACGAAGTCTACTATTTTTTTATAATTTTTGTAGACGAATAATATTAGAGAACAGAAACCTCTACTCTTTTTAAGAAAGACGATGTGACAGGACTTTCTTACGTCAATCATTTCTAAATTTACTGTCCTTACTTTCCCAGTAGAAAACTACAGAAACGGAAACCCGTCCTGATATCAATTTGATGGAGTCCTTTCTCTTGTTACGACAAAGAACGTTTTTAGAGGTCCACTCTTATTATTTTTAATTTTTCTCGTGTTCCCTTTCGAGTCCCTGGAACTTTAATTATTTCCAGTCAAAGTCGATTAAAGTCAAGTTTAGGTATAGATAAACGGTCATCGGACTACGAAGCGAATCACTTTGCGGTTTCCTACACTATAAACCGTTATCAAGATACTCTTAAGGTAAATCATAATCGTACTTACAGACCAGTAGCAAAACAAGTGGAGGAGAAGTGGGGTACCCCCTCCCTCCCTCAGGACAGGATCCCAAGAGTCTACTGGTTTGTGTCCTGCAGACTGAGCCCTGTGTCCTCTAGTTTTCATTAAGTAATCAGTGTATATGATTCTCAGGTCCCCCCTCCCCTATGAGACCCAGTGTACCCCGTTGTGTCTCCGATGTAAATCCTTGTCTCCCTTCTTCTTCTCGGATATTCCTCGTCCGAGACATCATTGGACTCTCACTCTCCATGGGTCCTAGGGTCCCTTCCTACACTAACCGACCAAAGTTACTGACCCGTCCGTCCCTTCATTTGGGTCGTCCTACGTCGTATCCGTCTGACGACGACAGGTCGATGTCCCCTTGATCGGTCACTCTCTCAGAAAGGGTTTGCCACCCCTCGTATAGCCCATTTTCATCCCCTTGTGTGGCGGAAACCCCCGGGGCACTCCGAGTTTCTACAGTCCCGTCGTACACTTTAGAATCGGGAAGGTTCGGTCACGAAGTATGTTCGATACAGCTGTATACCCTACGAATACAGGGGACCCGATATGGCTGGGGAGATTCTCTCCAGAAACGGTATTAATAACACAGAGGACACTTTTTTCAGTGGAACTGACCTAACTATTGGAACCCCGTATTCGTCAAAAGATCGTTCTCACGAGAGTCCGGTTCCGATATATTCATCGAGTTACTAAGTACGTCTTCATAAGAGACGATGAACGAAACTAAATTTACTTTTCTCTTCCGTACGGGACGTAGTAAGTCTGTTTAATGTATAAATAAGGAGTGAACTAAAAGTAAACGGTGCTCCACTTACAACTGGTCAAAGATGAAGGTCGTTTTTTCTCTTCGCTTGGTTTCACTCCTCATACAGACACAAGAGAATAAAGGGACGTTAAATTGGCGACTCCTCTATTACCTGAGTCCCTCTGGACTCCAAGGTCCGTCTCAAACCTGGAGACTTCAAATTACCTCACACACACACATACACACACCCACCCACACGAATCAGTACATGTTGGGAAACACTGGGACACCTGACATCGGACGGTCCGAGGAGACAGGTACCCTAAGAGGGCCGTTCTTATGACCTCACCCAACGATAAAGGAAGAGGTCCCCTAGAAGGGTTGGGTCCCTAGTTTGGGTGTAGAGGACGTCCACTTAAGAAACGGTGACGTGGTACACCCTTCAATTACGACCCGGACAAATTTTAGAATCCGTTACCTGAAGGGACCGTCAAGTTACAATTCTGAAGTGGAAGATTACGTTCCCGACCCTCAAACTAGGGACGAAGTCCTCTATTCTTTGTTACAACATTGTTTAAGTTATTTCTAAAAAATTTACCAGGTGTAGTTTTTTTTTTTTTTAGACCCCGTTCCGTAAATTAAAGAGATCTGGAGTTCAAGACATGGAAACATTACTCCTTCAATTTGATCTAGTTCACAATGTGATCTAGTTAGTGATGCAATCTTACGTGGATTTCTTGTATTCCGTGTAATTTCACGGACTGTGGGTCAGTTCTGAGTGTGTACCATCACTTTTGTCTCTACTGCCGAGACTGAACTCGTCTTGTTTTTCTCCCCTCTAGAACTTGATGCTTTGACATTACTCTAGAGTCAGGAAGGACTTCGGGTATGGAGTTCTTGACTTCCGGTTTTAAGGAGAAATCTTGGACTTAGTCAAAAAATAACAAGATTTAATCACCTCCGCCCTTTCAAGAAGATTAAGTGACTTGTAAGACGTACGGCCCCTCTCGGGTAACTGTGGCGAGGGGGGGGGGTGGTTCAGAGATTTTACTGTGGTGACATGTAGGTCGGTGGTGTCTGCCGTGACTGTCGAATGACGAAAGTGGCTTCCGATTGTTCCCTTACAGTGGTCCTTGCAAACTTGCGATTCGGTGTCTTTAAGTTGTGGACTGTCGAGTGTAAGACACATGAAGTGAGGTATAGTATTTCGTGTAGTCGTCTCTCGATAACAAAAGTGTAACTCGACGACAACACTATCAGACGTAAGAAAGGTGTCACCTCCTCAAGAGAGTATTTTATGTAGGTTCTTCAGACACTAAAGACTGTTTAGAGTGGGAAGTCCTTGAAAGGACCGGAAGATCCTTCAGTAGATGTGAGGCCTCCAGAGGACTACTCGTTATCGTCCTCGAGTCATCTCTGGTCGTAAGGACCACGGGAGTGCTCGTGTGTAGGATTCCTTACACTGTCCAGTCTGCAAGGAGAGGTTTAGAATGTTTCGAAAGATTAAAAATTTTAAATAATAATTAACCTCCTATTAACGAATTGTTACAACACAACCAAAAATAGTATATAGTTGTACTTAATCGGTATCTATATGTATACAGGTCCGAAGGGTCCACCGCGATCTCCATTTCTTGGGTGGACGATGAGGTTCTCTGTATTCTCTGTGTCCAAGTTAGGGACCCAACCCTTCTAGGGGACCTCCTCCTGTACCGTTAGGTGCGGTCGTAAGAACGGAGCTCTTAGGGTACCTGTCTCCTTGGACCACCCGATATCAGGTACCCCGACGTGTCTCAGTCTGTGCTGATTTCTCTGAATCGTGTCGTGCCGTATGTATACAGGGGAGGGAAAACTTGGAGGGAGGGTGGAGTAAGGTGGGGAGATCCGACATCGCCTAGTAGTCCGACTCGAGGGACGCGATATGTCTTTGAAGGGAAATCGATAGATGAAATGTGTACCATTACATTTATAAAGTTTCAATGAGGGAGTTAAACAGGGTGGGAGAGGAAGGTCGACGCACAGGTATTCGGATAAGAGATAAAGACTGATAAGGACGGGACGTCATTGATTGCCCTTACAGGGTTCTTGGTAGAACCAAGTAGTCATGGTAAAAAGATCTAAGGTATATATACGCAATTATAACAAAAGAAAAACAAAAATTAAATATTTTTAAAGGTTTGTATAGGGTTTCATTTTCAATAGTGTTGACGGGGACCGGGTGACGCGTTAAAGTTGTCAGGTAGTTGCTTCCGAGAGTAGGCTTGTGGACCTCCAATGGACCCCGGGGAGGTGAGGTTCTGACTACCGGGTCTACTGTAGCCCAACCGACAGTCGATGTAAGTCAGTTTTGTGAGTTACTTCACGGACAGGACCGGTGGAGGCTCTTAGTGTGGTCTAGGGTCTGAATCCTTCGGTCTACATGCACTTCTTAATGTCGTCTCTTCGGTTTAGTTCCTCTTCTTTTCTTCCCTTTAACCCTCTTAAACCCCCCCTTCTACCCTAAACTTGACACGAAACTTCCTTTACCCTCCCTACTGTAAAGTCCGACTCCACCTCCTACATTCCGTCCGACCCCGACCCGGCCCTTCTTGACCTTTCCGGTAGAAATCTTATACTAAGTATCAGAGTCCTCGACCTCATCCACTTCCGGTAACCCGACCCTTCTCTCTTTAATCACTGTGACCTTCCGCACTTACGGACCTCCTCCTTCAAGGAGTCCCCAACCCGTCGTCTCGGTCTTTGTCCCGTCCTTTTCTTAGTAGATTCCTTTTGCCTCCCATCATCGTACCCCCTCCCTCCCATCGTCTCTCCTACTTCACTTTTGAAAGAGTCGGGGTCGAGACCGGGTTTCTTGGGAAACCGACCCCCCAAAACCGAGGGTGTTTCTTTTCTTGTCTCTGGGTGCCTCTGAAAAATTTTATCTCCTACCTATATGTCCCATCCCGGGACTGGGGACCTTGAGGGACGTTTGAGAGTAATCGTTTTGCTCTCTGGTCTTGCTTTCGCTTCGTCGTCTTCGTGGACCACTCTCAGATTCTTTGTAGGCACAAATGATTCGTGAGCCAGAGACCTTGCGGACGGAGAGGTTTATGGTGTAGCAGGAGTAGGTGAGGTAGGGTGGTGCCCGCCCGCCGATGACACGGCCCACGGACCCCCGCCCCCGCCCCCCCCCCCTGGCGTCGGACTCTCGGGACGGTTGGGAGCTGGGTGAGGGAGGGAGGGAGGCTCCTCGGAAGAGCGCACCGGCCGTCCGGCCGGTCGACGTCGAGTCAAACAAACGGCTCCAAACGTACGTGTATAACTCAACGGAAAAAAAAAAGGTCGGTCAAGTCGTCACAGGGCTTTAAGTGGGGGTCACATTGAAGACGGAGACGAGGAGGGGAAGAACCTTGACGGAAAACAAACAGACCGTCGGAACCAAGATACCCCCACACACACTACTACTATTATGCGCCTGAATATATTGGGAGACGTAGAGAGTTCGCGAAGCGTCTGGCCGGGAGAACGGAGGGGGCCGGGCACAGTCCGGCCCGCTGGCCTCGCCGATTATCCTTTGGGGCTGGGCTCCGCGCCTCCAGTCCTCCCTCCCGTCTCCCCCAGTCTCCGGCCGGGAAGGGCCGGGGGCCGCGGGGGCCTCCAGTCCCTCTATTCTTTGTTACTGAGAGCGGGGGCCCTCCTCCTTCCTTCGGGGCGACGGCGGCGGAATAGAGGCGAGGGCACGCAAGAGGGTCAAGGGTCTCGACCAAGAGATCTCTCCTGAACCTTCCGCCGAAAACATTCATACTACGAGACGAAAAAGAAAGTATTCCTTTCTTGGTTTCAAAGGAGTGACGGGAACAGGTAAAGTAGAATAAATAAGGGCTCTTATCTAAGGGGACGCGAGTCTATGATGGGACTAACCTTTACACAAAGACCGGTTTCAGAAGGTGGGTTTAACCCAGGGAAAATTTTTAACATCCTCCTTTTCTCCAAAGACAACGAGTAAGTAAATAAGTGTTTTAACAGGGGGAGCAAAGGGGTACAGGACCAGGACCACCATCGACTGACCAGAGGTGTGTGTGTAGAGTGGGATGTTCCCTTGGGACCAATAAGTGGAACGAACAATCCATAGGTCTTTATTACAACGTTGAAACCCGAATTCAAAGAGACGAAAGTCCGTTTAAGTCAACACCCTTCAAAGAAAAGTGTGATACTCTTTAGAGTAAAAAGGCACATCAGAACTTTGAACATGACCGCACAAATTCGGAACGTTTTGTGACAGTGATCTCACCTGTCCACTTAAGAATGATTCAAAAAGTGACATATCGACTTTCTAGATTTATAATGTCTCTTACTTGAAGAATTCGTGATCGTTTTGGGTTTCGAGATAACAAGCTGACGCACAAATATTTCCTACGACTCAATCAAAACAAGAGTCCCTACTACGAGTTCCGAAACCCTTTAACAGAAAGTTGTTTTTCACTTAAATTTTGAGATCTTCTTTCTATGTCAAAGACTCGAAAATCCTTCATACTAAACGACTAACTTATTCGGCTCTTGTGTTTCAAGAGAGAACCCATCAACAAGTTAAACGAAAATACTTTGGTACTAATATTCAACCAAGTGATACTCTAGATCTTTTAATGATAGAAATAAGTTCATTCCTTTGATTCTTCATATTTAACATCTTTCGTCAAAATTCAGTACACATACGATCAGTGAAGTCAGTACAGACTGTGAAAACTCTGGGACACTTGACATTGGGAGGTCCGAGGAGACAGGTACTCTAAGAGGTCCATTCTTATGACCTCACCCAACAGTACGGGAGGAGGTCCCCTAGAAGGACTAGATCCCTAGCTTAGGCACAGAGAACGTAGAAGACGTAGCGTCCACCTAAGAAATGACGAATCGGTGACCCCTTCGGGAAAATCACAGTAATTCACGATACTAATTAAGTGACTCGAACTAATGAAATATATTTGTCGATACTTTTGGTGTATATTACACACACATAGTCACACACACACATATATACATTTTCTTAACTTCTATGATACATACATATACAAATTAATTTATATATATTAGTAGAGAATATAAACAACATTGATAGGTCACAAGTCACAGTAATGAACTATCATAGTATGGGTTTTATCTAATTCACCTTTCTAAAGTATAGTTTAAAGTCTTACGTTATCTAGATAAATAAGTAATAAATAAGTTGTTTGTACCTTTTGTAACATTTTAAGTGACAAAAAAAAAAAAAAATTCTCAGGGAAATTTACTGTAAAGCTAAATTTTAAGAAACACCGAAGGTTCTTTAAGATTCGGTATTAATTTAAACTTTTATTCTGACCTAAGATGAACGAAAGGGGGGATTTAAATTTTCACTCGACAGTTGTGATTTTAAGATACGATATAGATTAAATCAATGTTTCTAGTCGGTGTATTAGAGTCACAAGAAGTCTCCGTATGAACTGACACCATCCTCCCTGTGTTTGATACTAAACTAGACCGACACTCCGAACCAAAACGGTAATGTACCAATACACTGGTCGTCGTTCTAGAAAGTCTAAAAGTTAGAGTTTAAAGTGGAGACACTTTCCTCTGTTTACGATACCCTAACCGGTTGGGTTATGAATAGGGTTCCTCTCCTAACAACTTTCCTAATTTTCCTTTCTTTTGTACATTTCATAGATCGTGCCACAGACTTACGTCTTCACAAAGTCAGTTAAAATCCTGAAAAGGTAAACGTGTCAAAAAAGTAGAAACTAAGTCACGGAACCAAAAAACTCGTAGATGAAATATAACGGACGTCACGATTCGTGATCACTACGGTTTTACTTGTTCTCCTCAGTATAGGACGGGCCCCCTCGAGGATGAGATTCCTTTGTTTGTTTGTTTGTTTTTTTTGTTTTGTTTAAAGAATTGTCATATTGTGGACGTTTTTTTGTCTTCAATCAATACTAATTCACTGTCTTGACTCCCGTCTCATTAAGAGAGGTTACTTTAAGTTTCGTCGAAAATGTTTCTACTACAACTAACATACTCAAAATTTCCTAGTCGACCACTACACCTTCCTGTAAGGTATTTCCTTCCCGGAACCTCTCGTCTTATTCATTCTTCCGGTTCTACCCCCTCTGCCGTCCCTACCCCTTGTCCCCCACCCCGTCTCTGACCCTTGACCAAAGTCAACCATGACCTGACAACTCAGATCCCCAGGACCTCTAAATTAGTCCCCAGGTTAGTACTTATACCACCACAGAGTACGAGTCCATCCACAAACGTGAGTAGTGAGATCATTTTGAGTTTGAGTACAAGTACTCAAAAAAACCAGTTCGAGTACTAGGTTGCTTTACAGAACATCTAAGCGCAATTGCATTTTTCGAACCCGACCGTGTACAATGGACATAGTGATTCTGTAATCAACCAAGTTATCTGGTAAAACAAATAAACACAAAAAAAACAAGCATCGTTTGGGTTAAGTTACTACCTTCGTAACATCGCGTTCAAGGAAAGGAGTGACTCTGATGAAAATTCCAATGACCATGAAAATTCTAACGACAACTCAGTTACCTCTCAGTTCCTTTCTGAAACAAACCCCGACTCTTCCGTCTTTCATCTACACTAAATACAAAATCCTTCTAAAATATGTCTAGTAGATGATACGTCACACCTTACATCCCACCCGTTTCCGAATCCCTCACTATCACGACATTTGATGCTCTAGTTAACTTTCTGATAACATTTGTTCACTCTTGACGATTCCGTACTCGGGACATCCACCTGTTACCCCGTGTCTGACGGCTCTATAAATCTTCCACCCTGTAAGAGTTGAGCCCCTGACTTACTTCCTTACCTCTTTTTTCCTTTGTGGATATTATATAATCGAAATTCGAACGTGTTTACCCATCGATATTATCTTATGGTATTTTGTTCTTCCGCATGTTCAATTGTCTTCCTTCAACTCAATCGACCCCGACGAATAAATTGAATATACGTCCCATATAGTACTCTTTGCGACCCGACCTACTTCGTGTTCGACCTTAGTTCTAACGACCCTCTTTATAGTTATTGGAGTCTATACGTCTACTGTGGTGAGAATACCGTCTTTCACTTCTCGATTTCTCGGAGAACTACTTTCACTTTCTCTTCTCACTTTTTCAACCGAATTTCGAGTTGTAAGTCTTTTGATTCTAGTACCGTAGGTCAGGGTAGTGAAGTACCGTTTATCTACCCTTTTGTCACCTTTGTCACTATCTGAAACCCGAGGTTTTAGTGACGTCTACCACTGACGTTTGTACTTTAATTTTCTGTGAACGAGGAACCTTCTTTTTGATACTGGTTGAATCCATCGTACAATCTTTCGTCTCTATAATGAAACGGTTGTTTCGAGGCAGATCAGTTTCGATATCAAAAAGGTCATCAGGACATACCTACACTCTGAACCTGATACTTCTTTCGACTCGTGACTTCTTAACTACGAAAACTTGACACCACAACCTCTTCCAAGAACTCTCAGGGAACCTTACGTTCCTCTAGGTTGGTCAGGTAGGATTTCCTTTAATCAGGACTTTTAAGTAACCTTTCTGACTACGACTTCGACTTTGCAGTTATAAAACCGCTGGACTAAGCTTCTTGACTGAGTAAACTTTTCTGGGACTACGACTCTTTCTAACTTCCACCCTCCTTTTCCCCTACTGTCTCCTACTCTACCAACCTACCGTAGTTGTTGAGCTCCCTGTACTCAAACTCATTTGAGGTCCTCAACCACTACCTGTCCCTTCGGACCACACGACGTCAGGTACCCCGGCGTTTCTCAGCCTGTGCTGACTCGCTGACTTTACTTGACTTTACTTGACTTGACTTACAACCCAACTCTCCGATTGGATGTTGTAATTCATTATATTCTTCAGTCAAAAACAAATTAGAAAAAATATATTTACTATGACAAAAAACAAAGGAAATGTCACAACACAATCAAAGTCCATATATTACTTCATATATACATATATATATGTGTATATGTATATACTGACTTAGTTAAAAAATTTTAAGAAAAGGTAATATCCGATAATGTTCTATAACTGATATCAAGGGACACGATATGTCATCCAGGAACAACCAATAGATAAGATACGTATCAACATATATGAAATTAGAGGTTTAGGATTAAACAGGGAGGGACTGGGGAACGGGGAGACCATTGGTATTTAGACAAGAGATACAAACAGTCATACAAAGACAAAACATTTATTCAAGTAAACGTAGTAAATTTTTTTAAGGTGCACTATAGTGAATATACACCTTAGATTTTTTTACTATGCTTAATATAACGAATATACATTTTGCATCGAAAAATTTTTCATATTTTAACGGTTTAAACAGAATCTTTACATCTCTGTTTTGTATCTTTGGCCCGAGAAGGGGAAATACGAGTCAGGGGGTCTTCTTTGCAGTCAGAGACCCGAGTGACCCCGAGACTCGAAGGTAGCACATGGAGACGGCAACTCACCCAACAAAGGGTGAGTCAAAGTTGTCCTTCCGGTACAGGTCTCGTCAGAACGGTTATTGAAACATATGGGAGTTTTTCTCTTTAGACATGAAGGAGATTTGGAAGTCTTTGTTCGTCTCTGAACCTTTTTCTAGGCATCCGCTCATCTTATGAATAAGTATTTCTCGTGTATAAGTACTTCTTAAATATGAATGAGTAGTACTTCATCGAGAAAGGAATCGTCCCAAAAATAAAATGAAGGGACCTTAACTCCTGGGTGAGTCTCTGATCTCCTTTTCTCCTTTGCATATTCTGATTTCGTTTCTTCCACTAAAGAATGGACCGGCACTGAACAGGGTGTTTGTAAAGGAGGAAGTCCCACTCGTCCTTCAAGAAGGGTAACTGAACTTACCCCCTAGGACCTTTCCTCTCCACACAGTGTAAACATTTAAAAAACTTCTATTGCTCTCCTTCTTAAAATTGTAAATCTCACTTGTCTTTTGTTCGACTAATCGTCTGTCCTTCGACACTGAAAAATTCAGAAACTCCAGACTAATGAACTATTGGAATCAAAAGAATATCGGAAAATGGGAAAGATTAGAAGATACCGTTTCGGAGATAACCTAAAGGACTTAAAATCTCGAGAATGGGTGTGGACTTGTGAAGCCTCGTTTTTGGTAAATAATGCTTTCCCCGAACGGGGTCGGAAGTACCGACTAGAGTGTTTCAGTTCATATTATAAAGGAGGACCATCCATTTGACATAGTTGTATAAATTTTCCTCTAAATTCTTTGAAAACAGTGGAGGTTTATATCTCAAAATAGTGAGTAGTCTTTCTATCATAAACCAATAATATACTTAAGGTAGGCCGAAGACCCTCGAGTGAAGTTTAAGGGGTTTGAAGTCTCTAATAGAAACCAAAGACTCTACTACATTTTCCAAAATTTTGTCAAATTTTTCTTTCACTCCTTCCTTCCTTTCCTTGACAGTGATAGAAATTATATTTTATTAGTGGTTTATATATGAAATCTTATCCTACTCGAACGTAATACCCTTTCAAATAATAAATTTCTTCCTCGTTCTATATAACCCCCCTTAAGGGTAATCGTACGAACTTTCGTACTCCTTATATGGCTCGAGGGTATTTACCACGACCGGTAAGACGAAAATCCAATGAGTTCGGTAAATTTCAGATCGAAGGATTCGTTCCTGAAGCAGAAGTACTAGAAAACCCCAAACGACTGTATTACTAACTCAGGTCCGACCCACGACGACCTCGGTGACACGAGAGGATGCATCACAAACTTCTCCCGACCCCACGTCGACACGACCGGGGGTCTGTGGACTCAGGTCTTATGACGACTTAAAACGAAGTAAAGACCCGAGGTACGTTTCGACCTTCACGGGGTTGAGAGAGAACCCAAACCGAAGGACAAGTGTACAAAAGACCCGAGTACAGTAACACGTACTTCATTACCAGGGTGTACGCATGTGGTAGATGTTACCGTTCTAAACACACCGAGCCACATTCGAAGGATTACTCCTGTAAAACCTGGAAGGTTGTTGAGGAAGCCCTTCCGCCAACCTTGGCGAATAATGAAAGGTTCCACTCCCCTCGTCTTTCTCTCACGTAAAGACGTTGTCCTGATTTCGGTGAAAATCCTCTGCTAATTTCCTGTTGTCGAACTCCTTTTCTTTGTAAAGAAAGTGTGTAGATAGATTTGCGTACATGCACATCTCATATGTCTTTACGGAAGTTAGGTGTCAAAATTTTATAATCAATGACAAAGTCGTAAAGTGATTGATACTTACCACGATCACAAAAGGTGGTCCCTGACAATAAACTTACTGTAAAGAGACGTCGTTTTAGACTACTCAAATGCTTCAAACTCTCGGTCCTTTACGTCAAGTCAAAGACTTGTTGTCTCTTTCGGGTCTGTCGAGTCCAGTCAGTAGGTGATCGAGAGGTCGTACCGAAGGATCCACGGTTCATGTCATCGTGTGATTAAGTCTCTCTCTGCGGTTTGGTTTGAAAGTTTGCTTTCGAGAATTTGGTAGTTCGAACTGAAGACCTGTATAATAGTCGTCCACTTTAACACCGCGTGTGGTGTGAACAAACACCTACAAATTACAGTTTAATCAACCCGATGGACCACCGAGTTTGTTATTTCTTAGATAGTCGGACGTTATGTGCTCTTGGTCCAAACCAGGGACCCAACTCTTCTAGTGGACCTCTTCCTTTACCGTTGGGTGAGGTCATGCAAACGGTCTTCTTAAGGTACCTTTCTCCTCGACCACCCGATGTCAGGTGCCCCGGCGTCTCTCAGTCTGTGTTGACTGTGAAAGTGACGAAAAGTCACAGTTTAATTACCCGTGTACACGGTTGTAAAAAATCTTAAAATCTCGTCCTACACTAAAACCTCCAGAAGGTTAGATTGGACAATAAAATGTTCGTCTCTCTAACTCTGAGTATACTCGAGTGAAGTTTGCGTGTGCACATGAAGCCTCAGAATCCAGCTCAGCAACGAACGTCTTTTATACTATCTAGACCGATTTCCTTTTTTTTTCTTATTTTACTGGGTTTCGACCTGACCACCAAAGGAAAAGGCAAGTTCAAACACATCGGGTCGAAATCCCGACACCCGACGAGAACAAAAGAACGAAGTCCTCGTTAAGTCCAAGAGTCTGATCTATATGAACTGGTTGTGAGCTTATTTGAGGTCTGTCTGGTTCCCAGCTACACACTGAGTCTAGGACTACTATGTCACTATGAGTTAGTCACGTACCTCAAGACCCTTCTCTACTAATCTCGATTTTTACATCCTTTCTTGGGTTCCGTGTTGGAAGTACGGAGCCTTAGACTTTTGGACTGGTCTCTTTACTCTGGAAGGGGGCAGATCTGTCGTTGTCTCTGGGAGATTGATTTACGACGTAACACACCGTGTCTAAAATTCACGACATCCTTAAGACCCCTCTATCTATTTACTTTGGACTTCAACAGTCGACTAGGAACTCCGATGTGAACTTGTACTGACTTCACTGAATCGCACTTACGTGCGTGTGTACGTGCGCACATTGATATTTAGATGTTACTATATTAATATGAATGCCATAACTTTCACGTTTTATTTATCGATTAATTTATATTTCTTTTGATATTTGGTTGTTATAACACAACAACCGTAGTTTAATTAACCAATCTTAATCAGTATAACTAAAATAAACGGTTTACTACGACAAAACGACTTTGATTTCTTATTTAAACAAAATTGGTCACAAGTAATTATTATAACGGTTTTTCCTCTCTCTTTATAAAATTAATTTTTAAAGGTAACGTGTAAAGTATGAGACTGATAAATATCACTTAATAATGTTTAATCATGTATATTTCCTTCTTCCCTAGGTCCAAGGTAGACAACCACAACTCTAATACCTTGATTTTTGATACCACAGAGTCAGTAGGATAGTGGAATGTGAGAGAACCGTTTATTTTGAAGTGTCGTGTCCTCTTCACAAACTGAGAGTGTACGTCTGTGTATAATTCGTCCATATTTATAGACGGAGACAAGAAAGAAATTAGTGGAGATAGAAACTTATTGACGTGATAAAAGAATGTGTCATAGTAAGGCCACTACTGTTTCGTTTCGGAGGTAGATATGTTACTTACTTTTGAGATCAGAGTGAAGTACTTTTATAGAAACTGACGTTTAATATGGTACCCTCCAACATAGAAAGAATTAACCGAATCGTTTGTTAAGTCACGGTCATTATTACTAGTGGTTACAAACGACCGGTGAATAAGATTTAAAGATTACTCCTACAAACGGACAGTAGGTCCTCTTCCGTTACCGTGGGGTGAGGTCATGAGAACGGACCTTTTAGGGTACCAACCTCCTCGGACCACCCGACGTCAGGTACCCCAGTGATTCTCATCCTGTGCTGACTCGCTGAAGTGAAAGTGCAAAGTGAAAGTACGAAACCTCTTCCTTTACCGTTGGGTGAGGTCATAAGAACGGACCTCTTAGGGTTCCTACCCCCTCGGACCACCCGACGGCAGATACCCCAGTGTGTCTCAGCCTGTGCTGTCTTCGCTGAATCGTCATCGTCGTCGTCGGACAGTAGGAGTATAGTTGGGACACCTTAATCTATGATAAAAATTAGGAGTAAAAAGACTTCTCCTCTGACTCCGTATTTCTTTACTTCATTGAGCGAGTCCCAGTGGATCGGTTACCTACGACATTGGACCTTAAGTGTGGATTAAGGCCGGCGAGGGTCATCATCTAAGACTTATCGGTGTCTTTCCTACAACAACAAACTGTAATCCGATACTAGGTCGTACTAGTGTCGGTCTACGACCTTCGGAGTTTCAGTTTACATGTAAAAATAAAACCTTCTAGTGTCCCATAGTACGTATTAATATTTGTATTCGTAAATATACAGAAGGTCCTTGTATAAAAATTTTTATCTCTAGAGGTACTACGAATATTATTAAATATTACAATCTCTCATATCTTCAAGAGGACCTTGAGTGGTTGAGGGTCCGACTCTTCGTGTCCCCGTCTCAACTTTCTGACTGACCCGACCTATACTGTCTACTGTCGTACCACCTTTCCCCACCTCCTTAACTAGACGGTCCTTACCTTTTTCTGTATTCCCGTTCTCACCCACTCTCCTTCTCAGGTCGTTCCCCTTCGGTGGACGTCCCTCCAGGACGGTGGTGTTAAAGAGATTCTCACTTCGAAGGTCTTGTCTCGTCTCCTGGACCCTGACAGGTATAAATTCGACTTAGTAGTCTCAGTCAAGTCTTGTTCTTCTCTAAGATCCAGATGACGTAACTTTATTAGATGTGGGTAATTGAGACTCTTATAAGTAATTACTTCTCCAGTCTCTCGAGGTTTCCTTTGCAGAATTGTAATAATATACTCGTTCTCTTTGTAAAAAAGTTAAAGGTTAATAAATAACAATAATACATCTTTATACTAATTAAAAATTTGAAATAAATAAAAATTAACTTCCTATTAACGAAATGTCATAACACAACCAAAGACGGTTTGTAGTCGTACTGAGTCGGTATCCGTATGTATACAGGGGAGGGAGAACTTGGAGGAAGGGTGGAGGGAGGGGTAGGGTGGGGGAGATACAATAATGTCTCGGAGCCAAACCCAAGGAACTCATAAGGCATACATTTTATCGATCGACTACCCTTAAACGACATTCTCTTTATAAAAAATTTAAGTCTCCTTTAAACCTCACCACTTTATCACACACAACAAGAAGAAAAGAATTTCGAATATATAG
The DNA here is from genome assembly GCA_006410555.1 of Capra ibex. Classification (NCBI taxonomy): domain Eukaryota; kingdom Metazoa; phylum Chordata; class Mammalia; order Artiodactyla; family Bovidae; genus Capra; species Capra ibex. The sequence continues at coordinate 36,316,697 of SJYO01049755.1, read as the reverse complement.
ACTCTCGAATATAAAGAAATATTCTACATATATGTTATAAAGAAGAGAAAGAAGGAGGAAAAATAACTAAAATGTTTACTCTTACTCGAAATTATATTAAAACCGGTTAATTCTCAAATAGGGAAAAAATTAACCGCATATCAACGAAATGTTACACCATAATCAAAGAAGACATGTCACTTCACTTAATCGAGACACAAATGTATACGCACGCACAGAGCGTCAGTGAAGACTGAGACACAGGAGTACCTGACATCGGGTGGTCCGAGGAGACAGGTACCTTAAAGGGTCCGTACTTATGACTTCACCCAATGGTAAAGGATGAGGTCCCCTAGAAGGGCTGAGTCCCTAGCTTTGACGTAGAAGACGTTGTCCCTCCGTCAAGAAATGTCAGAGAGAAAAAACTAAAGGAAGGGTACATCCAGTGGTGTCTCGTGACTCATTTCAAGGGACACGATATGTCATCCAAGAGTAATCAATAGACAAAAATAACAGAAAATACATAGTATAGACGTAAATAAATACAATTTCCGTATGTATTTGTGGCATAAATACAATTTTACACGAGAAGTACCGTCGTTCTAACAAAGTAGGTTATGACTTACGTAATTTGACCCATAAAGGAGAATAAGATTCATAGGTTCAATTAAAATCAATGAATATAAAAAGTGGAGAGGATTTACGTCTTATCTTTGTTTAAATGGTGAACCTTTACGAACGAAACGATGAGTAGTTTATTGGTGAACGTCAGTGAAATCTAAAATACTAAGACGTGTATAAGGAAATTTTATCCAGAATCGTCGACTTTAATCTGCAGTAAGTTGAAAATTTGAACCTTGTGAAACATTTGGAAAGTTCTCTTTGAGAAGAAATAACTGAAATACTTTAGGTCAGTCTCTTATTATACTTTACTTATATTACCTTTCAGAAAGGGATCCACTTATCTTTCAGTTTACCTTTGAAGATATTTTCCTGGCTTACTGGGTGTTGTGAAGTTTCAGAGAACCTCACTGACATTCTTTGAGTCAGACTTACTTTAAATCTCTTACGAGAAGGATTACTGTAGGAGGATACTTCCACACTTTCCGTTGTAGACTTTCTATTTAGCGATTACTTTACGAGGACTACCGTAAGAACGAAAGGAGACAACATCCACGACTGCCGGTCGGGGTAGTAGACTCCCTCCACTTAAACCGTTTACTGTACGTCCAAGAGGTTCTGTCTCATTAGTGTCTTTTAACAGTTTCCATGAGTTATAGTCTATAACTAGAGACAGAGAAAAAAAATAATTAACTCCAAACAAACAAAACTGACGTGACACACCGTACACCTTAGAATCAAGGGACTGGTCCCTAGTTTGAGTGTAGGGGAAAAACCTTCGTCTCTCAGAATTGGTGACCTGTTGGTCCGCTCACGTATGATTCAGTACAGACTGAGAAACACTAGGGTATCTGACATCGGACGGTCCAGGGAGACTGATACCTTAAAAGGTCCGTTCTTATGACTTTACCCAACAGTAAAGGATAAGGTCCCCTAGAAGGGTTGGGTCCCTAGTTTGGATTCAGAGAACGGAGAGGACGTAACCGTCCGTATAAGAAATGGTGACACGGTGGACCCTTCGGGAGTCCCTTCAGGGTTTATAACTAAAGAACCAATTAATTTGGTACTGTGATCGTTATGGACTCATGAGGTACAGTGAACCTCTCCCATCGTAAAGTATCTACCCCTTAATAGTCTTTTACTCCTCAACTATTAAGACGAGAAGGGATATCGTGAGAGAAGGAAAAACCGACTTTTTCGATTTTCCGTCTTAGTGACGTACTATAAAAGAAGTCCTTACCGTTTTCTTGGTAGACTTCTTAGTACAACCAAATAATTGTAAAATACTCGATAAGGTCTTCGAGTCCCCTTAAGGTCCCCCAACAAGTACCGTCCAGACGATACGGGTCAGTAGGTGTTAAAGCGCACTTCTGACGTCCACAGTAGGTACAACAAGTGTCGAATTGGAGTATCAAAGAGAGGAGTCAGTCTTTGTAACCACGGATCTCACAACAACTCGGTCCCGCTCGGCGTCTCTGGGTGGAGTCGTTATGTCGGAGCCAACACTTTTGTAAGAATCCCCACAACTGAGTATACTCAAATATGGTGTGGGGGAGGGGTACTCAAAAAGAGTTTACAGTTGTAACTTTCAACAAAGGTGGGTGTCACTTTTGATTGTGGTACCTTTGACAACTCGAGGAGAACCAAAAAAGTCGAGTAGCTTTAGTAACGGGAAACGAACTAAAAGTAAGATTAAGAATACAATTGGATCCAACTGGACCTTATTCAGGAAATTAGTGGTTTTTCGAGTACTTGCAGTGTGTTCGTTTTGTTTTGTTTTTAAAAGTTCAGACTGGATTTAAAGACCAAACAGAAAACTCCCAACTACAGAGGTCGAAAAGAAAGATTATGAATACCTTAAGTTGTAAAACAGGAGTATAATGTCTAACGTTCCCTTCTTCCCTTTATCGACCTTTGTAACCCCCACCCCCACCTGGTCCCAACGAAGAAACTGCATCAGTACTCGTGACCGTCAAGAGATTAAGAGTCTCGAAACAGACGTCCACCGGACCCCAGAGTGGTCATTACATAATCTAAGGACAATAAGTGTTCGATTTAGTTGTCATCCTCTTCTGTTCGACTTTAAATCCAGAAGAAATGAAACTTTGAGGTTTACCCTCTCCTTTCATAAGGTTTCGTTTGACTTTTACTATGGACAAATCCTTATTCGAGTTATTTGTCATGTTGACACTGAAGAATTTAGACGAAGTAGTAGAACTCAGTCAAATGGTCTTCAAAAAGAACACTTGGAGAGTAGGTTACATGGGTAAAAAGACATCCTTTCTTTCTTCAACAAGAACCCGTAGTACAGTAAGTTTTAATTGCTATCTTTTCCCACCTTTTGGGAATTATGACCTCCAGTGGGACATAGTAGGGTTCTCCAGTGAGTTCTGGACGAAAGAGTTTCGTAGAAAGACTCAAAGAGAACTCGATACTTCTCTGGTGAAACGACCCTACGTACAACAAATAATAGACCGGTTATAAGAAAGTCCCGAAAGGACCACAAAGACTGTCATTTCTTAGACGGACGTTTCGTCCTAAGCTAGGACCCAAACTAGGGATCCAACCCTTCTAGAGGACCTCTTCGTGCACCGTTGGGTGAGGTCATAAGAACGGACCTCTTAGGGTACCTGTCTCCTCGGACCGTCCGATGTCGGGTACCCCAAAGTTTCTCAACCTGTGTTGACTCGTGATTCGTGTTATAAGAAAGTGTGTAAAGAGGGAAATTACTCAACAAAGTGGTGAAATTCATAATATAGGAAAGTAAAGAGTCGGACAAGAATACTACTCTTTTATCTTACGTAAATGAGATTATGACCTACTTTAGTCTTAGTGAACGAGTTTAAATTGTGTGTACTGTGAATAAAGGATTTTTAGACGTCTTGGGACAATCTCGGTTGAGATCAGACGACAAAAGTAGAAAACCTGACCTTTTAAGTCCCAGACTGGTCGACGGTCGAAGTCTCTAGAGACGGGGAGAAGGAGGTATTAAACTCGACCTAATCTATCCATCGATTCTGGGAAGGGTGACGGTGTAGACATAAGAGTATCGACATCAGGAGGGTCGACCGTTTAAAACATCTTTCTTTACCCAGGAAAGACACATCCTTGGTAAAATTACTCAGAATTCAAAAGTTTTACGACGGCACACGTAAAACTGACCGAAAGACGAGTACAGTAACCCCATATTTCAGGAAAGTAAACGATAAAAAGGTCGAAATTCTTGACGAATGGACTTCGAGTAACTTGAACCGTAGTGGAGGTTTTGTGTATCGTATTCTTTGTTTTGGTCCTCTACAGTATTTCGTCTAGAGTCTTCGACCGGTTCGTAGGGGACCGACAAACAAACGGTCTTCCAAGAGAGCAAGGTTCCTCTCTATCCATATTATTCTGTAGCTTTCCTGTTAATTTAAAGTGTCGAACCCCCTCTAAAAACTCTCGAGAACAGTTTTTACAAGTGTGGACACCATGTCCGACAATACAAAACACCTCGGACCATAAGTCGAACTTCACGTGGACGGTTTTAGACTTACCGACGATAACATGGAAGACCTGAGTTTTTGACGTGACAGTCTGCTCCAAACCACGTGTGTCTACCCTATCAAATTTTGTCGCTGATACAACAAACATTCCTTTAATTCTGGAAAGGATCGGGACACCTACGAAAAACCCCTACCTTTTACAATTTTCGTACGGAATCGACACAACGGGACCGTGAAATAAATAAAAATAATGGAATTAATAAATTCAATATGAGTTTATAGAATTAAATTTAAACTCATAAAAAATTTTTAGCAGACATCTTACATTATCATTTGTTGTAGAAAAGTTTCTTAGTTAAAGTATACACCTGGGATTTTTGGTCATTGTAATAAGAGTGGAACCATAGACTCCCGCACATTTAGAACGACGGCTCATATATCTCGACTGCCGCGTGCGATTCTTCGTCTGAGAACACTGGTGGGAATGGGAATTGTAAAGAGTACTTTCTCCCGTTAAATCCTGAGTTTTAGAATTACAGTCAATTTTAGTACATAAACAACATTTTTGTTATATTAACGATGGATTACCCTTGAAAAAAAATTCAATTCTTCGCGTGTTCGAATTGGGTTTGGGTATTTAGAAAAGATCCACTTATATACGATCCACCTTAGGATCTTTTAACGTCGATTGACCGATAAAAAATGGATGTTTTCGTCATTAAAATATACCATGATGGATCACCAAATGTATCAACCTTTGAACCTCCTACCTGTTAAAATGAGCCTAAAAAAAAGCGGATGGAAAGATAGTTTTGTCACAGGTTAAAGACGTAACAGAAGTAAAAAGTATCAAATTTCAACACATAGTAGAAGGTAATGTACCTACACCCTTTATTCAACAAAAAAGAAAAAGGAACATTTTCTTTTATGAGTTTTGGAGTGTCAGTCATGGAAGAGAGGGTCCCGGTAAGTCAAGCAGACGTAAGAACACGAGACAGACAAAACCCGACGTGACCCAGAAGTAACGACGCGTCCGAAAAGAGATCGACGACACGTGTCTGAATGACACCACCGAAGAGAACAACCCCTCGTACCTGAGGTCCCGAGTACCCGAAGTCATCAACACCGAGGGTCCGAGATCTCATCAACACCACGTGCCCGAATCAAGGAGGTGGTATACACCTTAGAAGGGTCTGGTCCCTAGTTTGGGCACAGAGGACGTAACCGTCCACTTAGAAATGGTGACTCGGTAGTCCCTTCGGGAGGAGTACGACCAAAAATTTTATCCTAGAAGAGGGCGTAGTAGGTAGGTGGGTAGACATAATTTTATGAAAGTGTATGCTCAGAAAGTTATGTTTAGATTCACTATTTCCTTCACAATCAAGTACGTTCATATGTTTGTGCGTGTGTACCATACATACATCAATTTACTTAGACAAATCTGTCATATGGGAGGTTCAGCTACTTGAACATGAATTTCTTTTGGGTTGAGTCTCAGTCTGTGCTGAATTGTTGATTGATTGTTGTTCATCATTGTTGAGGTCACCCTGTTCTTTGCAACGCGGGTAGTCCGACACGGTGGAAGTGGACCGAGGAGACAAGAGCAGACTGATCCTGGGCCGTCTACTGGGAGAGTCAGAAGAGACTGACGGTAGTCTGAGTACGAAACAGAGGACGTAGGCTCTTCGTTTGACATCGTCACAACTGGGTGGTCTCCTTTGGGAAAAGAGAACGGGAGTTCTGTGTAAGGCCGTCCTTCAAGTCTCCTTTTATTGTTAAGGCCACTTCTACTCCTTACCCCTTACCCTCCCCCCTTCGTCGAATTAATACTACTCGGACCCCTGACCCCCGACCCTTATCAGTGTTCACCTCTAGTTCTTTTTCTTACCCTACTACAGTAAGAAATGCTCCTGTGAGTGACTTTACTTTAGTCCAGTGTGTGTTACTAGACAAGAGACGGGTCTACGTAACACAATTGTTCTCTAATGAAACACCAGTACGAAGAATCCTCCCCAGATTCCTGGGACAAGTGTAATTCTAGAAGGGGTTCTGTAGAAATTTTACCTATTCTTCCCGTCTTGGCAAAGTAGGTCACGACTTTTTACCGGGTGTGATCCAAATGTCGTAAAAAATTCTGGTGACTCAAATCCTGTCTCACAGGCTTAAGAATGTTGTATCACTTAAAGTTCTTCGTCTCGCATTACTGTACCGAACCATAGTCCGGTCTCTAGAATTTGACCACGGGAAAAACCATCCTATTAAGACTTCAATTTTACCTTATATAAAGAGTCATCTTTCAACCGTGAAGGACTTTTCTTTATGACGGAACATGGTACCATTCTGTAAAAATCCTGACTAATTAAGACGAACGTCTCCTTCGTAAACTAGACACAGCTAGAACTCAAGGATCATGGGGACTACCGCCTATGTAAGTTAAAAATTCAGGGAAGAGAGTTACCACAGGACTAAAGTGGAGTAAGTAGACGAATCTAAAACGTTCTCACGTAGTGTTAATGTTTACTTCCAATCTAAAAGATCCTTCAATCGGGACCTTATCAATCAATGTACTATCCAAGTTTAGGACAATAATTCTAAGACAACATAACGTAATTATCCGAAGTATGTTTATTCAGTAACAGACTCTGGAAAAAATTTCCTATAAAAACGACGTACTCAGAAACGTTATCTTGACTTTGGAACGTCGGAAAAATGTGACAGTAGACACCAAATCTCATAGACATTTTTACTTCCAAACTAAAACCATTTGGTGACCATAAGTCCACGAACAAACATAGATCCCTGTTCCAGAAAGAGAGAGAATATCTCATATGTCTCTACATTTTCATTTTAACCCAATTTCACCCTTAAGCACAAACAGTATACTGAAACGAGTGACTACTGATCTCTTGAACACACCATTCAATCCCGTCTCCACTCCACTACTACATGTACAGTGTTTTCATACACTTTTGACAACGTCTAACACCGATAGTTGTACTTTTCTCCGTACAAAACTTTCTTAGGATAAGACTCGTCTAAAACTTTACTTGACGTCACTAAAGACGATTGGAATAACAACTAACGGTCCATTAATCCGATACCCCGAAGGGACTATCGAGTCGGTAATGCTTAGGTGGACGTTACGTCCTCTGGGTCCTCTACTCCAAAACTAGGAACCCAGTTCTTCTAGGGAACTTCCTCCTTTATTGTTGGGTGAGGTCATAAGAAGGGACTTTTAGAGTACTTGTCTCTCGCACCGTACGATGTCAAGTGCCCCTGTGTTTCTCAGTCTGTACTGATTCGTTGACTCGTGTTAATCCGATATCCTGTAAACTCCCTTTTATTAATAAATTTCTAAAAATTTTATTGGTTTTATAAAGGGGTTTTTTATAAAAGTCGTGGTAGTCCTCAAGGGTTCAAAAGTTCTGTCACAAAATAAAATAAAAAAAAAAGATCAACCGTAATTTTTTTAGACTCCGGTACTAGTTTTCAACTGTTACCGTCGATTTATTCCGTTCACAAATTCCGTTCACCTAAAGAAACATTCTTTTATGTGACGAATGTTTCTTTTAGTTAATCCACATCGATGAATATTACTTTAAATGGTATTTTAATTAAAATTTTAATAAATGAAAATGTCAAAATGGTTCTTTTCTAACCTACATAAAAGACGTAATTTTAAACAAATAAGATGAGACATACTGAGAGAGATCCAGGTGGATTATCACGGTTATCATTTCCCGTGATAAAGTAAGGAGGAATACTGACTCATCATAAGGTAACATATATACAGGGTGTAGAAATAGGTAAGGACACAACTACCTATAAATCCAACGAAGGTACAGGACCGATAACATTTGTCACGACGTCACTTGTAACCATATAGAAAACCTTAATACCAAAAGAGGCTCATATACGGGTCCTCACCCTAATAACCGAATATACCATCAAGATAAAAATCAAAAATCAAAAAATTCTTTGGACGTATAACGAGAGGTATCAAGGACATAGTCAAATGCAAGGATAATTGTTACATCCTCCCCAGGGAAAAGAGGTGTGGGAGACGTCGTAAATGACAAATATCTGAAAAACTACTACCGGTAAGACTAACCATACTCTACCATGAAGTAACATCAAAACTAAACGTAAAAGAATATTAGACACTACAACTCGTAGACAAGTGTACGGAAAACCCGTAGACATGAGGAGAAACCTCTTTACAGACACATCCACAAGACGGGTAAAAACTAACCTAATAAAAGAACCATAACTCAATATACTCCATTCTTACGGGATTGTCTCAATTTGGGTAGGATGTGATAAGTATCCGTAGACTAGACCGGTCTGTACTACCCTGAGTCGTTACAGGTCCTCGGTACCCTCGTCGGTCAATCGTATAGTCACAACACGACCTTCCCCATACCTGTCAGACACCTATAGGTTTCTTAGGACCGGATGTGACTCCCAACTAACGTAAAAAACAAATGAGACATTAAAAGATATGTTAATCGTATACGAACAGAGGGAAGGGAGGTACCCGACAACATTTATATTCTATTTTCTTCATTTTCATGGAAACCTCCCTTGTCTACAAACCTCGGTGAGTTTGTGCTGGATAATGACAACCTAATTTTCCGATTCTATAACGCACCATAAGTAATCAAGGGAAGTCTGACAAGAAAGGGTCGTGGAATAAAGAGGGGGGAATAAGAAAATCAAAATATAGAGAAGGTCATTTGATTAGGGTTACACATAAAACTACCGACCGTTTTTAAGTTTTTACGAAACGTATGTGTCCTCCGATATCTTAGTGAGTCTAATATTGATGTATAAGTCACGTAAATTTTCTTTGCGAAGTTTTACTTTATGGAAATGATCAACTTCGTAATTTTTATCCTCACTTTTCTAATCGAGGATGATATAATATGTGAACTTCGACAACCTTAAGTCCAATCCTTTTTCTACACGTTCCAATTGATTGACCCTTACCCCTGACAACGAACGTTATAGAACAACTGACCGAGGAAAACGTACTTTTACCTAATTCTTTAACGGTAGTAGACGTAGGGGATCTGTCTCCAGTCTCTCCTTTTTTAATGTAGGAAGACGGAAAACAGTCACGAACAGTGTTCTGACGGAAAAAGAATTCCTTTATGAGGTAAAAGACCAACGAAAAGGTGGGGCTCGTGACTGAATGTCTCCTTAAAGAAAGTTTACAGTCATGTCACAGTCAAATCATCAAACACCTCTTTATAGTTATTGGAGTCTATACGTCCACTATGGTGGGAATACCGTCTTTCACTTCTCCTTGAGTTTTCGGAGAACTACTTTCACTTTCTCCTCTTACTTTTTCAACCGAATTTCAAGTTGTGAGTCTTTTGCTTCTAGTACCGTAGACCAGGGTAGTGAAGTACCCTTTATCTACTCCTTTGTCATTTGTCACAGTCTGAAATAAAACCCCCGAGGTTTTAGTGACACCTACCACTGACGTCGGTACTTTAATTTTCTGTGAATGAGGAACCTTCCCTTCAATACTGGTTGGATCTATCGTATAACTTTTCGTCTCTGTAATGAAACGGTTGTTTCCAGGTAGATCAGTTCCGATACCAAAAAGGTCACCAGTACATACGTACACTCTCAACCTGACACTTCTTTCGACTCACGGCTTCTTAACTACGAAAACTTCACACCACAACCTCTTCTGAGAACTCTCAGGGAACCTGACGTTCCTCTAGGTTGGTCAGGTAAGACTTCCTCTAGTCGAGACCTTAAAGAAAACTCCCTTACTACGATTTCGACTTTGAGGTCATGAAACCGGTGGAGTACGCTTCTCAACTGAGTAACCTTTTCTGGGACTACGACCCTCCCTAATCCCCGTCCTCCTTTTAACCTACTGTCTCCTACTCTACCGACCTACCGTAGTGGCTGAGCTACCTGCACTCAAACTCACTTGAGGCCCTCAACCACTACCTGTCCCTCCGGACCACACGACGCTAAGTACCCCAGCGTTTCTCAACCTGTGTTGACTTCCCGACTTTGTAGTGAAGATTCACTTTCCTTCCCTTACATTGAATGTAAAGATTAACCTTTAGGTAGAATCAAATTTTCTAAAAGAGAGATTGATCTCTTTATGATTCTGTCCGAAACATACTATGTTGAACACAGACCTACATCCTCATATGTGAGTCTTCCACACACCTTCAGAGTAATTTCTAAAGAGAGACTTTCGAATCATGTTATGGACATGGTCTCTAACATGTACTCTTTATGGACATAGACCTTCTTATATCTTAAAAAATACCTTCAGAGAATTTTTAGATACTACGAATTTTAAAGACCTGTACCCTTTAAAGGATATTAATCTTAACAACAACAAATCAGCGATTGAGTACAGACTGAGAAATGTTAAGGTACCTGCCCTCCGGGCGGTCAGAGGAGACAGGTACCCTAAAAGGTCCGTTCGTATGACCTTACCCAACGGTAAAGGTGGAGGTCCTCTAGAAGGACTGGGTCTCTAGCTTGGATGTAGAGGACGTAACGTCCACCTAAGAAATGACGACTCGGTGACCCCTTCGGGCATTAATCTTATTACAATGGATTAATCAATTTTACAGGGATTTTAGTACGTCCGCTTGATCTCTAGTTTAACGGTTGTAGGCAACCTAGGATCTTTTCGTTCTCTTAAGGTCTTTTTTGTAGATGAAGACGAAGTAACTGATGTCATTTGGGAAACTGACACACCTAGTGTTGCCACCTTTTAGGATTTCCCCCTTATGGTCTGGTAGAATTGACGGAGGACGCTTTCGACATACGTGTAATTCTTCGTTGTCAATCTTGGCCTGTATTTGTTACCTGTATTTGACCTGTATTTGTTACCAAGGTTTAACCCTTTCCTCATGAAGTTCCGATATATAACATAGCAGTGGGACGAATAAATTGAATATAAATTGAATATACGAATAAATTGAATATACATGTAGTACTCTTTAGGGTCCGACCTACTTCGTGTTCGACCTTATTTCTAACGAACCTCTTTATAGTTATTTGAGTCTATACGTCTACTGTGGTGGGAGTACCGTCTTTCCTTTCTCCTTGATTTCTCGGAGAACTACTTTTACTCACTCCGCTCACTTTTTCGACCGGATTTTAAGTTGTAATTTTTTGTTTCTAGTACTGTAGGCCAGGGTAGTGAAGTACCGTTTATCTACTCCTTGTTACCTTTGTCACTGTCTGAAATGAAAAAACCCGAGGTTCTAGTGACGTCTATCACTGACGTCGGTACTTTAATTTTCTGTGAACGAGGAACCTTCTTTTCAATGTCTGTTGAATCTGTCGTATTATTTTTCGTCTCTATAATGAAATGGTTATTTCCAGGTAGATCAGTTTTGATACCAAAAAGGTCATCAATATATACCTACACTCTCAACCTGGTATTTCTTCCGACTCGTGACTTCTTGACTACGAAAACTTGACACCACAACCTCTTCTGAGAACTCTCAGGGAACCTATCGTTCCTCTAGTTTGGTCAGTTAGGATTTCCTTTAGTTAGGACTGATAAGTAACCTTCCTGATTACGACTTCGATTTCCGGACTGAGTAAATTTCTAAAATTTTAAATTTTTTATTTTTTATTTTTTTTTATTATTTTTTATTTTATTTTTTATTTTAATTTTTTTTTTTTTCTTTTCTGGGACTAGGACCTTTTATAACTTCCGTCCTCCTCTTCCCCGCTGTCTCCTACTCTAGCAACCTACCGTAGTGGTTGAGTTACCTATACTCAAACTCGTTCGAAGACCTCTACCACTTCTTGTCCCTTCGGACCACACGACGTCAGGTACCCCAGTGTTTCTCAGTCAGTGTTGACTCGTTGACTTTTTGTTGATGTCAAGTCTTCATAAGGTCAGAATTTGTGTGTGTGTGTGTGTGTGCGTACATATGTTTGGTGTCATGACTATTAAATAAGGATGAGATATCCAGTTGAGTCCCAAGTATGTTATAACGACAATAGTTTTGTTGTCTGAAAATTACGAATTAGTGTAAAATAGGTTTCCTAAGAATTTTAAGGGAAAACAAAGACTGACATACAGACCAAGGGAAGTTACTTTCCGACGTCAAAACATCCAGTTCTTTGAGTCGATACTTACGTTACAACCAAGTAAGAAAGTCAATGAAAGACGTTCAGGTGTAAAAGTAGAAACACGAAACTAATGTGTCGGATGGTCTACCTTTATTATTAAACTAGACTTTTTGGGGTCACACCCTGTCTAACTTCCGTCTTCATCTTCCTCCGTAGTCTCCTACTCTACCAATCTCTCGTAGTGGGTAAGTCACCTGGACTTAAACTCGTTTGAGACCCTCTATCACTTCCTGTCTCTTCGGACCACACGACGTCAGGTACCCCAACGTTTCTAGCCTGTGCTGAATCACTGACTTGTTGTCGTTGTCGCACTAACACTTCCTCGGGAATTTAAGATTCTATCCTATTGTTTTCGACCAAGTAACAACTCCCTGTAAAAAAGTTTTACTAACATGAACAAATTTCGGTCTCACTCTAATACAAATCTCTCGTCACTAAATTCAAACACCAAGGTCTTGACAAGTTTTGACTTCTAAAAGAAAGAATCAAAAAGAGGTTGTAAAAGGAGGAACTAAATGTAAGGGGTCAATTCTTAAATTACACTTGGAAACGGTTTCGGAGTCCAAGGTGGACCAAACCCCAACTTTGGTGTACTTCGGTGACTTAAAACGTATCAAAGGTAAACTTTACTACATAGTCGAATCAAAGAGAAAGAGATACTCGGTCCGAATGTCCTTTGAACCGGTCCGAAAACTATTTGGACAAACCTGAAAACTAAAAATATAGTCTGGGATTTTATTCAGGTGAGTGGAACAAGGTAGAAGGCTTTTCGAGAATAATATTACAGGGGTCCAGACATACCATCACGGATCACTAACTTCGTGTCAATGTAAACAAAATTATATTGTACCCCTCTTAAAAAGTCGATGAATCTTGGGTGAGACTAACCCTTTGGTCAATTTGAGACATTGTCTTCGAGAATGACAGTCCGTATTGTGAAATCCCTTTCTTAAAAAAGGTTTCAGAGTTGTTTTCCCAAAAGTGCATTTATCGAGTCAAGCTCCGCCAATTAAGTGAAAACAACAACAAGGAAGGAGGGGAACACGTAAGGAAGTAAGTTGTTAATAAGTAGTCGTCGACGGGGTGTTGTACGGTTCGGAACAAGATCCATGACCCCTAAGAATCACGCGGTGGTTTCATAAATCTGTAAACACCTAGAGTTCAAAATCACTGTCTTATCTCTTTTATTTTCCTTCGTATTATTATTCTAGTTTATATATGTCATATAATCTTTCATCACTCATGATACTTTACTTTCTCTTCAACTCATTCTTAATATCAGCCTCAACCATTGTTACAATTCCTCCCAAGTATTCCTTTTAAAATAACTCTACGTTCTAATCTTATTCTGAACTTTCACCACTCCTTCATCGTCGGTCTATAGATAAAAAAAAAAAAAAAACCAGTAAACCGATGTGGTACGTCGTACACCCCAGAATCACGGGACTGGTCCCTAACTTAAACACCGGGGACGTAACCTTAACGTCTCAGTATTGGTGACCTGGAGGTTCATTCAGGGTCGTTGGTTTATAAAACTCCTTCTCTTAAGGTATGTCTCTTTTATCGATGTCGTCTTCAGGGTTCTATACATGTGTAATCTCCTTAGTGTGCTACCGTCTTTATCTCACTCCTTTGTCTCTCACCAATTTTTTTTTTTTTTTACTCCAGTTGGTCAGTATTATCCGGTGTACACTGGACACTTGGTACTCTTCCTAAAACCGATAAAGGGCCCTACTTTCCCTTCAGTGACGTCCTAAAACATGTTTCCCTGTCATGTAAGACTAAAGATAAATTTTTGGAGAGAGATAGACAGTACAACTCTTATCGGATGTCTACCCGTTTCCATTTTTCTCTGACTAATGTTCCGATGAATTTCTCTATTCTCACGAAGACTAAACTACTATCGGTCCTTTCATCATTTTTCATTAGTCTACGATCGATAGAAGCCCCCACCCACCCCTTCTTTTCTTTTTTCTTAGTTCCTACGAAGTTTTCAAAACCGACTTCGTTGACTTTCCTACCTCAACAAGTAACTTTAATCTTTCCGATGTCAGTCTTCTCAAGACCCCTCCTTCTAGTCCCAAGTGAAAACCTTTAGTTCAAGTTTCACAGATAATCTGGAGGTTCACCTCTTTAACAACTCAGTCGTCCGTAAACCTAAATACCCAGACATAAACCCTTATCTCCAAACGTAAACCTTTAGTAATCGTAACATAGTTGTTTCTACACTCATATCTGACTCCTTTCTTCCTTTCTGATCGGAGACCACAAGGTTGTCATTCTCCAGTTTTTCTTCTCCTCTCTAATTGTCTTCTATGACTTCTCCTTGGGTCCCTTTACTCCCTTCTTTTTCCTACCTCCTCAAAAGTCAAAAAACCTTTGACTTAATTCTGTCACAAAGTTCCTCCTCTCACTTATTGATCAACCTACTACTCTTAACTCTTGACTACCAACCTAAACAGAGGACCCGTCAGTAATCACTGTTCAGACTCTCGTTGAAACCACTTCATCTCCCTCTCTTTCAGACTACCGTCACCTGTATTCTCTCTTACCCCTTCACTTTAATTCTGTCTTTATACCACGGAAAAGGTTCCTCAAACGACGTTCGTCTCGTTTCTTTACACCCCGTAGTCGGTTACGGTCTAGTTCTCCAGTTCTTCCAAACATTTTCTACCCTCTTTCTTCGTACAAAGATACGACTACCCTTCCTACCTTAAACCCTTCCTTCTAACTACTAGAATTACTTTCTCTCCTCCCAACGACCTCGATTCTAAAAAACTTATCCGCTTTTCTTCATCTTCGGTCATGTGTCCACAACTTAACCGAAGTCTGTCACTTTCGTACCTACTGAGTAGATAAGATCATCTACTATTCCGTCCCATAGCCTCGTCTGTTTGACCATCTACTCGGATGGACCCCTCACCTTACCCTCCTTTGGACACCTTCAAGAGAAGGTCAACGAAGATAACGAAGTCACTTCAAATTTGGTTCCCATAGACGAACCCACTACCCTCTCCTCACAACTCCTACGCTCCTCTCCGTTCCACTGTAGAATCTCTTACCTTCCCACCGTCCTGATCCTCCCAGGTCACACCAACGGGTCGACCTGAATCCGGGTAAGAAACAAGTCACTGTGTACACGTCAACTCCTCGCCCGTCCCTCAACTTACAGTGTCCCCAGCACCACGTGGTTGTTCCTACCGTCTCACTCCCTCCTCCTTCACCCAGTTCTAGTGTTTCTGAGTTATAGTACTGACACATTTTACTGGAACTGGACCAGTCCTCCCTTCACTCCTACAGTTCTCTCCTTCCCGACCGGGTTTCACTAACCTAGTTTCCTGACTTATCGGGACGGTGGCCCAGTCTCTTACCCGAAGGGACCACCGAGTCTCCAATTTCGCAGACGGAGGTTACGCCCTCTGGACCTAAGTTAGGGACCCAGTCCTTCTAGGGGACCTCTTCCTTTACCGTTGGGTGAGGTCATAAGAACGGACCTCTTAGGGTACCTGCCTCCTCGGACCATCCGATGTCAGGTGCCCCAGCGTTTCTCAGTCTGTGCTGACTCGCTGAAGTGGAAGTGGAAGTGGAAGCCCAGTCTCTTAACAACCCCAACCTTAACACCTTTCTACTGTCTACAAGTTCCCGTCGCCCACACTTTAACTCTACTGTCCTTCATGACCAACCCCTAACTGATGTAACCGGGGTCCTCATCGATCCCATCTCCTTTCCACCAGGTCTTCCCATCTCTGATACCTCGACTATTTGAGTGTAGTGTTTGAAACTTTAAAGGTTCTCAAGTCTCTCATATTATCACCTCCTCCCCACCCCGTTCACTCTCACTTCGTCTTTGATTTTTAGTGAATCTTTACTCCTCTTTACAGGACCTGAGTTAGATACCTTATTATTCGATACATTAGATTATTGTACTCGATTTTAAAAAGTACGGACTCACAGATTGAGAAATACTGGGGTACCTGCCTTTTCGGAGTCGGGTGCTCCGAAAAGACAGGTACCCTAAGAGGTCCGTTCTTATGACCTCACCCAACGGTACGAGAAGAGGTCCCCTAGAAGGACTGGGTCCCTGACTTGGGTAGAGAAAATTCAGAGTACGTAACCGTTCGTCTAATAAATGGTGATCGTGGGGGACCCTTCAGATATTCTACTCTTTATTCTTTCGTGTGTCTATATTCCTCCTTCTCTCTCTACGTCCGGTCGACCACCACCCGACCGTCTACAATTCTTTATAAACGTAAACCAAACGATTAAAAGTTGAAAGACTAATAATTTTCTATCGTATCAATCGGTGTTTGGACCTATTTAGTAACGTAAAGTATGTATCATTGTAAAATGGCCTTCCTTAAAAAAGTGAAAGGAGACGATCTTTGATAGTTCTACGGGTCATTGAACGACGAAGAATAAAATGTCACTTTATTTGTCTTTTCAGGAATGCTTCCACAATTGTTTTCTTCGTGTATTTTCCTTAGGTTAAATTCGTATCTAGATCCGAACGAAACAACAACGACAACAAAATTAGCAATTCAGTACAACTTGAGAAAACACTGGGGTACCTGACATCGAACGGAAAGAGGAGACAGGTACCCTAACAGGTCCGTTCTTATGACCTTACCCGACGGTAAAGGAAGAGGTATTTCCGAACGAAATACCGTTATTATTTGGTTCATAGAAGAGACCCTTTTTCTCGATTTAGAGACTTCTTGTCACCTACCACGAAATATACATAGTAAAGTCAAGTTAAGTAAACGAGTCAGCACAGGCTGAGAAACGCTGGGGTACTTAGCGTCGTGTGGTCCGGAGGGACAGGTAGTGGTAGAGGGTCTCAAGTGAGTCTGAGTGTAGGTAGCTCAGTCACTACAGTAGGTCGGTAGAGTAGGAGACAGCAGGGGAAGAGGAGGACGGGGGTTAGGGAGGGTCGCAGGCTCAGAAAAGGTTACTCAGTTGAGAAGTGTACTCCACCGGTTTCATAACCTCAAAGTCGAAATCGTAGTAAGGAAGGTTTCTTTCACCTAGTCAGGTTACTAGTCAGGAAGGTCCCGACTAGAGGAAGTCTTACCTGACCAATCTAGAGGTACGTCAGGTTCCCTGAGAGTTCTCAGAAGAGGTTGTGGTGTCAAGTTTTCGTAGTTAAGAACCTGCGAGTCGAAAGAAGTGTCAGGTTGAGAGTGTAGGTATGTACTGTTCACCTTTTTGGTATGGGAACTGATCTACCTGGAAACAACCGTTTCATTAGAGAGACGAAAAATTATACGATAGATACGATTTATAATTTAAATATAAATTTATATTTATAAATTATAAATATACATATCACCACCGAAATAGTGGGGAGAAAACACCGAAACGTAAAAGAGGAATAAGATTGTTTTCTAGTAAGTCTACACTTAAACAAAACTACTATAGGTATTCCAAAATACGGACACTTTCATTAAGTGTCACAAATAGGACCTCTACCGAGTCTCTTCTGGTAGTCTAAAAAGATAAAAGTAGTAATACGGTATGAGGTAAGAACTACTGTATCCTTATAAACCTTTTTTAAAGGACCTTCAGTCCTTACTGTGGGACCAGTCTAAGACATGTTTAAACTCGGGTGATTAAGAGTTGTTCACGAGTCACCCTGACTCAGAGACTGACAATTAGGACAAAATTCAAGGTAAAATATCACCTTTGTTAAAGATAAAAGAGACCTCACTTTAGTTCTTTCTACTAGCCCATCTTCAAGGGACCTCACTAAAAGGAAAAGCACAAATACTCGGTATTGAACGGACACCACGCATTCCCGTTCCTACTGTGACTCACTGAACAAAAATTTTTAATCATTTCGTCTCTTTCCCGAAGGGACCACCGAGAATCACCGTTTCTGAGACGGATGTTACGTTGGGCCCAAGATAGGTACCCAATCCCTTCTAGGGGACTTCTTCCTTTACGTTGGGTGAGGTTATAAGAACGGACCTCTTAGGGTACCTGTCTCCTCGGACCGTCCGGTGTCAGGTACCCCAACGGGTCTCAGTCTGTACTGAATCGTGGATTTGTTGGTTTCGTCTCCTTTGGAAGAAGGAACGTGAAAAGATCCTTTAGTTCATCTTTCTTTCTCAGTTTACCCCTTTCTTGTCATTCATCTCCCAAAAGAAAATTATTTAATCCTAGAACAAATATGAAATGACATCTACCGTTAATATTTAACGTTACTCAAAAGGTGTACCGGTTAAAATACACTTCACTTAAGACACCTGAAGTGAACTTTACCGTCCAGAGTTAGTAAGTAAGTAAACTATTTTCAGAAACGTATGAAATTTGCACGTCCAATAGCACTCCTATATGACAGCCCACACTGGCGTCTGAGACAAGAGTCTTCAAATGTAAGAGGGTACTGGGATTCTGACACACCACACTCAACTTCTAGGGACGACCACACTAGTTTTCTTTGATGTAGAAATTTCACAGTTACTCACCAGAAATCGAGGACCATGTATATAGAATCTTGAGAAGTCACCAACTATTAAGGTCGAGACAACAAACAATCTTATCTAAAGTCCTTTTACTAATCTCCAATTACTACATTTGTCGTTCTAGGATGACGTCTCGTGTCCTTTGACAGCAGTTATAGGACCCTATTTGGTATTACCCTTTCTTATACTTTATGCACACACACACACACACACACACACACACATACATACTTTTTTTCACCTTCACAATCAACAAGATAGTACAGGTTGAGAAACACTGGGGTACCTGACATCGGGTGGTCCGAGGAGACAGGTACCTTAAGAGGTCCACTGTTCCTAGTTTGGGTCAGAGGACGTAACGTCCGTCTAAAAAATGGTAGGTTCGGTGGTCCCTTCGGGTTCTTATGACCTCATCCATCGGATAGGGAAGTGGGAAGAGGTCGTCTAGAAGGGCTGGGTCCTTACTTTCGTCCCAGAGGACGTAACGTCCACCTAAGAAATAGTCGACTCTGTGTGTGTATATGTATATATATGCATATTGGCTTAGTGAAATGACATATCGTCTTTAATTGTGTTGTAACATTCAGTTGATGTGAAGTTGTTTTATTTAAAAAAATTTTTCTTCAATTATTACTTTTAACCGGTCTAGTAGGGTTCTTGACATTTCAAATATTCATGGTTTAACGATTGCATTGGTTTACGGTCTGAAAACGAATGTGAAAGGTCGAAATCTTACGAGTCCTGACACTGTCCTTCATAGAGGGTCATTGAAAAAGACTCACGTTGTTTTAGGGAAAAGAGTATAATCTTCACGTCTGTCTCTCCAGAGAAATAAGTAAGAAATTTGTCTTTCCCGAAGGAGGGACCCGATAGCAGACACAAAAGCACGTTTCCTCTTAAATTTCCATACCTGTAAAGAAGGGTTTCTAGTTGGACAGAAAAGAATTTAAACATAAACTAATCAGTCAGACAATTTTACTAAAGAAAATAATCAGTTATAAAAATTTATGAAGATAAACTTTTATGAACAAAGAACTTCGAATATCTCTCTCCACTGAACTCAAGGTGAGTTCAATACCCTAAACGAAGTACTCTTTCTATCGGTTTTTTTTTTCTTTCAGTTATTGGTAGAGAAGATTCACAGACTTTCTATTCTGATTAGGTTTTAATAAAATTTGCGAGATCTTTATGTTTATTATTCTACAGTCACACTTGCCAAGAGTAAACCATAGTCGACCATTGAAGTCCTACCAGAACTCTTAAGACGGAGCAAACGACTTCTGACGGAGGGACTCTCCTACGGGGAAACCCGTCTTATGTCCGAAGGGTCCACCACAATCATCATTTCTTGGGAAGACGGTTACGTCCTCTACGTTCTCTGTACCAAAACTATGGACCCACCCCTTTTAGGGGACCTCCTCCCAGACCGTTGGCTCAGGTCATAAGAACGGACCTCTTAGGGTATCTGTCTCCTTGAACCGTCCGATGTAAGGTATCCCAGTGTTCCTCGACCTGTCCTGACCTCACTGAATCGTGTGTACGCACGTCTGTTTTATATAGTCACGGGAAATCCTGTCTACGACACCTACGTTTTCATCAAGTAGAAATCTCGAAGTAAAACTGTCAAATGCCGTTATAAGAGGTAGACATTTAACACATATGTGTCTTTTCTCTTTTATTGTCCCTCTATTTTTGGGTGACCGAGCATCTAACAGGGTATCTTCCGGAACATCATCTTTACTTTTATTATGTTTTTAGAATGTTATCGGTACAGTAACCCTCGTTCACTTTTCTGTTCCGCTTACTGGTCGTCTCTTTCTCCTTTCTTGGTCTCCAGTCTTCGTGTTTCCCGAGACACCTCTCCTGGTTTCTGGAGTCAGGTCTACGGGGTTCGACCTCCTGCCGACCACAGTCACCCCCTAAGGACCCGTCGAATCCCTGATCCGTCCGTGTCCCAAAACCAAACGAATTTTATGTACAATACATTTTTGGTCTTAAGACCCATAGCGGTTTCCTACACAAAAAGGTGTACAAGGACTCATTTGTCTTCTATCTGGTTTTCGATCTGTCTATCTAATTTACTTTTTATTTGTCGGGAATAGGTATGTCTAAATTTCCGAATTTTTACTTACTCTAAGAGTAACACACCAAAGACAGGTACATCACACCTGTGTACACACGTGCGTGCGTGTACACGTATACACAAAGAAAAAGAAATCTTAACGTCGTTTTTGCGTTCTACTTTTTTTCTACGAACCTAATGTTTTAGGTACACACAAAGTGACTCCACCCCGTCTCTCTCTGTTACTACTCCCTTTACTCTTTCTCCCTTAAACATTAATCAAACTACGTGATGAAGGGGTTGGGTCCTAGTACGTCAGTTGATTTTCTTCCGATCAAAACGATTTCTTAAATTCGGTTTGTTGTTTTTACACTAGGTAAGTGGGTCAAAGAAGGAAAGGGTCATTGAGAAAAATACAGGTTCGGGTGTCAGAGATAGAAAAAGATTAGGAAAAGTCAGAAGAGCGGGAAACGGGGGTACACTGGAAACCGTGTAACGGAGGATTGGAATTTTACTTCTCAAATCTCAAAGTCCCTCTAAAACTACTTTGGTGGACGACAGGAGGAGATGAGAAAGAGGGTGGTCACTTAAGGTTATCTTAACCGTCTGACATACTTATACGATTAAAAGACTTGGGGGGATTTAGGAGTTCAGTTGGCAAGGATACTCTAGTCTGTCAACAGTAGTGACCAACCTAGAGAATTAAGAGGGTGGTGATGAGTCCTTATTCTTACTTTTTAGAATATCTGTCTTCATGTAAGACTACAGAAGAGAGTGTGTCTTTTTAAAGCTAGGTTAAGAGTTTTCTACTCAGCCAAATTATAACATGAAATTCTAACTCAGGGGGAAAAAAAAAGGGAACGTTATGAAAAAAAAAGAAATTAATACATGACCATTTGGGACCGATCTTTTGACCTTATAAACTAATGGATTTTAAGAGAAACTTTTTAGGTTAACAGTCTATATGTTCACAATCATCTGTCTCAGTATAGTTACTACTCCTACTTTACTCTACAGGTTCGTACGGAAACCTCAATAGACATGACCACTTTGTCAGAAGAACCCCTTCTCCCCCCTAACACCAATTTTTTTATTCATCTTTGACACTACCCCCATTATACAAATCCAACACTTTTATTTACCCATTGTTTTTACCATTATAAATGGTCCTCGAAAGACACACGATCGATGCCAGGATTCTTGAAGTGTATATAATCCACTAAATTGGAAATCTTCTAGATACTCCACCTGTGATAGTAGAAATAACTACCCCTTTGAAACCAGGTCTCAAATTGAACACGTTCAAGAGTGTCGATCGTATGTCGTCTCGGGTCTAGTTTTGGAGGTCGAACAATCTAAGGGTTTGAGTTTCAATAATCTTTGACGACACTTCTTGACTGAGTGACGCTTCTTCACTGAGTAGCCTTTTCTGGGACTACGACCCTTTCTAACTTCCGTCCCTTGTTGTCTCCTACTCAACCAACCTACCGTAGTGACTGAGTTACCTGTACTCAAACTCGTTCGAGTCCCTCAACCACTACTTGTCTCTTCGGATCGTACGACGTCAGGTACCCCAGCGTTTCTCAGTCTGTGCTGACTCGTTGGTTCGACTTGACTGACACTATTTACTCCTTTCTCACGAACATGTGTTCTTGCTCTTTTGTTAATTGCTAGAAGACTTTTCGGTAATCTTTTAAGGAAACTTGGTAGTGACTATCTCGACAATTTGAAAGTCCTGCGAATATGAGAGATCTGAGTAGTCAATAATCGTTAATTGTCATCGAGAATGATGTTTTGACTTTCCACTGAAGTCAGTGAATACTTTACCCAAAAGAAATCTTAGAATAATATAATCAATAGATAGTAACGTAATTTTTACTGAGACTTACAAACAACGAATTTCGCTGTCAGTTGTGAATAATAGAGTATATTGAACCTTCCGAGTCCTTGAAAGTCCTTCAAGACTGAGTCTCAGTAAGCACTGTACAATCAGGTTCTGGAATTGGGTCCGGACTTCGGTAGACTCTCTGACTAACCCAAACCACCTAAGAGAAGGTTCTACCGAGTGAGCCTAATCACGACCTACAATTGTCCTCCGAAGTCAAGGAACGGTTCATCTGGAGAGAAGTACCTCGACGATCTCAGGAATGTTGTACCGTCGGACGAAAGGGGTCTCTTCCACTAGGTTCCGTAACTCAGTCTCGTCGTCACTAAAGATACTGAACTGGAGCACTACCTTCAGTGTGAGGTAGTAAATACGTTATACGGTCCAGTCGGGATGGTTCGTACACTCCCTTAATATGTTTCCACACAGATGGTCCTCCACTCTCAACACCCCGTGACACAATGTCCGACCGACGGTGTGTAATAGTCCAATGAATACCATGGGAAACCACTAAACTCAAGGAAAATAAAGACGAAGTCCCGTTCTGGTTGTCTTTTTAGTTTATGTTTACCATTTATGTAAGTTTCTCCATACTTCCGTCGTCTTCGTCCGCTAGACGGGAGGTAGATAGGGTCCTCTGGATCGTTCACTCCTCAGTACGACTCGATCGTGGAGCAGTGGGAGAGTAGGATGATGACCGGTGCACATCCTGTCACAGACTCATATTCCGAGTAGTTCTGTAAGCTGGTAGTTCGTGAAACTCGTCTGTCTTTTTCATCCGTACAAATTCTGATGAGAGGTATAAGTAAGTAAGTAAACTGTTTATAAATAACCTATGGATAGTCACCGGTCTTGATGTCAGAAACGTCTTAGAAACTGTGTCACTTGGTGATCCTTCCGAGTTAGATAACAAGAATCTCTAAATAACGATATTATTTGGAATCTCTATTAAGTCATAGTGGCGGTGGAGAAGAATGTTTACTCTTTTAACTTAAGAGGTCTTTGGTTTTGAACGAATAAAAGTGTAACAACACGGACAAGACGGGACTGAAAAGTAAGTACTTTAGAGTAAGTTTTGGCGTAACCAAGTTGACTAATGACTTTAGGTGTCTCTTGGAGATGTTTACTGACGGTTTGTCAAAAAGTAGAAAATAAAGTAGTAAATACTTTAGAGAGACAACCACAACGGGACTTCGTTTCTTCATTTGGGTTTAGTGGACTATCATGTTACTTATTTGACTATTACCCACTGTCGGTCCGAAGTTGTGTCCGGACTCTGACAGACAAGGAGAAAAATCTCAAGTGAATTATCCGGACGCAACAAATACCTGTGTATTGGACCAAGGAAATAAAATCTTTCTCCGTTTAGACTGATTGGGAGTTAGGACCGTAACTAAGTATGGTTTTAATTGTGAAAATACGGAAAACTAGTCCCGAAGGGACCACCGAACCACCATTTCTTAGACGGACGGTTACGTCCTCTAAGACCAAGACAGGGACCTCACCCTTTTAGGGTACCTCTTCCTTTACCGTCGGGTGACGTCATAAAGACGGACCCTTTAGAGTACCTGTCCCCTCGGACCGTCCAATATCAGGTACCCCCGACGTCTCTCAGTCTATACTGAATTGTTGATTTGTCGCTGTTGTCGTACGGAAAACTGGTTATATAGTTTAGTTTGTTGACAGGAAAGGTTTCCCCAACCTCGACAACCATAGGACGTATTCCTCCATGACTCTTTCCTATCTCCCCTTTCTCTCTTCTATTCTATGAACAATACCTGGAGGACACACGGTTCTGTCACGACCGTAAAGGTGAGGGTACGGTTGAGAAATTAGGGTTATTCTCACCATACTCCGTTAACCGGACTAACAATAGAGTGAAATGTCTTCTCTTTTGATTCTTCCATTTGGTGAACGGGTCCCTACGAGTCCCTCGTTCTTCGTCCAAACCCTGAATTCAGGTCCAGAAGGACTCGGACCTAAGAATGAGTGGTATAACAGGTCTATGGTGAACATTGATTGAAGAGTTTCTGGTCCGGATCGAGTGAGGGTAGGAGAGGAATCTAACAGGTACAACAAAACATTCTCGACAATCTAAGCACATACATATATTTACTTCTCAAAGGTTTATATGTCAATAGAGGAATTATTGTCATAAGGAAAATTTAAAGGGAAAAGGGGTGGCCATCTCACGAGACGGGTGTCCCTTGAGACCTCTATCGAAAACAAGAGTGCCGTTCAAAAATGGGTTCGGTGTTGGTCGGAGGACATACAGATAGGGTCGGGTGGTTCACAAGAGAAGATGACCACCTCCTTTTCACTAAAGAGTAACATATTTTAGCACGACAAAGGGGGGTTTTGAACAAATCTAATATTGGGGATTTTTTACAAAGAATCAGTTACGTAAACAGACGAAACCTCAATGTTAATGTCATTAATTACATCTTCGACTTTTCAACTAAAATAACACCGACTCTCTCAAGGGATGACTCTGGGATCTAGAATCATAAAAGATAAGACCTTAGTAAAAAATTTACATCTATGAAATATTATGAAAGATAAAGATAAAGAGAAAGAAACATTAAGAGTTCTTCTGAAAAAAAGACACAGAGAAGAACACACCACCGAGGTGTCGAGTCCCAGTGATCTCTGTTCTCTTCGATTCGACTAATTTATGTGATGGTAGGAGACATCTCCCTTGTGAACCGACGACTCGAGTCTTTAAGTACAGGAATTACCGTCACTTCTGGACTCTGAGTGAGTGGTCGACTATTGGATATACTGTCCTACTTTCACTTTCACAATCAGTGAGTCACCACAGGCTGAGAAACCCTGGGGTGTCTGGCGTCGGTTGATCCGTGGAGACAGGCACCTTAAAAGGTCCTGTAAGACGTAAGGTAAGAGGTCCCCTAGAAGGGTTCGGTCCCTAGCTGGGGTCCATAGGACGTAACGTCCGTCTAAGAAATGGTAGACTCGACGGTCCCTTCGTAGAAAGATCAAAATGACTGTGAGGTTCTCCTCATATTCAACCCTATCCTTCGTACTCAAAATTACTTCAGTGAAGAGAGGTAAGCTATTGTAACTCTGGGTTCGGGAATCTACTTCGTTGTTCGTTAGGTAAGTCTGTTACTCTAACAAGAGGTCCAGTAGTATCTTGAAGTTTAAAATACATAAAGTGAAATTTCACAAAAAAAAAAAAAAAGGGGTTCCTAGAACATTCCTTTACTCAGTAAAACACAGACTTTTATTCACAAAGTTTCGTCTGGGTACTCTTTCGAAATTCGAAGTAACTTGGAATTTCCTTAAAAGTTGAAAATCCCTCTCTTTTTTTTTAGAGGTTAAGAATCTTTTGTTTTGTGTTTGTTTTGTGACCCGTCGTTATGTTTATCTTATCTAAGTACTCGTGACACTTTTTTTGTCCAGTGATCGAGGAAAAAAGGTTTTGACGTTGTCTATGAAGTGGTGACAATAATTGACAATCTTTTCAGTCGAGTATGTGTCTTTCCTTGATCCCGAAAGTGATTCGAGACTTTTTACCCTTAAGAAACATATCAGAAATTTACGTAGGATGTCATTCTTTTGCCCTTTTCCTGTGTTCTCCTTTCTTAATCTTAAAACTAACTGGTTCTAATCTAACTGTCTAACTGCCTAATCTTAAAACTAACTGGTTCACTAATTTTTGTGAATAAACTGAGAATGACAAAGATTATCGCAGAAGTTGTACGAACCAAAATACGTTTTCGAGAATTTTTTTTTTTTTTTTTTTGGACTAGGGACTACCATGTTAGCGTCACTCCGATCCCAGTATAACCCGACACCCATCACCATTTTGGATTGACATTTTCGGGCACCCGGTAAACAAGGTTTTGGTTTCTGTAACCTTTCTTACACCAATAAAAATGGGGATTAGACTGTACTAACATTATAATTTTAGTTTCCGACCAACCCTTATCGACTTTTGAGGTATTTGTTTCAACTTTCCGTCTATCTGGTTCTTTTTCATAAACGTTCCAAGTCAACATTTCAGTTGATAAAAAGGTTCGAATTTCCTCAAAATAAGAATCAACAATACTATTACTGTCTTTAACATTGTACCTTACCTTTACTATTCCTTCGAGAGTTACCAAATCCTTTTCGAAGGGAATTACTGAAATCACTCTACGTGTACTAGGTTCAAGTAGAACTCCACCTTATATAAACTATCACATGTAAAGTGCAATAACTTGGGAATCCAAGTGAATGAAACGTCAACTAAGTTTTTCATTGATGATTGATTTATCCCTTAGAAGTTCCTGGTCTTCTTTTAACTTTTTAAGTCCTTCGTAAATGTTTACGAAGTAAATTTACAGACATTATAGTATAATGTAGAAAACTCCGTTTACCGAGAAACTCTTTGAGGATTTAATTCTCTATATGCTCCCGACAAGAGTGATTTAGTACGTACCAGTTAAAACCCACTGAATGACAACCGACTCCAAAATTTCCTTAAGAAAAATATGGTATTCTTTATTCTTTGATCACGTAGACTTCTATGGTTGAGACTTCTTATCCCTATATACCTATATAAAAATCTTCGTAGTGATCAGTAAACTTCAAAATATTATGTATTCTTGTTAACGGTCTTTTCGTGCTTCTAACGTAAGAAAAATGAATATAACCAAAACAATGATCAAGTTGGAAGTTGAAACTACTTCAGAACTAGAAGGTATACAGAACCTAACATAAAGGAACTGTTTACTTACTTAAGATTCTGAAATAAAGGGGGTGAGAAAACTCTGAATTCTCTTTACTCTATTCTATCGTTACGAGTGTCCGTTAAACTCCTCCAACCTTTCTAATGTTTAAGGTGTCAGGACACTTTACTTAACATGTGACTATGTCAACTACAGTATGTATAAATTACTCTTGTCATAGAAATTTAACAGGATTTGTGTTTTCAGTGGTAAGTATTAATTAAGAATTCACCTTTTTTAAGATTTATTAAGTCTGTCCTTACACTACTAACCTTCCCTTTATTATCATCTGAAATACTCCTAATAAAATTAGTATTTTCGTTCGACAAAAAATTTAATTTCAAAATGTAATACACACACATATTAAGTCTTACGAAACCCAACTTTATCTTTTTCTTAGTCGAATTTAACCAAATCCGTTGTTTTCACAAAACCGAATGTTTACTATTAAGGTCCCTGGTGACGAGTGACGTCGGTAATGATCTCCAGTCAATTTCAGAGGATGTGGTAAAGGAAGGGATGGAGAGAACCGAGACGGACGACGTCTCTCGGGATATAAAGCTATACAAATACCGGAGTACAAATGTTACACCGACGACGGTGAGGTCGAAAAGTAAGCGTGTCAGAATTCAGTTACCTACTGTCGTGTGACGGAAGTAGGTGTCCAATTTGTTCTGAGTCGAAGATTTCACTCGAAGTGACGAAGACTTACCGAACCGAAACCGGTTACGAAATAGAAACTTTGGTAGTGAGAACGAATCCTCTCCTTTCTTCTTACGTAAGACATTATCCCCTACTCATCCTCTACATTTACAAGGATTTTTAGGTGTCCTATGGTTTTCCCACTCTTTACTAAGGGGGTTTCGGTTTTTAGTCTCGGTAAATGTTTTGGTCTCCCGTCAACGACCTATACTTCTACTGTTCATCGGGGAGACCACGGTATTATATACTTTACTTCGAGATGAGAACGTATGGTAATTATATTTTAGGTACTTTGACCGAATCTATACTACTACCAAGGTTAACCCTTTGGTGTACGGTGAACAGTTTTGTTGTGTTGGTGGGAACAGGTTCCCCTTTGGCACTTTCGGGACAGACGACAGTGACCGTGAGGTGTGAACTACCACTTTTATTGAATCTACGATCTTTGGAGGTGACTAGACCGAACTAGTACTGAAAAAATATGATGCATCCGGGTCCACAACAGGTGAGTAGCAGAGAGGAGGTAGATTAGAAAGACCAAAAGACAAACCACAACTCGTGTTTGTCGACACATACACCCTCGGAGCTTCAGGGCACGTACACGAATACATCCATTTAAGTAGAAAGTCGAGTATTCTTTCGTAGTAGTTCAAGGTTAAGTTTATTTTAATAACTCTCCTAGTCTTTCACTTACAACAAGGGGAGGTAGTCTACACGATGTCTTTAAATAAGACAGACATGAAACCTGTCTGAAGTACTAGGACTCACAGTAAACGTTGAATTTACTTTTTATCGACTACAGACCTTTGTTGGATTTCCGGGTAACCGTCTACTTACCTAATTTTTTTTTTACATTATATATACGTCACCTTATAATGAGTCGACGTTTTTCCTCCTTTATTACGGTCAACGTCGTTGTATCTACTCGGATCTCTAATAGTATGACTCACTTCAATCAGTCTTTCTCTTTCTGTTTAGGGTACACTATAGTGAATAACACTTAGATTTCATACTATGTTTATTTACTTGAATAGACTCTTTATCCTTATCTGAGTGTCTGTATCTCTTGTTCGAACACCAACGGTTGTCACCCACCCTCCCTTGTTGACTCTCAATGTTCCAGAATGACATATCGTGTCCTTTGATATAAGTCATAGGACACTATTTAGTATTACTTTTTCTTATATATATATACTTACTTAAATATCGTCTTTAATTGTGTAACATTTATATGATGTTATTAAAAAAAAAATTATCGAAAACAGGATGATGATGATGTATAGTTCCTGTAAGTCTGACGGAACGACGAATGCAAACACTTACAGACACCATTCGTCCTGTAGGGTGATGAGTCATGGAAACCGGTCCCTCCTCACCGTCGGACCTTGGACAATCGGTGTAAGAGGTCCGAGTTCACTCGACGTAAAATTCTATTAGTAAACCGTTTGTTTTGATGATTCCGACCTCGGGGTCTTGGGTCTGGGACCTCCTATAAAGGAAAAAGATCGTCACGAACGCCTCTTCCGTTGCAGTTAGGTGAAGTCATGAGCACGGACCTTTTAGGGTACCTGTCTCCTCGGACCATCCGACGTCAGGTACCCCAGCGTTTCAACCTGTGCTGACTCGCTGAAGTGAAAGTGAAAAGGGAAAGTACGTAACCTCTTCCTTTACCGTTGGGTGAGGTCACAAGAACGGACCTCTTAGGGTCCCTGCCCCCTCGGACCACCCGACGGCGGATACCCCACCGTGTTCTCAGCCTGTGCTGACTTCGCTAAATCGTCATCGTCGTCGTCGTCACGAACTAAACTAAGTGAACCATTTCAAAAATCTCGTCATACCATCTACATGAGAGGTTAAAAATACGGTCACAAAGTCTTCTTATGCGATCCCTTTGTGCAATGTCTCACGTCTCACGGTCCTTCAGACCCTATCACCATCTTTTTGGTGTAAGGACGGGTTTCCCCGAGAGGGCTGATCGGCACATTGTAACCTTTCAACAAATTGTACAGAGATCGAGTCAAGAAGTCGACTTTTACCCCCTTTAACAGGGTGGAGGAACCAAAACCCCCGTCAATGACGGGACACGTGCGGGGACCACCGAGTCACCATTTCTTAGACAGACGTTACGGCCCCTGTCTTCTCTACGTCCAAACTAGGGACCCAGTCCTTCTCCCTCCTTCCGCAGTGCGGGACCTCCTCCCGTACTGTTGGGTGAGGTCATAAGAACGGACCTCTTAGGGTACTGTTCTCCTTGGACCACCCGGTGTCAGGCACCCCAACGTCTCAACCTGTAGTGACTTGTTGATTTATTTCCTGTTTTCACCATACCTGGATTGTCTTCGTCTTCTATAATTCTTCTCCACCGTTCTTATGTGTCTTCTTGACATGTTTTTTCTAGAAGTACTGGGTCTTTTAGTGTTACCACACTAGTGAGTGGATCTCGGTGTGTAGGACCTTACACTTCAGTTCACTCGGAATCCTTCGTAGTGACGCTTATTTCGATCATCTCCACTACCTTAAGGTCAACTCGATAAAGTTTAGGATTTTCTACTACGACAGTTACACGACGTGAGTTATACGGTCGTTTAAACCTTTTGAGTCGTCACCGGTGTCCTGACGTTTTCCAGTTAAAAGTAAGGTTAGGGTTTCTTTCCGTTACAGTTTCTTACAAGTTTGATGGTGTATTAACGTAAGTAGAGTACGATCTTACACTACGAGTTTTAAGAGGTTCGGTCCGAAGTTGTCATACACTTGGTATTTGAAGGTCTACAAGTTCGACCTAAATTTTATCCGTCTCCCTGGTCTCTAGTTTAACGGTTCTAGGTGACCTAGTAACTTTTTCGTTCTCTCAAAGTCCTTTTGTAGATGAAGACGAAATAACTCATGTGGTTTCGGAAACTGACACACCTAGTGTCGTTTGACTCCTTTTAAGAATTTCTCCACCCTTATGGTGGACTGGACCGAGGACTCTTTAGACATACGTCCAGTTCTTCGTTGTCAATCTTGACCTGTACCTTGTTGTCTGACCAAGATTTAGCCCTTTCCTCATGTAGTTCCGACATATAACAGTGGAACGAATAACTTGAATATACGTCTCATGTAGTACTCTTTACAGTTCGACCTACTTCGTGTTCGATCTTAGTTCCAACGACCCTTTTTATAGTTATTGGAGTCTATAAGTCTATTGTAGTGGGAATACCGTCTTTCGTTTCTTCTTGATTTCTCGGAGAACTACTTTCACTTTCTCCTCTCACTTTTGACCGAATTTTGTTGTAAGTCTTTTGATTCTAGTACCGTAAGTCAGGGTAGTGAAGTACCGTTTATCTACCCTTTGTCACCTTTGTCACTCTCTGAAATAAAACCCCCCGAGGTTTTAGTGACGTCTACCACTGACATCTGTACTTTAATTTTCTGTGAACGAGGAACCTTCTTGTCAATACCTGTTTCATCTATCGTTTCATTTTTCGTCTCTATAATGAAACGTTTATTTCCAGGTAGATCAAAAAGGTCATCAGTACATACCTACACTCTCGACCTGATATTTCTTTCGACCAGCGACTTCTTGACTACGAAAATTTGACACCACAACCTCTTCTGAGAACTCTCAGGGAACCTGATGTTCCTCTAGGTTGGTCAGGTAAGAACAAGTACAAACCCTTGCGTACATTCTTAATTTCTAAAATTTTAAATTTTTTATTTATTTATTTTTATTTTTATTTTTTTATTTCCTTTAGTCAGGACTTATAAGTGACCTTTCTGACTACGACTTCGACTTTGAGGTTATGAAACCGGTGGACTATACTTCTTGACTGAGAAAACTTTTCTGGGAGTACGACCCTTTCTAACTTCCGTCCTCCTCTTCCCCTGTTGTCTCCTACTCTACCAACCTACCGTAGTGGCTGAGACACCTGTACTCAAACTCATCCGAAACCCCCAACCACTACCTGTCCCTCCCGACCGTACGACGTCAGGCACACCAGTTTCCCAGTCTGACCCGACTCGTTGACTTGACTTGACCTTACTGATGGTGTGTGTGTGTGACCCTATCTTTATAATACGTCGGACTCTTTTACTGAAAGTCCCCTCTTCCCCCACGTCCTCTCCTCTTCATTAGTTGTAAGGAAAACAAAACAAACACATAACTAAAGAATCAAACAAAATGAAAAAAAAAAAAAAAAACTCGTTAACTCGGTAAAAAGATCCGTGTACGAAGAGTGGGGACTAGAGGATATGTTCGGGACCTTTGATTTGTTGAAGTCACGGTATTGGTAAATGACGTTAACCACAGATCTTTAAACCAAACTTTACAGATCCGACACAGTAGTGTACGATTCTGGTCTTGGGGAAAGAACTTATAAGTCTTAGATAGGGTACAACCGTCCTTCACATCATTCAAAACTTTCGTGAACAGATCTTTCTCTCCTTATCAATCACTACTAAAGATACGTCTCTTCCAACCTTTGTTTCGTGACTCTTTTTTACTCTGTTACTCTCTTTTGTCTGATAGGACAGGACCGATTCGGAAGGGTACGAGATCAGAAAGCCAAACGTTGGACGGCAAATAAAGGTTTTGGTTCACTCTATTCGGTCCTAACTCGGGACGTCGACCTATGGTCGATCACAAGTCCCGAAAGAAACTTTCCTTGTCCCCGTGCACACAGGCACTTAAGGAGAGACGAGTGTGTGAGTGGAGCGACAGTGGAGTGTCCGACTCTCCGACGACCTCTACGAAGTGTTAGGTTTATGGACTCGGAAACAAGAACCTTTTCCTCCTGAATTCTTGATTCGTTACGGAAAGTTTGACTAACCCTCATTTCAGTCGGTAAGTGGCGAAAAGTAAGAAACTTAGAGGACTTACTTTTACTAGAAAATTTCTTTAATTTCAAGTAACTTTTTTCCTTTCCGAAAATTTCTACTTTCTAGTACACGATAAACGTTTTCCGTAAATTTACAGGATTAAAAAGAATATAACGTGATACTATACGTTCATACTTTTTTAAACAGGGTCCGTCGACGAGTGGTCTATGAATCTATCCCAACTTTTATGGTCTTCAACCCCATCAGTTAACTAATTTCTTTACAAAAATGTAAATTCAACTTCTTCATAACGGATCTGTAGGCAAGAAAATAAGGTGTTTGTAAATGGTCCGGGGACACCATACGACCTAAAACTCCCACGAGAGTTCCCTGTTACTATCTTAAGGACTCACTTACTCACCGTCCCCCTCCAGTGTGTTCCGAAGTAACTATAGACTTGAAAGAATCACTTAATTTTTACCCAGGTGGTAAAACTATCCTCATCTCGACCATCCTGTCTATAGTACGACCACGAACTTAGATCTTCTTGTAAAATTGTGATTACGGTACAAACCCTTCTACAACTTAAAACTTGTTTCTTCTCTGTACCAATCCGATCGTAGATTCTTCTAACGAGCCACGGAACTTCTCAACTTCCACTTAAATTTTCCTTGATCCCGAAGGGTCCACCGAGCTCACCATTTCTTGGACGAACGGTTACGTCCTCTGTATTCTCTGTGCCCAAATTAGGGACCCAGCCCTTCTAGGTGACCTCCTCCTGTACCGTTGGGTAAGATCATAAGAACGGACCTCTTAGGGTACCTGTCTCCTGGGACCGCCCGATATGAGGTATCCCAGGGTCTCTCCGTCCGTACTGTCCACAGAATCGTGTCGTGTCGTATGTCTATCCTTTGTCTGGTAATCTTCGATAATCATTAGACCCCACCCTCCCCCTTCTCGTATTTGACACCATCACTTCTTCCTTTATCTCTCTTCTCTTGTCGTAACTCTTCGTAAATTTACTGTTCTAGTCGTCTTCACTAACTAGTCGAGACTACTTGCCTCTTCTACGGTCTTCTCTACCTCTTTTTCCTAGGTTCACCCGAGATCAAGACAAATAGTGAGTACCTTACTATCAGTACGGCGGCTCTGTCTCTGTGACATTCTGGGTTTTGGGTATTATTGTACCTAATAAAAGACATTTGTCTCTGGTTTCGTGATCTCACGGGTTATCAGTGTTCCGTAAAGTACAAATAGATCACGAGGTACTTAAAAGTCAGTAAACCTTCTGTCCTTCTCGACAACGTCAAATCCTTACTCATTGATGACAGAGTCTCTCCTCCAGTCGGAGGAGTCCTAGTGTGTTGATCGTTTACTCTGTCGTCTTGAAGGAAGGTTTAGACAGACAGGGAGACGAGGTCGTCTTGATGTCGACAAAGCTCCTCGACAGAGACCGGTCCTGTCTCCGTACTTGACAGACAGAACCCTTACCACAAAGGACAGGTCCACAGGAACGGGTCGACATACACAACGACTGGTACCAATTCTCACGTACGAGCAGAACAACCTACTCTTGACTCTTGGACTCTTGAGATCATATCTACGTACGTACGTGCGAGTCAGTGAAGTCGGTACAGGTCGAGAAACACTAGGGTACCTGATGTTGGACGGTCCGAGAATTGAGGTACTCTAAGAGGTCCGTTCTTATGACCTTACTCAACGGTAAAGGAGGAGGTCCCCTAGAAGGACTGGGTCCCTAACTTGGGTGTAGAGGACGTAATATCTGTCTAAGAAATGACGACTCGGTGGTCCCTTCGGGAGATGATATCTATCTATATATAATACGGAAAAAAGGGAAACGGTCTATCTTAGGTTTTACTTTCTGATTACTATTCAAAGGTTCCTTTATAGGGGCTACCTATGGGAGGGTATAAAGAAGTCACCGTATCGAAGAGGACCCTCAGTGGTGAGACTTTGGGATCCTCAGGGTGTATGGGACTTCTTTGACCTCTCCAAAAGTGTGTAAAGTCTGTACACCCACCCGACCCCCGTCTACCGTAAAGAAGTACGATGTGTACGCTACATGAGTAAACTAGACGAAGGAATTAGACTCTGTCTTGACTGAAGTCACTTTTATAAGTACCTTGAGTTTCCACTGACGGAATTTACACATCGAGGTTACACTAGTCCTACCTTCCAAGACATTATACCTTCCTTTCATACTCTACACCCCAAGGAAGAGACGGAAGTATTTATCGTCAAACCCTAGTCAGTAAATCGGAGAGACTTAGATCGAGGTAGGGATGTTTTTATCTCGTACGACAACGTCCAATAACCTATTAAGGTTAATCTTTACCAGGCACTTTAGAAACCTGTTATATGTAAACTAATGAACTCCATAGCGACTAATGACTTCAGGAGGAAAAGGTGTTAAGTTTTTATTCAATTTAAAAATTCTACTAAAGATTTCAGGAAAGAACTGATATACTCCGGTACACTGAAGATACCGGGACGAAAACACCTCACCTCTAAATTCAACTAACAGGTTAACTAAGGAAAATAGCCAGTTTAGTCTAATGAAGACGGAAAAAAAAAAAAACTGAGATTTTCGTGGTGATATATGTAATGTAATGTTTATATCTTTGATTCCGAGACTAAAAAAATTAGAAGATAAAAGTGACAGAGCTGTATTATAAAAAATCTGTTTTTTTGGTGTAATCAAATTTTTGGAGTATCGGGTTAAGTTAAGAGATCTTAGGTCGTGGAATCATTAGGGAGACACAACCGTAGTCCGGTGTTTCTCTACTGTTCACACAGTCTTTGGGTACAGGAGTCAAGTTCTGCCGACCCTTCCCGCTCTTATTTATCTCTTATTCGTCTCAGGGGAGCAGACGAATAAGGTCACATGACATTTACACGAGTCAGCAAGTCAGTACAGACTGAGAAACGCTGTGATACCTAACATCGGGCGGTCCGAGGAGACAGGTACCCCTAAGAGGTCCATTCTTATGACTTTACCCAACGGTAAAGGAGGAGGTCCCCTAGAAGGACTGGGTCCTTAGTTTGGGTGTAGAGGCCGTAACCGTCTGACACGATATGTCTTAACCACAATAATAAAAGGCACACACATACTGTACTTTGTCAAACCTGTTGTGTTATACGTGATTAGTCTAAATGGTCTATTAAAAGTAAAGTACCATTTGTATAATTTTTCGTCTCTTTAATGAAACGGTTGTTTCAGATATATCAGTTTCGATATCAAAAAGATCATCAGCAATTACTTACACTCTCAACCTGGTATTTCTTCCGACTCGTGGTTTCTTAACTACGAAAACTTGACACCACAACCTCTTCTGAAAACTCTCAGGAAATCTGACGTCCCGCTAGGTTGGTCAGGTAGGGTTTCCTTTAGTTAGGACTTATAAGTGACCTTCCTGAAACGACTTCAAGGTTATGAAACCGGTGGACTACGATTCTCGACTGAGTAATCTTTTCTAGGACTACGACCCTTTCTGACTTCTGTCCTCCTCTTCCCCTACTGTCTCCTGTTCTACCGACCCACGAAGTGGCTGAGTTACCTGCACACAAACTCGTTCGAGACCCTCTACCACTTCCTGTCCCTTCGGACCGTACGACGTCAGGTACCCCAGTGGTACTCAGTCTGTACTGACTGGCTGTCTTGTTGTTGTTTTATATTTAACTTATTCCATAAAACCAAACACATAAGTATAAAGAAGGAGGAGTCACAACGATCAAAGAATTGTCATTACAACCTAATTGGTAATCATTAACAATAATACTTTAGTCAGAGTGGTCAGACCAACGTAACGCAGTGATACGTAATGAGACTTAAAGTTTTTAGGATCGAACTCCGTATAGACCGTGTATTGACTCTATATATACTTCTTGTTTGGAAATTTCGTATCTCTGGAACCGAAAAATTAAGTCCCCAGACTTAAAAAATCTTTTAGGAACGATAAGTTTAATTCCGTCTTAGGGATAAAAATTTGTTTTTGTTTTCAACATAAACGTTCTCATCCTTCCACTTTTTACTTTTCCAGACGTCCACTTCTCTCTATTAATTCAAAAAGAGTACTTATTCGTATACAATTGTAAAGAAGTGTCCCCAACAAAACAAGGGTAGAAAAATTAGGTTATTTTAAAACGTAAATCCATTCTGTTATTATTTTATAGAATTCATTTAGAAAATTTTTACAATTTTAAGGAGGAAACCAACATTTTATACTTCAAAAAGTACCCCTCCTAATGTTAAATTGGAGAAAATTCTTTTGAGTATATTCCATGACTAATAACAGATGTCTTTTAGAGGTCCGTAAAAAAAAATTCTACGATTTCCAGTTAGGTATGGAATTATTTTAGGTGAACTTCGGACCCTTTAGTGGTTTTCTTAGAGTAGAGACCTGGATTACTCTCTAAAGACTGTAAGAAATTAACTAGGTCTTTGGAATTTGACGGAATTTATAATCCATTTATAATCAAACCCCGAATTTCGGACGACTCTCTTAAAGTACAACGGTGAACAGGGATACTAAAATAGGGTGAATTGTATTGAACATTAATACGTAAATAAACACATCAAGGAATACAGAAGGGTGTCCAAAAAAAAAAGAATAAAACTGATCTTTAGTTTGAGAAGATTAAACTAAATTTTCGGGTACAAAAGGATTGTACAATTCATGTCCTACCTCCATCTTAGCCCCCGTTTTTTTTTTTTTTTTTGGTCATCACAATCATTCCTCCACAGTAACCTGTAAAACTGAGGTGCATCGTCTTTAGTTTTATCACGGAATTAGTGTTTTCCAAAACAAGAGCGTTCATTTTATGTGGGTCTCAGTCTAACAGTCCCGGCCCTATTATCAGTGATACCTGGGTCTACGAAAAGGGAGACGAGGTGGTACCTTGTAAGGTAGTCACTTACATATAATACCAAGTCTTACTGACAACTTGATAAAAATCACCCGTTCTGTACCTTCCTTGGATTTACAGTTGTCTACTCACCCACTTCTACACCGTACATATAAGGGTTCACCGAGTTACGGTGACGTAACGGTTACGGACGGTCACGTCCTCTGTGTCCTCTACACCCAAACTAGGGACCCAGTCCTATAGGGGACTTCCTCCTTTACCGTTGGGTAAGGTCATAAGAACGGAGTTTTTAGGGAACTTGTCTCCTCGGACCACACGGTATCAGGTTCCTCAACGTTTCTCAGTCTTTGCTTTGAGTAGGGTAGGGTTTTTACCCTATAATACGTTGGTATTTTTCCTTACTTTATTACGGTAATCGTCGTTATACCTACTTGGATCTCCGATAGTATGATTCACTTCATTCAATCTGTTTCTGTTTATAGTATACTAGGGTGTATTAAATATACACCCTAGATTTTTTATTATATTTACTTGAATAAATGTTTCGTTTTTACCTGAGTGTCTGTACCTTTTGTTTGAATCCTAATGGTTTCCCCCTTCTTTTCATTCCTAGTGACTCCTTATAAAACATTATTGGATATTACCGTTTCTTAGACTTTTTCTTATATATATATACACGTATAGATACAGATATCTATATATTTTGACTTAGTGAAACGGTATGTGGACTTTGTAACATTTAGTTAACAAATCGAGTCAAGTCCGAGAGTCAGTACAGACTGAGACGCTGGAGTACCTGACGTCGTGTGGTCCGGAGGGACAGGTAGTGGTTGAGAGTCTCGGATGAGTTTGAGTACAGGTACCTCAACCACTACGGTAGGTTGGTAGAGTAGGAGACAACAGGGGAAAAGGAGGGTGGAAGGTAGAAAGGGTCGTAGTCCCAGAAAAGGTAACTCAGTCAAGAAGTATAGTCCACCGGTTTTATAACCTCAAAGTCGAAGTCGTATTCAGGAAGGTTACTTATAAGTCCTGACTAAAGGAAATCTTACCTGACCAACCTAGAGAAACATCAGGTTCCCTGAGAGTTCTCAGAAGAGGCTATGGTATCAAGTTTTCGTAGTTAAGAGGTAACGGGTCGAAAGAAATATCAGGTCGAGAGTGTAGGTATGTACTGATGACCTTTTTGGTATCGAAAGTGATCTACCTGGAAACAACCATTTCATTACAGAGCCGAAAAATTTTACGACAGATTCAACCAGTATCGAAAAGAAGATTCCTCGTTCGCAGAAAATTAAAGTACCGATGTCAGGGGTAGACGTCACTAAAACCTCGGGTTTTATTATCAGAGAGTGACAAAGGTAACAAAGGGGTAGATAAACGATACTTCACTACCCTGACCTTCGGTACTAGAATCAAAAGACTTACGACTCGAAATTCGGTTCAAAAAGTGAGAGGAGAAAGTGAAAGTAGTTCTCCGAGAAATCAAGAAGAAATGAAAGACGGTATTCTCACCACAGTAGACGTAATAGACTCCAATAACTATAAAAAGGACCGTTAGAACTAAGGTGGAACACGAAGTAGGTCGGGTCGTAAAGCGTACTACATCGGACGCACATTCAATTTATTGGTCCTACTGTCATATGTCGGAACTGCATGAGGAAAGGGATAATCCTTGGTCAGACAACAAGGTACAGGTCAAGATTGACAACGAAGGATTGGACGTATGTTTAAAGAGTCCTCCGTCCAGTCCACCAGACTATAAGGGTGGGGAAATTCTTAAAGGTGTCAAACGACACTAGGTGTGTCAGTTTCCGAAACCGCATGAGTTATTTCGTCTTTATCTACAAAAGGACTTTGAGAAAACGAAAAAGTCACTAGGT
The DNA here is from genome assembly GCA_006410555.1 of Capra ibex. Lineage (NCBI taxonomy): Eukaryota > Metazoa > Chordata > Mammalia > Artiodactyla > Bovidae > Capra > Capra ibex. The sequence continues at coordinate 36,277,069 of SJYO01049755.1, read as the reverse complement.
CCCCTAGAACCGTTAAACTAGAGACCAAGGAGACGGAAAAGATTTAGGTCGAACTTGTAGACCTTCAAGTACCAAGTGTATGACAACTTCGGACCGAACCTCTTAAAACTCGTAGTGCAAGATCGTACACTCTACTCACGTTAACACGTCATCAAACTTGTAAGAAACAAACCGTAACGGAAAGAAACCCTAACCTTACTTTTGACTGGAAAAGGTCAGGACACCGGTGACGACTCAAAAGGTCTAAACGATCGTATAACTCACGTGATGAAAGTGTCGTAGTAGAAAATCCTAAACTTTATCGAGTTGACCTTAAGGTAGTTGAGGTGATCGAAATCGAAATAAGTATCACTACGAAGGATTTCGGGTGAACTGAAGTGTAAGGTCCTACAGACCGAGATCCACTCACTAGTGTGGTAACATCAATAGACCCAGTACTTCTAGAAAAAACATGTCAAGAAGACACATAAGAACGGTGGAGAAGAATTATAGAAGACGAAGACAATCCAGGTATGGTAAAGACACGGGTATAAGCGTACTTTACAAGGGAACCATAGAGATTTAAAGAACTTCTTTAGAGATCAGAAAGGGCAAGATAATAAAAAGGAGATAAAGAAACGTAACTAGTGACTCTTCCGAAAGACGAGAGAGGAACGTAAGTCTACTCATATAAAAAGGAAAAAAGAAAACGGAAATCGCAGAGAAGAATCGATAAACTTTCAGGAGTAGTCTGTTGGTAAAACGGAAAACGTAAAGAAAGAGAACTTCTACCAGAACTAATGACGGAGGATATACTACAGTACTTGGAGGTAGGTATCAAGAAGTCCGTGAGACAGATAGTCTAGATTAGGGAACTTAGATAGACAATGAAGGTGACATATTAGTATTCCCTAAACTAAATCCAGTATGGACTTACCAGATCACCAAAAGGGATGAAAGAAGTTAAATTCAGACTTAAACTGTTATTCCTCAAGTACTAGACTCGGTGTCAGTCGAGGGTCAGAACAAAAACGACTGACATATCTCGAAGAAGTATAAACCGACGTTTCTTATATTGGTCAGACTAAAGTCATAACTGCGAGACTACCACAGGGACACATCTTAGAAGAGAACACGACAACCTTCTCCCACAAACGATACTGGTCACGTAAGAGAACTGTTTTGAGACAATCAGAAACTGGACGAAACAAAACATGAGGTTCCGGTTTAAACGGACAATGGGGTCCACAAAGAACTGCAGGATGAAAACGTAAGGTCAGGGGATATTACTTCTCCTGTAGAAAAAAACCAACAATCAAGATCTTCCAGAACATTCAGAAGTATCTTGGCAAGTTGAAGTAGAAGAAGACATAATGACTATCCCCGTACCTGAACCTAATGACACATAACTTACTAAACGGAACCTTGTTTCCAAACGGAACCTTGTTTACTGTCTCTAGTAAGACAGCAAAAACTCTAACGTAGGTTCATGACGTAAAGTCTGAGAAAACAACTGACACTACCGATGAGGTAAAGAAGAAACCCTAAGAAGGGGTGTCCTCATCTATATTACCAGTAGACTCAATTTAAGTGGGTAAGGTCAGGCAAGATCAAGTGACTAAGGATTTTACAACTACAAGTGAGAACGGTAGAGGACAAACTGGTGAAGGTTAAGAGAACTAAGTACATAGATAGTAAGGTCCAAGGATACGTCATAACGAGAAATGTCGTAGCCTGAAATGAAGGTAGTGGTCAGTGTAGGTGTTGATCCACAACAAAAACGAAACCGAGGCAGAGAAGTAAGGAAGACCTCAATAAAGAGGTGACTAGAGGTCATCGTATAACCCATGGATGGCTGGACCCCTCAAGTGAAAAGTCACAGTATGGAAAAACGGAAAAGTATGATACGGGCTATATGATGACCTCTTCTCACCTCTTTATTGAGGTCTTTCTTACTTCTTTACCTCGGTTTCGTTTTTGTTGTGGGTCAACACCTACATTACCCACTACCTTCATTTCAGACTACGACAATTCTCGTTATAACTTATCCTTGGACCTTACTATCCAGGTACTTAGTTCCGTTTAACCTTCACCAGTTTGCTCTACCGTTCTTACTTGTAGCTGTAAAATCCTTAGTCGCTTGATTTTACCTGACCTTACCCACTTGAATTGAGTCTACTGGTAATATACATTATGAGGGAATCTTCTTTACCTCATCGGTAGTATCAGTTGTTTTCTAAGGTTTTACGTCATGAGACTACGCTGGAGTTTTTGTTGTCTTACTAGAGACAAAGGTTCCGTTTGGTAAGTTATAGTGCCATTAGGTTCAGATACGGGACTGGTTATTACGACTTCTTCGACTTAAACTTGTCAAGATGCTTCTGGATGTTTTGGAAGATCTTGATTGTGGGGGGTTTTCTACAGAAGAAGTAATATTCCCTGACCTTACGTCTTTATCCTTCAGTTCTCGATGGACTTCATTGTCCGTTTAAACCGGAACTTCATGTTTTGTTTCGTCCAGTTTCCGATTGTCTCAAAACAGTTGTCTTGCGTGACCAGTATCGTCTTTTGTGAGAACATCTATCATATATATGGTCAGAACGAAAACATAGGTAAGTTGGTCAGATACAGAAAACCAACCATGTAAATTAGGTAAATGTAAATTTCATTAATAACTATATATGTAAGGATAACCGTAAAAGAATTAACAAAACCCAAACAAAAACATCCAGAAAAGGAAAAGAATACAAAGGACGTATCTCTACAGGGAAATCGTAAACAACATTTTGATGAAACCACTATGACTTAAGAGAATTGAAAGCGAATCGACATTTCGAAAAGTAAAGAGGTAACTAAAACTTACTCTAGGAACGACACATATTATTAGAACCAACATCCAAAAAGGGAAAGTAATCAAATTTATATAGGACGGTGAGGGAAGACTGGACGTCTTAAAGACGACTTTCTAGTCGAGAATTGGAATACCTCTAAGGAAAGACAATAAATAACGAAAAGGGAACAACGAAAAGTAAAAAAAATAATAAATAAAAAATAATCAAGTTAATTATACACAAAGTCAAACACACCTCGTGTATAAGTTACACAAAGAGGAACCGAAATAGGAAAAACCCTGAGAGACACGAAGAATCTGAACTGACTAATAGTTGATAACTACACCCATGTTAGGGACCCAGTCCTTCTAAGGTATCTCCTCCCCTATCGTTGGGTGAGGTCATAAGAACGGGCCTCTTGGGGCACCTGTCTCCTCGGACCGTCCGATACCAGGTGTCCCAGTGTTTCTCAACCTCTGTTGACACCGTTGAGCCACGTGTACGTAGCGTGATCAGACATATAAAAATTGTAAATACAGGTCCCACTAATTCAACCGCTATTAATCGTTTTATTACCCCTTTTTACCTTTTCTTGGCTAAACAAACCCTCCTTTTCAAGGGTCCAAGTCTCAGTCTTGGCCTTACACTCAAAGTCGAAAGACTTGGAGATCATCCCCTACTGTCACCTAATCTGTTCCTTATTATTACGTAAGAGATCGAAGGATGTCTTCAATGACACTTCCTGTTTATTATTAGGTACGGTTTCAGAAAGAACTTCACACTACGTAACACTTGTATCTTCCTAAATAAAATAGGTTTCTCGTTGTTTCCATGATTGCCCTAAACTTTATACTCTTTTATGGATTCACATACTTTTTAAAACAAGTGTCAAGTCAATGATAGTTGAATTCCAGTCTGAATCTCTCCTATTGATTTACATACAGTTCCTTTCACGGTCGATTCTTTATCAACACATCATTCGTTCCACCTTTGAGGACTGAAAGTAGAATGGAACTGACCGATTACATCAAGAAACACCAAAAAAATTAAACCTTTTTTACTTGCAGTCTAAGGTGATATCACAAGTCCCACTATAGTTGGGTCTCACTTATAACATGTGTAAGATCCCTGGGAAAGAAAAAAAATTATAAAAAATGACTTCACACCAACAAAATGTTATAAAGTTCATATGTCGTTTCACTAAGTCAAAATATAATATATACATATAAGAAAAAGTCTAAGAAAAGGTATATCCAATAATGTTCTATAACTCATATCAAGGGACACGATATGTCATCTAGGAACAACAAATATATAAAACCTATATCATCATACATAGACAATTAGGGTTTAAAGGTTAAATAGGAGGGGGGACGGAAAAGGGAAACCATTGACGTCAAACAAAAGATACAGATACTCAGATAAAGACAAAATATTTATTTTAGTAAAATAGTATAAAATCTAAGGTGTACATTCGTTATAGTACACTACAAACAGAAAGACATGTGTACTATTAGGGATCCAGGTAGGTACAACCATGTTTACCGTAATAAAGTAAGAAAAAATACCGACTCATCATAAGATAGTATGTGGATATGGTGTAGAGATGTAGAAGAAATAGGTAAATAGACAGTTACCTACAATCCAACGAAGGTACGGAACCGATAACATTTATCAAGACCATCCCAGTAATAACCCGTATATAGAAAAGTTCAATCTCCAAAGTAGAAAGGACTTATATACGACCCACGAAAGTCTCATACCACAGACAGGTTGGAAATCTTTCTCTCGTCAACGGTCGTATAAGACCTAGACACAATATGGATCGGGACCTATATTGAGGAGTGAACTTTCGTCCCGAGCAAAGAGTAAGTGGGTCATAGAGGTTAGTACGAAATGGGTCTTCGAGATGTTCTGACCACTCAATTTGCATACGTCACTAATTCCATTTACCTTAATTCGTTCTTTACTGTCCACCAAAATCACGAATCAGTTGACAGATCCCTTCTTATACCTTTTACCGTTTCGTTCCCACGATGGACCTCGAGTCAAGGTGTGAGTCAGAAGGGACTGAAACGAATAAACTGTGAAAGTTGTTCGGTCTGTGTGTTCTTGTTCTTCCTTAGATTATTGGGTACTTCATGGGTGTGGGTTTGCAAACAGGTCTCCGACACGTAGTTTGGGTGGTTACATAACGTGAATTTTCTCAGTACAGAAGGGAGAATGAAACGTACATCTAGATCGTTCGGTAGAGAAGTCGTAGAGGGATCGTACAATCCGTCTCCCTCCCACCTCAACACTCTCCATTTATGTGAATATTATTGATGTTCACTACTACCCATCGCTTCCTCCAACTTTTGTTGGGACACTTTCCATCAGTACTCCTTAAGGTTTGTCATAGTCAGGGAACAGCAAATACACAACCCGTTTGTCGAAAGGTGTCGGGTCGTCCTTTTTCAGACTTAATATCGAATTTTCGTCATAAATACAATTATTACTACTGGGTTTTGGTATTTTGTTTGTGTTGTCACTGTAGTAAGGGTCATAAAAAACTCTTGATCCTTTATGTGCTAAGTGAAAACTTTCACGTACAGTATCTAATTTAGTATTAGGGCTAGTAGTGGCGGGGGGGAGGTGGTCTCTACACTGGTCTCAAGTTGCAGGGACGGGTGACGAACCCTGAACGTCTCGGAAGGACCCTCGTCTGGGATGGGGTTGGGGTGGGACCCGAGGTGGTGTACGTGACGAAACCGGTCTCCGTTCATTCGTCCACGTAGTCTACGACACAGGTTCGGTTACTCATCCTCACCGTAAGGTCTAAAGGTGCTTGAGAAAACGTGGACCACAGACAGCACTCAGACCGCACTGAACGTGACCCGGACGAAAGAGCCGGACTCCGGACCTCACCCTTCTGAGTCTCTCGGTGGTGGGGACACCGGAGGTACATTGTGTCCCTTCGTATTGGGAAGGAAAGAACAATACAGAGAATCGAAGCCCTCTAAAAAAAAAAAAAACGTGTAAGTCATACAAAGTATTACCAAGGACAAATAAACAAAATTCGAGGACGGAAATTTATTAAATTTATTCTAAAGTACCTTCAAGTGTATAAATCTCTGGGAGGGGGGTTGAGAACCGAAGGGACCACTGAGTCCACTATTTCTTAGACGGACGTTACGTCCTCTGGACCCGAATTAGGGACCCAACCTTCTAGGGGACCTCTTCCTTTTACGTTGGGTGAGGTCATAAGAACGGACCTCTTAAGGTCCCTGTCTCCTCGGACTGTCCGATGTCAGGTACCTCAGTGTTTCTCAGTCTGTGCTGATTCGTTGATTGTGAAAATGAAGGGGGGTCGAGATTATCTAATGACTCCATAATGATACTTAATGATTGAAGAGACTCAGAGTCAAAGGAGTCAACAACAACAAATCGGTACTTTAACATAGACTGAAAAAACGGTGGGACACCTGACATCGGACGGTCCGAGGCGATAAGTACCTTAAAGGGTCCGTTCTTATGAGCGGACCCAACGGTAAAGGAGGAGGTCCCGTAGAAAAGATGGGTCTCTAGCTTGGGTACAGAGGACGTAACCGTCCACCCAAGAAATGATGCCTTGGTGGTCCCTTCAGGGATTACAGTTAATTTTAACGTGTACTTCTCTACCACCCTTTTGTCGGTGGTCCTCGGTACATGTTATTTGTTCGATCTAACAGGGGGAGGAAAGTGTCCGGTTCCTTGTTCCGGACTACCTCCACCCCCCGAGAGTCACCTACCTCAGAGGTACCTGACCACTATACCTCCTACTACAGTGTTCCCACACCCACTTCCTGTCGACCGTCGGTGGACGGGAGGAAAATCTTTTAAAATCCCCAACACTCATATCTAGAGACCCTAGTATCCGTATTTCGTCTTTCGGTTCAGGTCAGAAGAAAGACAGAGACCTTTTACTTCGGGAGGTCGTGATTGAGACTCGGACTCTTACTGGTTGAAGCACTGATACGTGTTTAATAAAGTGGAAGACGGAGCCGTGGGTCCTAATTAATTAGTAACATTCAACAGAGCGCTGACGTGTTACGATTTATGTTTATCTCCTCTGGGGGCTTAAGTACCTCGACACTAAGCACCAGAACTTATAAGTACAAGTTGGTCGCGGTCAGGTGAGAGAGTGGGTCGTTGCTGAGAAACAAAATGACTCGAGTCTCCCCAGGGGACGACAAACCTTCCACTTTCCCCCGGACATGCACTACACACCGAGGAGACGCCTACGGGACAAAGCACGAGGACCCTCTCTACGAGATTCCACGTCACCAGCGACGGACCTTTGAAGTCGTTGTGGACTGTGGGTAAAGGTGAGGGTATAAAGAGGGATAATTAAACCGGTTAAGTCTTAAGTGATCCAGAGGTTCTAGAAAAGTTCACTTTCACGTGAAATCCTCTTTTATCTCTTTATCTTGTCAATCCTTACTTCAAAGACCACACCCCATCGGGGTCAAGACGGACGACGACACATAGGAACCTACCTAAGGAATTGAAGAGACTCAGAGTCAAAGGGGTAATTTTTTTTTTTTTTTTTTCTCGTTATCATCACAGACGAAGTAACCATGTACCACCCCTATTTTCCCCGACTTCTGTTCAAAATCATGTACTATATCCGAAGGGACCCCCGAGTCTACCATTTCTTAGACGGACGTTACGTCCTCTGGACTCAACCTAGGAACCCAACCATTCAAGTGGACCCTTCCCTTACCGTTGGGTGAGGTCATAAGAACCTTTTAGAGTATTCTGTCTCCTCGGACCATCCCATATCAGGTACCCCAGTGTTTCTAAGCCTGTACTGACTCGTTGATTGCGAAAGCGAAACGTTCACAAGTTACCGATAATCACTTTTAACAATAAAGAAAAATATAACACACAAAATAGAATGAACGAAAATTTAAAAACCGACGTGACCCAGAAGTAACACCACTCGTCCGAAAAAGATCATTACTGTGCACCCGAAGAGAGTAACACCGTGTGTTCGAACTAATGGGACACCGTACACCCTAAAATCAAAGGACTGGTCCTTAGCTTGGGTGTAGGGGATGTGACCGTCCGTCTAAGAATTGGTAACGTGGTGGTCCCTTCAGGGACAATGAAGAACTATTTTCCCATTTCAGACTAGGTGTACAACCTTTATCATTTTCCAACCTCTGGGTACTTTCGTCTTCCTTCCTCCCTCACCACCTCCTGAACTGTATCAGTTCCTCGTACACCCCCGTCAACATACACTCCTTACTTCTCCTTTAGCTGTTCTTTTACCTCCCCACCTCCCCTTCCGGTGTTTAGATTCTACACGGTGAAGACTCTGCACGGGTCCAGGGGTGTCGACAGTGTCCCACGACCTTATGTACGGGGTTTCAGTCCGTTGACCATTTTGGTCTAAGGTCTTAAGGATAGAGAAGAACTGGTCCTACTGAGTCAAATGATTCTTCATCGACGATGTTCTCAATTTCTATGTGTTTCTTTCAGACGATGACGACGATTCAACGAAGTCAGTACAGGCCGAGACACACTGGGGTATCTGCCGTCGGGTGGTCCGAGGCGGTAGGGATCCTAAGAGGTCCGTTCTTGTGACCTCACCCAACGGTAAAGGAAGAGGTTACGTACTTGCAATTTTCACTTTCACTTCAGTGACTCAGCTCAGGTTGAGAGTCGCTGGGGTACCTGACGTCGGCCGGTCCGAGGAGACAGGTACCCTAAAAGGTCCGTTCTCATGACCTCACCCCACGGTAACGAAAGAGGTTGTTTCTTTTAGACCTTCCAACGTTTGAACTGGAAGGAAGACAAAGCTGGGTGGTGTCATCAAAGTCCTTCAAGACAGGATAAAGGGTCAAGTGAAAACGCACCGGAGTAGGGAAAAAGAGGAGAACGAGTCGTAGTCTTCCTCTTAAGTCGGACCCCCAAGGGTCTCATGGTTTACACACAACGTGTGACGCCGCCCAACTATAGAAGACCCTAGTACGACACAGTGACTCAGTCAAACAAAAGAATGACGTAGACATAAACAGACGATCACAGAGTTTCTCCTCCACTATCTAGTCTCATTTTCTGGGTCTCACCCGCTAACCGTCTCTGTCGACCTGTGTTAATCGTTTGACTTCTGCCCGAAGGAGTTTTGTCTTCGTCACTGAGTGAGACGACTGTATTAGTGATCATTCTCAAATGGATTTCCACCTTTTGGTTACCACCACTAACCATTTGGACATAATCACGCGTTGGTAGTACATTGTTTACATTGTCTGAAGCAGTAGTGTGGCACGGTGACACTCTGAAGCGATTAAGTGCATACGTTCCTAAACACCTTGGATCAAGGAAGTCTGTGACTTTCTCTTATATATCTTTTCTTATACTCTCCCAGGAAACTTTCGACGAGGTTTCTTCTGAAAACCTATAAACGAGAGATCGTCTTTTGAGAAAGTTAAGGATCCCCCACACAACTTTCGAACGGAAAAGCCGTCGAGACGTTTTCTACTAGAATCTCTTACTAGGATAGTCGATACTTTATTAACCGTTAGGGTTCTCAGGACAAAACACTTACTAATCGACAGAGTCGGTTACGGTTCCGGACTCGGTAGTTGGGTGTCCTTTTCTGGACTTCACGGAGGGGGTCCGGACCAAGGTGGACGAAAAGGAAAACGATTTCACTCACTCAACTAACGAGATGGGACCCGGTCATGATGGTCGTAGTCGTAGGGGGTCCTTGAACAATCTGAACGTCATAGAACCCGGGAGGGACACTTAGACCTTGAGACCTTTTTGATTGTTCTGAAGGTAACTAATATCACTCGGGGACGAGATGGAATACTAAATTCAGGAACTCGAACCCCGGAAACAAATTATCATTTTACCAAGAAGAGAACGTACCGAGAAAATTTCATAGGTTATACGACTTTAACCCGAACGGTCCACCGTAATCACCATTTCTTGGACGGAGGGTTACGTCCTCTGCAGTTTGTTTCGGAACCCAAACTAGGGACCCTGTCGTTCTAGGGGACCTTATCCTTTACCGTTGGGTGAGGTCATAAGAACGGATCTTTTAATGTACCTGTCTCCTTGGAACCCCCGATGTCAGGTACCCCAGAGTTCCTCAGTCTGTACCGACTCGTACGTGTGTGTGCAAGACTTTGTCTTCGGTTTACACCATTTCTTCTACAAAAAGAATCTTCCTTTTGAAAGAGTTTTAGTTCTCTCTTTAGTCACTGGATTTAACCTTCCTTTTTATAGATCAAGAACCTAATCCTAAGAATCGGATCTGGGAGTAGAAAGAATAGACCGAAATACGAGGTTATGTTAACTAATTATCACTTTGTCTATCCATCACCCAATTGGACGACATACCGTGTCCCTCGAGTCGAACAACAAGACACTACTGGATTTCCCCTCCCTACCTCCGAGTACTCCCTTCCCTAGGTATGTATATTTACTCAGTGAAGCAACATGTCGTTTTTCATTGGTGTTACAACATTTCGTTTATATACGGTTAATTTTTTATTTTATTAGTTTTCCTTATTATAACACACTGTATTAAATATACTTTAAATTTAAAGTCACGAACGTTTATTTCAAAATAGTTTTAACAGTTTTTTGACTAATTACTGAATGAATACCTTTAAAACTTACTAAAGACTCAACTTAAATCAGGTTTGTGCTTTCATCACCACATATTCCTTAAAAAGAACCACTTGAACTTTTCGTTAAGGAAACTCAGTCTACCTGTAATTCATATGACCGAAGGATAGACACATTGATGTCGAAACAACCTAGATAACTCTATTATGAATTGGTTGGTTACTGGGTTAAGTTTTAATGGGGAAGGTGACGAGAGGGTATTAAATGGAGTATTCAAACAAATAATTCTCCTTTTCTAAGTCCTGAATCAACCTTTGTTAGAAGTTTATAAATTTCGTAAACGATAACTCTTCTTATATCTTAATAAAACACACCGAGTCATCTTATCTCGTACTAATTTATGGACCTTCTATCCTCCCTGTCTAAAAATTAGAATTAAGATGGAGTTTGATTTGTCCACCGGACTACTTAAGACACTATAGGTGGTCCCTGTAAAAAATAACCACGACAGTCAAGTCAAGTCAGGGAGTCAGTACAGGTTGAGAAAACGCTGGGGTACCTGACGTCGTAGGGTCCGAAGGGACAGATAGTGGTTGAGGACTTCAGATGAGTACAGGTAACTCGGTCACTACGGTAGGTTGGTAGAGTAGGGCAGTAGGGGAAAAGAGGGTGGAAGTCAGAAGGTCGTAGTCCCAGAAAAGGTTACTCAGTCAAAAAGTGTCGTCCACCGGTTTCATAACCTCAAAGTCGAAGTCGTAACCAGGAAGGTTACTTATAAGTCCTCACTAAAGGAAATCCTACCTGACCGACCTAGAGGAACGTCAGGTTCCCTGAGAGTTCTCAGAGGAGGTTGTGATGTCAAGTTTTCGTAGTCAAGAGACAACGAGTCGAAAGAAATATCAGGTTGAGAGTGTACTTATGTACTGATGACCTTTTTGGTATCGAAAGTGATCTGTCTGGAAATAACCATTTCATTATAGAGACAAAAAATTATATGACAGATCCAACCGGTATCGAAAAAAAGGTTCCTCGTTCACAGAAAATTAAAGTACCGACGTTAGTGGTAGACGTCACTAAAACCTCGGGTTTTATTATTTCAGAGGGCGTCAAAGGTAACAAAGGGGTAGATAAACGGTACTTCACTACCCTGGTCTACGGTACTAGAATCAAAAAACTTACAACTCAAAATTCGGTTGAAAAAGCGAGAGGAGAGTGAAAGTAGTTCTCCGAAAAATCAAGACGAAGTGAAAGACGGAATTCCCACCACAGTAGACGTATAGACTCCAATAACTGTAAAGAGGCGCGTCAGAACTAAGGTCGAACACGAAGTAAGTCGGACCGTAAAGTGTACTACACCAGACGTATATTCAATTTATTCGTCCTACTGTTATATGTCGGAACTGTATGACGAAAGGGCTAAACCTTGGTCAGACAACAAGGTACAGGTCAAGATTGACAACGAAGAACTGGACGTATGTCTAAAGAGTCCTCCGTCCAGTCCACCAGGACATAAGGGTAGAGAAAGTCTTAAAAGGTGTCAAACAACACTAGGTGTGTCAGTCTCTTCAAGATCCACTTGAAATTCCAGGGAACAGAATCAGACAGACCCGACGATATTGTTTTTGTGGTATCTAACCACTGAATTTATAGTTTGTGACTAAAACATAACAAAACTTTCGACCTTTAGGTTCTAGTCCCACGATCATCTACCCCATAGACCACTCTCAGGTGATGGACCAAGCATCTACTGGTAGAAGAGTCACAGGAGTATACCATCTTCCACCCCCGCCCCTCTCGAGAGGTAAAATACTCCCGAAATTAAGGTAAAGACTCCCAAGGTCGGAGTATTGGATTAGTGAAAAGACTTCTGCGACGGAGGATTATGGCAAAGTGACCTTCAATCCTAAAGTTGTATACTTACGTCACCCCCTGTATTTGTAAATGAGACATTGTGGAAGTGCGAGTCTCAACGACAATTATAATTATAAGGTTACAAGTTCTGACGGAGGAAGTGCAATCGAGAGATCTCGTTTCCTCCACTGAAGGGAGGAAAGAATATATATTAGTCCAAACACTTCGGTACAAGGTTACCCCTTGTCGTCTAAAAGACACAATCCCACAACGAGAGACGAGTAAAACACTTGGGTAAGTACTAGTACATGTTGAAAGGAAAACAACCTGAAAGTTCCCATGTTTCGACATCCGTCCTCTAGGACTTTACCTCCCTGGTCTTCGTATAGATTAGCTTAAGAAACATAAAAGTAGACGCTAACTTTGATTGATGTTGGTCGTTTATCTTTTTCCCAATCCCTTTTGTTTGTTTGTTTCGAAGGTCTCTGAGTGGTCCTGACTTTCAGAACCATTTGAAGTATCCGTCGGTCTGAATGGGTTATTCGGTCAAGGTGATTACTGCTGTTGATCACAAAACTTCGACGGCACGGCACGGGGACGGTACTGTGTAAAACTATTACAAAGTGGTATCGCTCGGTTCTCTTACCATATGATCTCTAAGTGTTGAAACATTCCTTAAAAGATTTGTTGGATTTGAGGAGTGAGAAATCTCAATATATTTGTGTACGACGGAATCGATTAGACAGGTAGTCATTTTTGAAAATCAAAGAGGAGGTGAAACTATACGTTTAAAATATATGTTCGGACTAAGTCTATTGTCCTCTCGTAAGAAGTAAAAAAGGAATTATTCATTTGTAGTGTATGGAAATATACGTATTACAAAATCATTCGGATGTTTATATTAAGCCTCTTCCGTTACCGTGGGATGAGGTTTATATTAACTTTTAGTGAAAGAAGAACTTCTGAGTATAATTTTACTCGGGTTGGCACAACGTAATATTAGAGACTATAGTGTAGTCCAAAATTATTCGGAGGAAAAACGTCACGTGTACACGAATTCTGAAGTACCTTTGGTTTAGACCTCTCTTCCCTAATGAAATCTAATGAAACTTTATACGTAACAAACTTTACCGGAGACCACTGGTCGAAAGTACTTACCGACTAAAATGAACACCCCGTGTAGTAAACCGAATTAATATAGTCGAGGAAACACACTGTTCACGACCACAACACACACGACTCTTTACTTCCAAATTTTGTTTCATCTCAACAATTACTTTTTTATTTAAGATCTTCATCTCGTTGTAACTCATAAACATCATATCTTCATATCATCTACTATAAATCCCTGAACCGGTCGACATTTGTAGATAAATATTTCTATAAGATCACTGTCATTTGTATGTAAACGGGGTTTATAGGTATGTGTATGGAGTATTAGACTCGGAAAAGTCCTTTTAATAAAATATCTATACTATCTATTATCAAATGCCACTATTATGTCGAGAAAAAAGTAAGATATTTAAGGAGACGAATTTTCAAGTATCCCGTAGGGAGCACTATGTCACCTATTCTTAGGCGGACGGTTACATTCCCTAGTCTCAAGTTAGGGGCCAGGTCCTTCTAAGGTGTACGGAACCTCGTTGATTCGGGTACGCGACGTTGATGATTTCAGGCACGTGTCGTTGCTTCTGGGTCGTGTTGGTTATTTTTATTTTTTATTTTATTTTTCTCGAAGTATTTCAAGTGAAAATATTGTTATCTCATTTTATACCTAAAAGTAATCGATTTTATAAAGGGTCGAAGACGAGTCTGTTTTTCGATTCTGTCTTCAACATAAAATTCAAAGTCCAATGATGTCCGGAAGTTACATTCGTGGCAGTAAACTTAGTCACCGTCACTTAAATACCGAAATTTTTACAGTATGACCCAGAGAAGTCCACGATTAAGTGGACTTCAGACTCTATTCAAAGAGATGTAGGTTTATGATAAAATTCTCAATTGTCTACTTAAACTAACCTGTTCTTACGGTATTTAGTCTACCTACAGTTATTTTTACCCATCTTTTAAATAGAAACGACATACGAAAGACACACGAAACACTAATATTAGTCATTTAATTAAAAGGATCACTCCGGACGATCAAGGAGTCAAACAAGATGACATTAATATAAAAGGTACTAACGGTTGGACTTAGAGTGGACTTTGAATTCATCTCAACGAAAAAAATGAACTATTTACATATTGAAACGAACCATCAGTTGACCTCTATCATATGTTGACTTCCTTACTACTGTCAGACTTGTCCTATCCCATAACTTCCACTAAAAACAGTATATTTCTGACTCTTACTATATAAATTGGAGAGCGGGGTTTTGAGTTTGGTCGTAAAGGGTCATGTTGAGCACTTCCTTCATAAAAACTTTATTATGTACTTGATTATACTTTCTAACTTCTGACCTCCTCTTCCCCTACTGTCTCCTACTCTACTAACCTACCGTAGTAACTGAATTACCCGTACTCAAACTCGTTAGAGGTTCTCTACCATGTCCTGTCAGGTACCCCAACGTTTTTCAGTCTGTGTTCAATCGTTGATTTACTGTAGTTTTAGACTTAAAATCCCAAAGAAAACTTTTACCTAGAGACTCTTGACGTCAACTGAATTTATACCTACAAACTAAAAGAAGGTTCCGAAAGGACATTCCTTATGTAACACCTTCCTTTTTAATTTTTTGTCTCGATAAGGGGTATGTACGTACCCACGCACGATTCAGTGAAATCAGTACAGGTTGAGATACCTGAGGGGGTCCGAGGAGACAGGTACCCTAAGAGGTCCGTCCTTATGACCTCACCCAACGTACGGGAGGAGGTCCCCTAGAAGGGCTGGAACAGAGAATACAGAGGACGTAACCGTCCGCCCAAGAAATGGTGATAGCGGTGATACTTAAGGGGTATTGAGTAGGGATTTAGAACTCGATTCTTGATCTTAAACGACAGAAAACTTTACGTATAAGTAAAAAGTGTGACACAAGGGTCTGGAGGAAAAGACGTAGTACTGAGGTATCCTCCGGTCGCCCCAGGGAACCTTCCTTGAACATATAGGTGAGACGAAATAAAGTCAAGTCAAGTCAAATCGAGTCAGCGAGTTAGCACAGACTGAGAAACGTTGGGGTACCTGACGTCGTGAGGTCTGGAGGGACAGGTAGTGATCGAGGGCCTCAAATGAGTTTGAGTACAGGTAACTCAACCACTACAGTAGGTTGGTAGAGTAGGAGACAGTAGGGGAAGAGGAGGGTGGAAGTTAGAAAGGGTCGTAGTCCCAGAAAAGTTTAGTCAGTCAAGAAGTGTAGTCAACTGGGTTCATAACCTCAAAGTCGAAGTCGTAGTCAGGAAGGTTACTTATAAGTTAGGAAGGTTACTTATAAGGAAATCCTACCTGACCAACCTAGAGGAACGTCAGGTTTCTTGAGAGTTCTAAGAAGAGGTTGTGGTGTCAAGTTTTCGTAGTTAAGAAACCACGAGTCGACGACATAAATTTCGGAATCTTTACAATTTCACACAATACAACTATCACTCGAAATAGTGTCTTTTATCCGGACGTGTTTGAGAGAACTGACACCGAATTAAAA
The DNA here is from genome assembly GCA_006410555.1 of Capra ibex. NCBI lineage: Eukaryota > Metazoa > Chordata > Mammalia > Artiodactyla > Bovidae > Capra > Capra ibex. Next base: position 36,261,174 of record SJYO01049755.1, on the reverse strand, counting down.
ATTTCAGTCCACCAGGAGAAAGGAGTGTTTCTACAATTGATATTCTTTTATAAAACTCTTTACGAAAACTTTAGATTTATATCGTGGACTCATAAAAAATAAAAGAAGTTGAATTTTACATAGTGTTCTTAACACCTTGAAACTTTATTTAAGTATAACACGGTTTACTATGTGTAGTCTCTTTGTCTGATTTTGTTTTATACAGGGGTCTTAAGGGCTGAAACAAGTTTCCATGTAAAAATCAATAGATCCTTACCAACTTGAATTTTTATGTTTCTTCTGACAAAGGAGTAATGAAATTATACACAGACACATACACTTATATAAATATGTACTTAGAATTGATACGTGTACACACACACATAGATAACCAAACCGGTTTTTCAGGAAAGGTCAAAAAGGTACTGTAGAAAGTCTTTCTGGAGTCGTTTGAAAAACCACTTGGGTTTATCAATCCTTTTTTTTCTATTTATGTATTCCATGACTACTTTGCACTACGAACACCATCTCCCATCACGAGTCGTGTGAAGTCGTGTCTCGACAGTTAAAACGTCAACCAACCCCAGTACACTGATCAAAGTCGGTTACTTTATAATCTTCACTAACCTCAGTAAAGACCCAACCTCGGTACTTTTCGAGATGGTGTTCTTAGAGGTCAAAAAAAGAAGGAGAAGAAGAGGTGGGTCGATACCGTTGTTATTTTGTTGTCACGGGGGTAGTCTGACATAGATACGTGCTAGCTCGTCTAGTTTCGAGGGACAGTGAGAAACACACTGAACGTCATACACGATTTAGCGACTATAAACAAACAAACAAAAAGGAACAATAACGTCATTTGATAAAGACGATTGAAGATGTTATGGAATTCTATGAAGTTGTATCAATTCCACATTCATATACTTTGGTTTCCGTTTAAATTATAATATTTGGTATATCAAATTCTGTATCGATCCTACAGATTCTAGTGTAAACACCAAGAAAAATTAGTTATACGAAGGATAGCAGTCTGGGTTTGACTTCAAAGGTTACAGAAGGAAAAATTTTCAGTCGTTAGAAAAATAAGGGGAGTAGAACCTGGAGTACCGGTGGTGACTTTGTGTACTGACAATAGTCTAGACATTCTGTGAGACATCGTAGACGAAGTCTTTATAGTCCAGGAAGACCAAAACAAAACAAAAGTATTAAAAATCCAGTGAAACAAAAGGAAACGAAACGATTAAAGATAAACTTTCTTCGACCCTTTTAGAGGTAGAACCTACGAAACGTAAAGGATTTTACAAGAACCACTCGAGGAACAATACATCCATTAAGGACAGAAACATTCTATTAGGAGTATTCATGTAAAGAAGAAAAAAAATTAAATATAAAATAAAAATCAACATCCTATTAACGAAATGTTATAACACTACTAAAAACGATGTGTAGTTGTACTTAACCGGAATGTATACTTAACCGGAATGTTGTACTTAACCCCATATGTATACAAGGGGGGGAACATGGGAAGAAGGTGGAGGGAGTATTCATGTAAAGAACGATATCGGAGAGGGAAGTAAAAATAGTGACGAATAGAGAAAGATAGGAGAAGGAGTTACTCTTCTGTTTCTCTTTCGGATCCTTCGAATTTTTATGAATAAAGATAAAAATAACACGTTATCTAGTACCCACTTTTAGGTTGAATCTGTATTTACTTTATTTTTTTATCTTAGACAAGGAGACGGAGTGGTATGGGACCCCTATTAGTTGTGATTGTTAAAACACTTGTCTACTGAAAAGTTCCAAGGAAGGTTACAGTGATAAGTGTCACGATACCCCTCTTTCTTGTCTTTCCCCCTTTTCCCTTCTTTTCGTTTGTAACAAGTTCCTCCTAGAGTAGGAACTCGGTTCACAAAGGAGTTTCTACGAGGTCCAGTCTCTACGTGTGAAAGGTCGACAGTAACCACCGACCTTCTCTAAATAATAAGCTCCCCATATTTTTACAATGACGTGGTCTTCCTCTGACAAGAGATAGAATAAACGAACCTCAACATTATTTAATCTAGGCACTTGTCCGAAAGACCCCTAATTGTCATCTACTTGAAACGGTCGATACCCCAAAAATTTTCTTCTTTAATCGAGGAAGTATCGAAGTGTATATAGTATTTCTTCGGTCGCGTAGGACTTCCGAAGGAGATATCCCTTTTTTTTTTTTTTCACTACATACCCTTTGAACTTTCAGTTTTAATTCCCTTCTCCTGGTACATTTGACTGGGGTCCTATACACTCTTGAGACAACTAACCCCCTTAGTCCTCCCCCCTAAGGTGGAAGAACGATCATACCAGGATAAAGTGAAGTGAGATTACTATTTGATTCACACAAGACCGATTTAAGTCGAAACTCATTAACGTACGACGACCGGATTAGAGGGGACGACGATACTAACCAATACCACAGGGAAAGAAGGAGACAGAAGTGAGACCTCACCTCACGAAACACGATCTTTGTTAAGGAAACGGAGTAGGAATTCTCCAACTAAAGACACCACACACCCAACAAGGCTCGGATAGAGAGAGTATGAAGTCTACACACCCGTAAGTAAATATTTCAAAACACAATAGGAGTCTAATTTTTTCTTTTTTGTGCCTTACAGTAGTGACTTGTCACTATGGTCCGTAAATTGAATCATTTCAAAGTCTCGAAATTCCCTGTCCTTCCTTACTTAATTCAAACACTGATCCCGGTTTAGATATCGGAATCTGCACTTTCCGACCCGAATTGGCATATGAGATCCGGTCATTAAGAGTTTGGGAAACTCGCACTTTAGGAAAACATAATAACTTTAACACAAAAATAGGGAAATATAATAATTTGAACACCCTGAAGGGACCGTCAGGTCACCAATTCTGAAGCACGAGCGTCACGTTCCCTGTGTCAAAACTAGGGACCAGTCCCTTGATCCTCGACCGTACGGTATATCCGTCGGTTTTTCATTTAATTAAAATTTTTTATTTCATTAAATAATTCGAACACAAATACCCCTAAACCCCGAAGGGACCACCGAGTCGACCATTTCTTAGACGGACGTAAAACCCTCTGGACTCAAGTTAGGGACCCAACCCTTCTAGGGGACCTCTTCTCTTGTCGATAGGTGAGGTCATAAGACCGGACCTCTTAGGGTACCTGATATATCAGGTACCCCGACGTTCCCAGTCTGTACTGACTCACCGAAAGTGAAATACCCCTAAAATCGATAACTATACATTTTTAAGTTTTACTTTTAAAATTTTTTATAAATAATTAATTTTTATTATACATATATACAATTTACTATATAAAATACTTTTTATTGACATAAAACGTTTGTTTTCTTATAACCACCAATTTTATCGTACGAAGTGTAAAAACGTTTAGACTACAAACAGACTTATTTTCTCTTGACCTAAAAATATAGACAAAGACGTAAGTTAGACAACTTTACATAACAAAACCCACTCCATACCCTTATTTTAAGTTGGAGGGTACCCATTTATCAACCTTTACCTCTTAATAAAGTTTTCGAAAAAGTCTATGAAAATCTAGAAGAAACTATGATATGGTTTTGAACTGTTCATCACTAAGGATATCCAGTCAACAGTATTCTTTATACTTTGGTGTACTTACTCGAAAATTATGAAAGAATATAATTCTAAGTCACCAGTAAAACGTGAAACTCACTCGTAAAAAATTGAAGACATATTAAAACATTGTAACGTAAACCAGTAAAGTCTTCATAACCAAGTGACTAAATATGATTATCAGATTTACAACTGTATAAAGTAAAATATAGTGTTTTATTGTAAACAATTATAGCTGTAGTTACAGTAGTCTTTTCAAAATGGATAACTCTTCGACGGTTCGAGTGTCATCGTCAATTTTCAAAAGGTTTTAAAACGAAAACTGAACTTTTGATTTAAAGACAGTAATCGTTGTTTACACTGTTTATGACAGTCAACAAAAGGAACTTCACTCAGAACCAAGTAAGTACTGAACTTCTTTACGGAAGGTTTTTAGGCTTAAGTTTATTAAGATAGTTCATTTTTATCACAAACTCATTTTTGTCTTTCTTCTACCTAGTCAAGTGGAACGTTGAATCAGTGTGTTCACCAAAGGGAGCTGTTCGTAGTGTGGAGGTATGTGTCACCTCCCAAAATACACAGGGAAAAGAGACTATTTTGTCTTTTACATTTTCTGCACATAAGCTCGTGTGTCCCTGTACGAGTCAACAAGTCAACACAGGTTGAGAAACTCTGGGGCACCTGATGTTGGACGGTCCGAGGAGACAGGTACCCTAAGAGGTCCGTTCTTATGACCTCACCCAACGGTACGGGAAGAGGTCTCCTAACATGGGTGGGTTCCTAGCTTAAGTGTAGAGGACGTAACCGTCCCTCTAAGAAATGGAGACTCGATGGACCCTCCGGATACACATAAGCTGTGAGTCCCGAATTAGTTTAATTAGTAAAATGTCGAAGTAGAACTCACTTTGACCGAAAAAATTTTTTGATATACACTACGAGGAACGTAAACACGATTTCGTCAACATAGTTGGTAACGAGGATCTGGTAGTCACGTTTACAGTTGTTTCACTTGTCCTCTCTACTTCACAACCGCAAGAATAGTTTTATCGAGCCCAGACCCTGTGGGGACCATCAGGTCACTAACTCTCAGACGGAAGGTCACGTCCCCCACACCCAGGGTAGGGACGAGTTCTTTGATTCTAAGGGGTACTGTCCCTAACGACTATAGTGATACCGTTTACCTCTCGGGTCCGAGACGTTGTTCTCTTGGGATGTGTGACGTTGATCTCTTCGGGGGTACACGGTCGTGTCGGTTTTTATTATTAATTTTTATTTGTATTCTATTTCTGGGTCAGAATGATTTTTTTTTTTATCAAGACCAGAAAACCTAAGGTAGACACTCCTAGAGTCCCAGGGGGTTTCGGATCTAATGTGGAACTGTTGGTCCCGACACCCGTTCGTATAATGGCGGTAGGGTGGGGTGGGGTCGACAGATCTGTTTCCCCCCGAAACAACTACTGTCTCTGGGGGAATTTGGGTACTCCCGTTACTCCCGAAACAAAATTACACCCCCAAACGATCTATTCGTATACACTTGATCTGAACGATAGGTCAACCGAACTTCCGAAGGGTCAGAAAAGAAAGAAAATATACACTGAACTTTCATACAGTGTAAATATCAACCGAACTGACGGGGTTTGTTTTACGACGTTTGAAAGGCGTAGTTAACCGGTATCACTATCAACCACAAAAGTAAAATCTAGGATTTCTTTTTCGTCAAACACAAGACCAGGGCGAAGTACTTATGTCGTGGCAAGGAGTTCAAGTGGAATGTACACACTCTTTTTGGAGAAAACTGTAAAGAGGGTAAAAGTTGATAAAGAGTTCTGTTTAACAATCAGAGATTCCTGTGAACAGCAGGCGGTGGTTCATAGGTCAAGCTTGTAACGTAGGAACAGAGGAAACAGGTCCAGACGCAAAACAGACAGTCAAAAAAGAAGAAGGAGAAGTGAAAAAAAGGAAGACCTCCATCTTTGGTCCGTCACTCTCCTGCTGTCCAAGATTTTCCAGTAAAAACTTATTTCTTAACAGACACATGTGTAAAAAAAAAAAGTCTCACGACACAAAACACACAAAATCAGTTCCCTCGCGAGGACGACTTGTCTGAACAGACTTTCAAGACAAAAGAAATGGTGAGTCGAAGAGCCGAAAATGTATACTTAGGGGACTTAGTTATTATTTGACACCGTCTTTTTTTTTCATTTTGTTTTTTACATCCAGAGAAAGCGTGGAAAATTGAGAGGTCTTTCCGTTCCGTTCTGTGAATTCTCCGTTTCGAGCGTAGAAGAGACGACAGAGAAAAGAAACAATCCTTTACTAAAAGTTACATCAAATATGTCCCACGGTAATTCCGACTAAAAGAAAAAGAATTTTCTCCTTTATTTCATTTATTCTATTTCTTTTCTTATTGGGTCTTGTACCTAACCCAAGGTGCCTTACAATAGTCGTAGAATTAACAGTTCAGTGCACACACTGACTAATAAATTTGGTTCGTGGTGTGTGTGAGCTATGTCACACTCAGACCGACATAAAAACCCCAGTGGTAACAGACGTCTCCGACCAAATTTACTAGCCACTACGTTCTTTGGGACAACTGATAGAGAAGTATGTACCGAAACTCTCCACCCGTTTCAAGACAATGGAGTTCTTGGTTGGGAGATTCTTTAAAGACACAAATTGAGAAATCTGACTACGTACGAGGTGCCCTCTCTCGGTAACAAGGTGAGTGAAGAAAGCGAAAGGACAGGAAAGTACGAGGATAGTCAAAAGAGTACTAAACTTGGTTTACGAGTCTTTGGGTGGTCAGTCCCGTCTTGTTAACGCACGAAAGTCACAAGTCGTCCGAGGTGTTAGTGACTTTATTGGGGCTCAACAATGGTTTGTCTTTTGTTCTTTTTTGGGTGTGCGGTTTACACGTATAACTGAAAGAGTTCGGTGTCCTAGTTAGCCTCCACCAATCGACCAATGAGACGTCTATTACACCAGTCCTGACGGAACGACGTCTGTGACCTAAAAACAAAATTTCGGATGAAGAACAACTCAGAAAGAGAGAGAGAGACAGAGAGAGAGAAAGAGAGAGGGAGAGAGGAGGGGAGGGTTCCTTATTAATGTCTGACGTCTCAGTTTTCGTAATCTTGACAAATGTTTTGTCGAGTATTTCAAATTTTATTACCCCCGCACACACAAACACATTTTGTGTGATTACACATACCGTCCCCCTTTGTCATATGGGAAGAAAGAAGAAAGTGACGGAGTACAGTGGGAGGTCTTAAATTCTGTACCTTCACTCGTTGTCTCAAGGAAAATAAGACCAAGGAGTGTGAAGTAAACACTAAACATAAATAGATTACAGTCAACTAACAACTCCTAGTTTTATGTCTGGGAGTCTTCACACCCCTCTCTCACCCACGACCTTGGTCGACGATAGATTAATTAAAATCCCGTCAACTTTAAGGGTATGTCTACGAGGGAGTACTGTAAGTTCTCTTTCTACGAAAAAAACAAAAAAAAGAATTACTCGGGAAACGATAGAAAGTCTTCAGGATTTCTTGTCGTAGGTCGTCCAATCACAAGATTTCACTTTCCCCGTAAAAAGGTTGGGAAAGACTTCAGAGGAGGACACGTCTGAATGTTTCTAAAACGTCACGAGGGGAGGTCTAAAATAATAAAAAAATTCCACTTTCTCAGTGGAGGTCGGAGTCTCGGGTAGTTAGTAAAACGAAACGTCCAACTCTAGACGACGCCGTTTCGGTTTGGAGCCACGACCGTCGTGACGGGGCCCAGACCTGTCATCACTCCGACCGCGACTGTCAGTCTCCTCCCGAGACAGGGGAAGCCGTGACTACGTGACCCCTACGTCCGAGCTGGCTCCCTGTTCGGGTCGGGCCTCCTTCGTGGAGAAGGGGACCACTAACTACCTCCTGTCAATCCTCGAGAGGTCCCCGACCCCTTCCAACGGGAGAGTCGGTGAATGAGACTTCAGAAACAGTCGTCTTTCTTGAGAGGACCCATCACTCACTGTAGTACGTCTACTGTTTACTGTCGAAACGCAAAGCAAGACGAACTACTCATGAGTCATGACGTACGTCCACTCAATTGCGAAGGGTCTCCGTTTGTGAGGTCTCGTGACACCAAAGTGCCCGTGACGACCGAGAAGGAGTAGTCAGCAGGCAAAAGAAACGTCTACAAATTTCATAATTACGATAATTTTGTACTCGTCCCTACTATGGGTCTAGTGACACAAATACTAATACGTTACTTCTATAATAAGTTCAGTACACAATTCGTCAAGACTTACAACAAAGGAAGACAAAGAAGGAAAACCTCATGTCTAAAATTTAATATATACACATACATATATATAATATTATATGTAACATATAATATAAATATACATTTATATTAATTATATTTATGACATTTTATATACCACTTATTTATTACATATATGTGTGTGTATATATATAAATACGACAAAGTTCTCTGACAAAGTCTGGTTTTTAGACATAGTCTTAGAGACTAACTGCAAAGGAAACATAAAAAAAAGAGGGGTAAGGTCCTGGGGGAGACGTCTACAGGACTTGTGAAGACTGATGTCGTTAACTAAGAAGTTGGCCCTATGGATTAAGGTCCATAATCGAGAACAGTCTTTCGAAAATGTAGGTTCGAGACACGACCTTTAAGATAAAACCGTTACTTAAAACTTTAACCTTTTCAACCTTACTCTTATTTCCTGTTTTCACTTAAACGTTTTATTAGTTCGCGAATTTTTTTTTGTGTTGGGATGCGACCCTCCCAAACGACGAAGACTGAGTGTCCGTCGGGAAAGAGACGGTCAAATACACGGTCAAGAGTGGCTCAACATCAGGAAAAAGACGTTGGCACAGGCCCCAAACCTAAAGTAAAAGTAGAAAGGGAGAGGGGAAAGAGACTGACGGGTCTGGACGTCCTTAGTCCTCTGTCTGTAAAAGAGTCAAAACGCTGTAACCTCGTTCGTGTTACTTCATAAGAACGACATGAGACCAAAACCGACAGGACCCGTGCGTCGACGACCCCTCGGAGTCAAGGTCGTAGTCCAGGGGTTCTAAGTCTCCTGCCTATGTCGTCCTCTCTTTTTTGTATGCTGGGTTGTAGTAAGAACACGAGTGGCTACTAGTTCTGCACCTCGACCCACTCTGTAACCGAAAAAGTGAACAGGCAGGGAAAACGAGTTTACTAACTGACTGGAGGACAATAGTCATTGTCAGACTTTTGTAAGTCCCCAAACTACGAATTGGTTTTGGATCAAACATTTTACATGAACGTAACTACCATTTCGTAGACCAAACACAAAGCTGTACTGAAAAAACCAGAATTCAAAAACTTCGTCACACCCCACCCCCCACACATGTTCTTATCCCCACCACTCTCCTTTGTTTTTGATATTTTCAGTTCCTAACCTAGCACGTGGAACCTTTGAGAACCAGTTCTCGAAAAATTTTATAAACTCGTTTCAACAAAGTTTCTTGTACTCTCATACTGACAATTAAGAGACGTCACGTATACCTCTTTCCATCTATGTGTTTCTTAAAGGTTAACAGTAATAATAATTCCACTTAGGAAATAAGTGTCGAACATTAACAATACACTACGGATAGAAGACGACGACGTCTAGTGACGATGGGTGGAATCTGTCCTACGAAAAGTCTTCTTAAGTGAGTGGACCCAATTAAGACCTCACGAACCTTTCGGACGGTTGTAGGTCATAAAGTCGAATCGAAGATTTAGAAGACCAACCCAAAGAGTGGGAAAGTAGAAGAAAGTACCGGGTCGTGATACCAGAACGGGTATTCGAATCCTAGTTCAAGAAGATACCATGGATTCTGTCTACTTTTCAAACGGGAATGTTCAACAGTGGTCGTGAGGAAAGGTAAGAACTTGGTTTAAGGAACGAGAGTTCGATAGTGTGACTTGAACTGGTAGAGATCAGAACGGGAAGTACGACCGTCTTATGGAACCCGAAGAAAGGTCTCGAGGACCGATCCAAGGAACTCCTAATTTGGGGACATCTGACCTTCAACTAGGTGTCCCTACCCCTGAAACAAAAGGTCAAACTTTGGTTTGATACCTTAGAGTTGTTTCAATTGAGAAACCTAAGTCGATCTTTGTTTTCGTGATTTTCGGTCACCTCCATTATTTACAACCTACACTAAACGTCAGACAACAGAGAGTGAATTAACAAATTTGTGTTGGTACCTAAAAATCCGTTGTACAGTTTTACTTTTTAGAACCTCCACACTGAAATCACACATACACCGACCACCAAATTCAAAAGTAAGTGGATATCGTATTCATTTCACTTCTGTAAACTTAAGTGGAAGGAATTGTAGAGAGTATGGGTAGGGAAAGCGACTTCGGTAACAGACGAGAGGATCAAAAAGGATTGACCAACTAGTGGACTGTCATGGACAGGGAAGATCAGAACCGGGGAGGACGGATAAGAAGTAAAGTACGTTCATAGACTAACCCAGACACGACGATTTTGGGAGATTCTACAAGGAACGGTTCTCCTAATTTTTGGAGGACAGACATCCGACTACTCGAGACCCGTAGACGGGGGATGGACAGAGTGATTCTGATAAAAGGAAAGGGGGTTAAAACGAGACACGAAGTACCTTTGTCGATCAACAAACTTTGACAGATCACCAAAGCAGAGGGAGTGGATATAAAGTACGGAAATGTGTAGAGTAGGGGAGACGAGAAAGGTGGAAAGAGGTGGATCTCTTTGGGATGGATAAAAAGTACTGGGTCAAGTCATGGAAGTGGTTTTGGTAGGACGGAAGGTCGTGCCACCTACCTTGAAACATGGTGGAGTCTGGACGGAGGTCGTCCTGGGAATTAGGTGGTACACAAAGGTATGGACAGAGAAGGTGAACTAACTCTCGTTGATTTCCTATCCCACACACACACATGCAATTAGCGAGTCAGCACAGACTGTAAAACACTGGGTACCTGACATCGGGTGGTCCAAGGAGATAAGTACTTTAAGATATCTGTTCTTATGACCTTACCCAACGGTAAGGAAGAGGTCCCCTAGAAGGGTTGGGTCCCAAGTTTGAGTGTATAAGACGGTAAAAGACGTAACCGTCCTCCTAAGAAATAATGACTTGGTGGTCTCTTCGGTTTATAAATAATTCGTTAATGGTTTATGACAGAAGATCACCTTCGTGTACTTATATTACCGCTCCTCAACCGCCGGTTGACAAAGAATGTGCAAACAGAAATGAAGAAAGGAACTAAAAGGAGGGTCTGTCGTCCGATTCGTAAGTGAGTAAATTAAAAGTGTCAGTGAGATACATCATCAATGCTGATGAGATAAGTCTAACACGAATTCTGTTTACTCCGAATCTTCTAAACGTATCCGAGACTACTCGATCCTTTACCACTTGGGTCCTGGACATAATCCAGGCTTAGAGGTGTCGATGTGTACATTGGTACTAAGGAAGGTAGTCAGGTAGGAAGTTGTTTATACATAACTCGGGAAGGATTTTATTGGACATTTACATACTATTATAGGATCCAAGACTCTATTACTGTTCTACCCAGAATAATAGGGTAACTGTCTCGTTCAACTACTACTTGATCTCGCTTGTTACCCATTTGTAAATCTCTTTTGGTCGGTGGAAAGAGTCGTCTTTTTAATACAAGACCCACCACGCATGTCAAAGTACCTCTGAATAGACCGACTAACATTACGGGAGTATTAGAGACTTTAAAAGACGAGATCAGAAATCAATTGAAACCCAAACCCATAACAATAACAAAAAAAAATTAGTAGAATTTGGTAAAAATTGAAACACAATTCATGTAAGTGTAAACGTTTAGAGGTTTTTGAGAAAAGTAGTATATTTTAATTTCGAGATATAGGTAATTTGTCATTGACGGATCGAGGGTCGAGAACCGTAAGTGACAAGATGAAAGACAGAGATACTTAAACTGACGAGACTCATAAAGTATATACACCTTAGTATGTCAAAGTATGTCATGAACAAAAAAACACTGACCGAATAAAGTGAGGTTATAAGAACGGACCTTTTAGGGTACCTTTCCTTGGACCATCCGATATCAGGTACCCCAGCGTTTATCAGCCTGTGTTGACTCACTGAAGTGAAAGTGAAAGTAAAATAAAATGAATCGTATTTCAGGAACAAGTGACAAATGGATACAATATCGTACAGAGTCTTAAAGGAAGGAAAACTTCCAATTTATTATAAGGTAATATACATACAGGTGGGAAACAAATAGGTAAATAGAGAACAATCTGTAATCACAACGAAGACGAAAAGATACTAACACTTATTGCGATGATACTTGTATCCACATATTTATAGAGAAACTCTGAGACGAAAGTTAAGAAACCCCATATATGGGTCTTTGTCTTAATGACCTAGTAATCTATTAAGATAAAAATTAAAAAACTCCTTGGTGTCATGACAAAAGTATCGTTGTCGTGGTAAATAGGTAAGGGTAGTCGTCACGTATTCCCAAGGTCAAAGAGGTGTAAGAACGGTTGTAAACAATAAACGACTTAAAAACTATTATTGGTAGAATTACCCACACTCTATAAGACAGTAACACCAAAACTATACCAAACTAAACAAAACAAAAAAACGAATGTACACTAAAACAAACGGTTTATAACTTGTTTGGAATCGGATTTTTTCGTTTTAAAAACGAGGACATTATGACGTTCGTAAAACCGAAGACACGGAGGTCTTCCTATAGTCTGAATCTTTTCCGAATCCTTTTGTTAAGGTTTTTAACATTAGTTTATGAAAACTCTTTAATTTTTACTTTGTTAAGAAAAACAGACTTTTCTGTTCTGATTCTTCCTACCATTAGGTTCAAATACTTTAGTTCGACCCTGTTTTTCGAGAATGAGTCATCCTTACTCCCTGTGAGGGAATTGAAACCCCTGTTTATTTTATTTGATCATGAAACACTTCCCCCACTCCGTGTCTTCCTTAAATAATTATTTTCACGATCGTGGACTATACACTTATTGTGAAATAGAAAAGGGTTCTAGTAAATAAGAGTAATAACGTAAAATAACAGTAAGGTAGGTTCAACCCACCCATTCAAGTTTCTAGTAATAGGGTTTTCTTTTGAATCAGGTACCTTTCTAATTCATTAAATTGGTTACCAGGGGTACGAAGACCTAAACGAAAAAGGTGATGAACCCTTCACCAAAAGTCCAAAACGGAGATAGACATTTATCAAGTCCGAAAATCCGTTTCGATTACCCACCTTCTAAATATAGATTTTTTTTTTTGTTGTGACTTCATATCAACTAAATGTCACAAGACAAGTAAAGTCCGTATGTCGTTTCACTCAATATACATGTTTTTATAGATAAAAAAAAGTCTAAGAAAAGGGAATATTCAATAATGTTTTACAGGTCATATCAAAGGATACGATATGTCATTCCAGGAACAAGTAATAGATAAAATGTATATGACCACACACATACAGTTAGGGTTTGTGGATTAAACAGGAGGGGGGGTCGAAAGGGGAAACTATTGGTATTCAAACAAAGGATACAGACACTCAAAACATATATTCAAGTACACATAGTAAAAAAAAATCCAAGGTGTATATTCGTCATAGTATATAATCAGAAACAGACCAAATATAGTGAATCTTACTGTTAGAGATCTAGGTAGGTATAACGACGTTTACCGTAATAAAGTAAGAAAAGATACCGACTCATTGTAAGGTAGTATATATATGTACCCCATAAATGTATATATGTGGGATAGAGAAATATGTAAGTAGACAGTTACCTGTAAATCCAAGGAAGGAGGTATAGAACCGATGACATTTATCACGACGATACCTATAACCTCACGTACATAGAAAAGCTTAATACCAAAATAAAAAATTCGATTTTTTGTGTTTACCTGCACTAATTTTCTCAAACCCTACTACCGATAGTAGGTCCTTTCCTTACCATTGGTTCTTGTAGTCGTCATAGGTACAAAATAATACTTTAAAATTTTTGGATAGACTTTTTTTATTTTTATATAGAGTTCGTTGATACTCGTTTACAATTCAAAAATTTTTCGATTTCTGTGTCATAAATAAGATAAAAAGGGAGTGAAATTTATAAAATGTTCAGTTTTTCTTCTTTTATTTTTTACGAACACCATGAGGGGATTCAAAGACTCTGATGTCAGTTGCTCTAATTCGAGATTCGGAAAGGGTTTACTCTGAAAGGACCGTCAAGTCACCAATTCTGAAACCGGAAGGTCACGTCGCCTCGTCCCCTACGTCAAAGCTAGGATCAGTTCCTCGATTCTATCTAAAGGTGTACGAAGTACCGGTTTTCCGGTTTTGTACTTTGTCTTCGTTACAACATTGTTTAAGTTACTTCTGAAATTTTTACCAGATGTAGGTTTTTTCTTTTTTTAAACTTATTTACAAAGGGTTTACCAGGGATTCATGGTGAGACTTTTCGTTTTATTACTCGACTAATCTGGTAACTAGACCAAATTACACCGTAAAGAATTTAAGAATCCTTTAAACGGACCACGATTGTAGAATCCTATCGACTGAATACTAGATGAATATAGTATTCATTTTAATTCTTTAGAATTTACGTACCTTTGTGAAACAGATTTCGTCTCCAGTGTTTACCCTAGATGTCAGGTCTCGATAAGGTGTCTACGCAAAACGAATAGTTTTATCGTACGAATAGTTATAGTTCCGTCGTAAATTTTTTAGTTCACTAAAAATATATGATCCCCCCTTTTTTAGGTCTAAGACTGAAAAGAACTTTTCAGTAACTTTTGGAATGCAGGGGCACTCCGTCGGTGCCCTTCCCGAAAAGAATTTTTGAAATGTAAAGGTACTCCGTCGGAAGTCAATTTACGAATTCCCCCCTTAAACGACCAGTAGGTCACCAATGTCTTAGACGGTCGGTCATGTCCCCTGTACCTAAGTTAGGGACCAGACCCTTCTAGGGGATACTGTTCCCCGTTGACTCGGGTGTACGGATCTCGGGTACGAGACGTTGTTCTCTTCGGTGACGTTACTTAGCGTTGTGTCTCAACGGGGGTCCGTCCCTTTCCTACACCTGTTCTCTACCAATACCCCAAACCTTGACTGGACATGTGTGACGATATAGACCTCACCTATCGGTTGTTCCTGGATGACATATACCGTGTACCTTGAGACGAGTTACAATATACCGTCGGACCTACCCTCCCCTCAAACCTTCTCCTATCTAAATACAAATACATACCTTTTTCGAAGGGACCACCGAGTCTGCCATTTCTCAGACGGACGTTACGCCCTCTGGGTCCAAACTAAAGACCCAACCCTTCTGGGGGACCTCTTCCTTTACCGTTAGGTGAGAACGGACCTTTTAGGGTACCTGTCTCCTCGGACCATCCGATGTCAGGTACCCCAGCGTTTCTCAGTCTGTACTGACTCGATGGAGTGATACCTTTTCCGTCTCCTTGGTCTCTAGTTTAACGGTTGTAGGCGACCTAGTACCCTTTTCGTTCTCTCAAGGTCTCTTTGTAGATAAAGACGAAATAACTGATACGGTTTCGGAAACTGATACACCTAGTGTTATTTGACACCTTTTAAGACTTTCTCTACCCTTATGGTCTGGTGGACTGGACGGAGAACTCTTTAGACATACGTCCAGTCCTTCGTTGTCAATCTTCACCTGTACCTTGTTGTCTGACCAAGGTTTATCCTTTTCCTCATGCAGTTCCGACATATAACAGTGGGACGAATAAATTGTATATACGTCTCATGTAGTACTCTTTGTGACCTGACCTTCTTTGCGTTCGACCTTAGTTCTAACGGCCCTCTTTATAGTTATTGGAGTCTATACGTCTACTGGGGTGGGAATACCGTCTTTCACTTCTCCTTGATTTTTCGGAGAACTACTTTCACTTTCTCCTCTCACTTTTTCAACCGGATTTCGAGTTGTAAGTCTTTTGCTTCTAGTACCGTAGACCAGGGTAGTGAAGTACCCTTTATCTACCCCTTTGTCACCTTTGTCACCGTCTGAAATAAAACCCCCCGAAGTTTTAGTGACGTCTACCACTAACGTCAGTACTTTAATTTTCTGCGAATGAGGAACCTTCTTTTCAATACTGGTTGGATCTGTCATATAAGTTTTCGTCTCTGTAATGAAACGGTTGTTGCCAGGCAGATCAGTTCCGATACCAAAAAGGTCACAAGTACCTACCTACACTCTCAACCCGACACTTCTTCCGTCTCGCGGTTTCTTAACTACGAAAACTTCACACCACAACCTCCTCTGAGAACTCTCAGGGAACCTGACGGTCCTCTAGTTTGGTCAGGTAAGACTTCCTCTAGTCGGGACCCTAAAGAAACCTTCCTTACTACGATTTCGACTTTGAGGTTATGAAACCCGTGGAGTACGCTTCTCAACTGAGTAACCTTTTCTGAGACTACGACCCTCCCTAACCCCCGTCCTCCTCTTCCCCTGCTGTCTCCTACTCTACCAACCTACCGTAGTGCCTGAGTTACCTGCACTCAGACTCACTTGAGGCCCTCAACCACTACCTGTCTCTCCGCACCGCACGACGCTAAGTACCCCAGCGTTTCTNACTTTGAGGTTATGAAACCCGTGGAGTACGCTTCTCAACTGAGTAACCTTTTCTGAGACTACGACCCTCCCTA
Source organism: Capra ibex (assembly GCA_006410555.1). Taxonomy (NCBI): domain Eukaryota; kingdom Metazoa; phylum Chordata; class Mammalia; order Artiodactyla; family Bovidae; genus Capra; species Capra ibex. The sequence goes on along the minus strand of SJYO01049755.1, from coordinate 36,244,881 downwards.
ACCCCCGTCCTCCTCTTCCCCTGCTGTCTCCTACTCTACCAACCTACCGTAGTGCCTGAGTTACCTGCACTCAGACTCACTTGACGTCCTCAACCACTACCTGTCCCTCCGGACCGCACGACGCTAAGTACCCCAGCGTTTCTCAGCCTGTGCTGACTCACTGACTTGGTTTGACTTGACTACCGACTCAGGGAAGTGACAAGTGGACGTTGATAGTGTTGTAACAAACAATTAGCCGATGTGGGTTATGTTTTATTTGTCAAATTTTTTCTCTCATCGGGGACAAGTCGGGTTGATCTCTTTCGGACACGTGTCGTTGCTTCTGGGTCCTGTCGATTTTAAAATTTTTTATTACGAACTTCTCGTCAGTTTCGACGGGACAACCCACCCCGGATAGGCGGGGTCTGGGAGCCCCAGGGGTGGTGAGAGGTGACGAGGGGTTGTGGATCTGGTTCCTCGTGGACAGAAACGGTAGTACAGGTGTGACGACAAAAAATAGTAGTCCCCTTTTAAGACACACGGGTGTAGAGATATTTCTCATCTTTTGACCTTTCTGGTTTCGTAACACTAAAAAGAACATGAACCGACCGAAGTGAACGGGAGGAAGAGACAGATCGGGACATCCGTAAAAATGAAGGTAAGGGGATTTTTCGATCAGAGGTGAAAATTACCGGAAATCGAGAAATCCCCTTTTTTATTACTCAGGATCACTGGACCTTTGTAAGGTCTGTCTAAATAATAGACGAAGAACCAGGGAAGAAAGGGGTTGAACAAAAGGGAGGGGTTGAACAAAATCGACTTTGTAGACAAAAAACACCCCAAAAAAGGATAGTTAAGGTATCAAATTATCTTTTTCCATATGACAAGCTAGTACAATAAAAAAAAGATTACGAAAGTCTTAAGTTTAAAAGTTATCTGGTTATTTCGGTAAAAATCATACTCTTTATAGTGACAAATTTAAAGGTATGAATTAACAACCGTATTCCTACACGAATCATGTCCGGTAAATATATAAAGTTCGTAACTGAGATGGGGTACTATTTTGTTACCGTAGATCTTTGTTGGGATATACAAACTATTCTCGACACAAACGACCAGCAATAGTGAGTAGTTTGGTATTTGTCAACATTAAGTGTGGATCCGCACAGAGGATAAGTATGTCCACACATACTTATGGTGTATGGACCCTGAAGGAATTACTTACTACTACCGTTTTAAATAATAGTTTAAAGATCAAAACACTCAACTACCTGTACTACTTGTCGGAGTTACTTTTCAAATTACAAACTATCATGTTTTATAACTTTATAAAGTTTATAGTTTACGATTCTATAAACTTAGTCCTTTCCGTTCAGAAACAATATTTCAAACGACGACGACGACGACGATTCAGCGAAGTCAGTACAGGCTGAGACACGCTAGGGTATCTGCCGTCGGGTGGTCCGAGGGGGGCAGGGGTCCTAAGAGGTCCGTTCTTGTGACCTCACCCAACGGTAAAGGAAGAGGTCAATATCTCAAATTGTACCTGTATTTCATTAAGTTCAAGTGACACACTAAAACCATTTCAGTAGGACTACTCACTCTGTAAAAGAGGGGAGACTGGAAGATGTACGTACACTAAACTCTTATTTACTGAACTTCGAACATCTTGCTAACTTTAAGGACCGAGACTGAGACAGTCCGGGGTCATTGGGTCATGTGTGGTGGAGGTTTCCTGACAAGGACCTCGGAACTAAAGATTGGGTAGTCTTAACGTTTGGACTGTCTAGAATGTCCTAAGGGTCTCTCACGGTGAAGAGGAGAGAGTCAGTGACGACTGGATCGTCGTAGGGTCAGGTGTCGACTGGTGACAGTTTCGTGGGGGTGGGGACGTCCTCGCTACCGTCTGTAGGGGTCAGGGTTGGATCTTGAGACCGTGACCCCGTCGAAAAGAACCGTCGGAGCTCTCAGTCGACACCGGGCCTGGAAGGGACAGGAGTTCGGTCGGGTCAGTCGTCACGGGGGTACGGTTGATGACCTGAAGTAATACCAGTGAAGTATCGTAGGGACAGTCCGAAGGTGGAGTTTCCTGGTAAAATTTACTATTATTTCGGTCCGAAGAGTGAATTCTCTTCGTATTCCTTGTCACGTACTACCCATCTACCCTTAACTATAGAAATTTGGTCGAAATTGTAAAATTCAGAACTTCGTATCTGTTTTCATTTGAAGATAGAATTAGGTAGTCCTGACGACATTGGTTTATGGTGTCTGACCCACTGAACGACGACGACGATGACGATTCAGCGAAGTCAGCACAGACTGAGACACACTGGGGTATCTGTCGTCGGGTGGGTCGAGAGGGCAGGGACCCTAAGAGGTCCGTTCTTATGACCTCACCCGACGGTAAAGGAAGAGGTTACGTACTTTCACTTTTCACTTTCATTTCAGCGAGTCAGCACAGACTGAGGATCACTAGGGTACCTGACGTCGGGTGGTCCGAGGAGGCAGGTACCCTAGAAGGGTCGGTCTCATGACCTCACCCCACGGTAGCGGAAGAGGCAGGTCAACGGTTGATAATTGTTGTCTGTAAATATGTCTGTAAATAAAGAGCACCAAGACCTTCGACTTTTTAGGTTCTAACTCTGAGGTCGTTCAAGACACAGACCACCCTTAGACGAAGGACCAAGTGTCTACGACACAAAAGTGACACAGGAGTGTACCGTCTTCTCCGTCTCGTGAGAAACCCCAGAGAAAATACTCCCGCGATTTGGGTAAGTACTCCCGAGGTGGGAGTACTGGATTAGTGGACGGTTTCGGGGGTGGAAGATTGTGGTATTGGATCGTGTAATCCAAAGTTGGATATGCACAACTTCCTTGTGTTTGTACGTCAAATACCGATGGAGACATACGGACGGAATCGAAACCTCAAGTCTACACTACTGTCTCTGCCTCTACCCTTTCCGTCCTCATTTACTTTGTAGAACCACGGTTCTACTAGTGTGTCATTTAGTGTCGAGTACGGTAAACGAGTTGTCGGGACGGTTGTCCAGACCTGTCGATAATAATCAAGATAAAATGTCGACTCTTTGTGTTTAGGTTTCTCCCATTTACTGAACAAGTTCGTGTAGACACTGTTTTTGAGTCTACAAAGGGGAGTTCAAGTTCCGGTCCTGAGAAAGAGAATAGAAGTAGGAGGATTCGGGACGGAACCATTAGAACACTTAGAAGTCGGAATTTCAAAGTATTGTAAGAGTACTTTATTAACGAGACTATTGATTCTTAGTCGTGTCAGATGTAAATCCGTGGTTTCAGGACTGTGAGTCTCTCCACTTCTCGAGACCGAATTTTGTTTTGGTTCAGGAAGGTCGATATCCTGTTTTGTACCAGGGTAGGTGACCCTGGTACGACCTTTACGAATTAATAATCAACATACCTATGTCTTAGTAAAACCTATCAAAGGGTCACTTTTTAGTTACCGTGTCAGTGTCACCGGTATCCACGTCCTGCTCCGTCACAACAACCGACTGTAATTAGTGATGTGTCGGTATTTTCTCTTCCGAAACATGAATGGAACGACCTCGTGTGACTGAGTCGTCTCCCTTCTCTATACTAAGGATATACGGTAGTAGACATAGGTGGGTCCCTGAGGTTCTAGTCTCCGTTGTAAATTGTGGTCACACTGACAGTCGAAGACTTCTGTCTGTGTAGACGTCGGGTGCGAGGGAGAGGGTGAGTTTGGGTTAGATGACTTTAGTCAGGTATTCTTCCGTCCTCTGCCCGAAATCACAGACAATCATAGAGGGGATTCTCCGATCTACTTCGTTTTATGCATACACGATTCAACGGGAGTCAACACAGACTAAGAAACACTGGGGTACCTGACATCGGACGGTCCGAGGAGACAGGTGCCCCTAATAGGTCCGTTCTTATGATCTCACCTAACGGTACGGAAGTAGGTCCCCTAGAAGGACTGGGTCCCTAGCTTGGACACAGAGAATACGGAGAATATAACCGTTCACCCAAGAAATCGTGATCGTGGTGGACCCTTCGTTTTATACTCTGATGTCATTTACTCTAGATGAGAATGATACTCGTCTGTAGTAAAGACACAACGTCAGAAGTCTACAGTCACAGTGTCAGTCATGAGTCGGATCTACCTCGAATTTTGTCGTACTAGAGACTTGTCTGTCGGACGTAAACATAGACTCCAGACGACGAATCCCAGACACGTCAGGATCCGTACAACAAATTGGGAAGACATGGAGCGAAATAGTAGGGACTACACCCTTATTATTTATTATTGTGGGTGATACCTTTCAATAACAGTCCTAATTTACTAAACGATGTATACTTTGTGAATCTTTACCCTCGTTCATATTTTAGGCGACCCGAAGGGTCCACTGGGATCACGATTTCTTGGGTGGACGGTCACGACCTCTGTATTCTCTACACCCAAGCTAGGGACTCAGTCCTTTTAGGGGACCTCCTCCAGTACCGTTGGGTGGGGTCATAAGAACGGACCTCTTAGGGTACCTGTCTCCTCGGATCACCCGATGTCAAGTGTCCAAAAGTGTCTCAGTCTGTACTGACTTCGTTGAATCGTGTGTGTTCAGTATTTTGGACACTCTTATTTATACTTTAGTCACAAAAGAGAAGGACAGATGGATAGAATGTCGAAACCTTCACCAGATTTGGTGAATCTAGTGAATTTCACTCCGTGGGTGATTTCGGAGAAGGTCGAGTTTCGAAGGGACCGAGACACAGTCCAAAGTCGATGTAGAGGTTCTCATCTGGTACCTGTCCGTCGTGACCACAGTAGTCCCTCGAACAATCTTTACGTCTAAGAAGATACTGTATTGTATGAGAGGTCCATTAAAAATTTCAACCTCATCGTGACAGAGTCTTAGAAGAGAAATGACTCTTTGAAGTTCGATCTACGAGTATAAGTCAGTCCTCGGGGTGGGTACCCCGAGAATGGTGACATGGACGTCTCTGGTTACCTCTTCCTTTACCGTTGGGTGAGGTAAGAACGGACCTCTTAGGGTCCCTGCCCCTTCGGACCACCCGACGGCAGACACTCCAGCGTGTCTCAGCCTGTACTGACTTCGCTGAATCGTCGTCGTCGTCGTCGTCGTCGTTTCCGGTTTGCAGAAGTAACAAGGGAAACTGACCGTCCAGTCAACCTTCGTCTCCCAAATCTCCCTAATAAAAACAAGAAGTTGTGTCGGTCGAGTCAGCAAATTCTTTTCTTACAATAAATAAATAAAAATTTTCTAAAAAACTACACCTGGTAAAAACTTCAAAAACAACTTAAACAACGTTATAACGAAGAGAAAATACGAAGCCACACAACCGGTTCTCTTCACTTTAGAATCGAGGGACTGATCCTTAGTTTGGACGTGGGAGACGTAACTTTCCTTTTCAGAATTGGTGACCTGGTGGTCCCTTCAGGGTTCTCACTATAAATCTCACTCTCCTGTCAGGACCGACCCCGTTAAGGTCCTCACTACGTACCTTGACTGGGTCCACTGTGTCTACCATTTCTTATACGGACGTTACGTCCTCTGGGTCCAAGTTTCACCCGTACCGTTGGGTGAGACCATAAGAAAGGATCTCTTAAGGTACCTGTCTCCTCCGAACACCCGATGTCAGGTACCCAGTGTTTCTCGACCTGTGTCGACTCACTGATTGTGAAAGTGAAGAAAGACGTACCCCGACTCAAAAACGGGGATCAAAAGTATAGTATACTAGAATCTAGTTTAAAGGTGGAGGGTAGGTCAAAACACCAGGTTTACTCAAACATTTGATCTCCAACGTCGACACACTACGTTGGAACCCCCTACCGGAGATCAACGAAAAAAAATTTTTTTAAACTCAGATCGATTCGAGTACTCCTTTGAGGCTCTTCAGTAAGAGACTGTGCTTCTCTGGTAATCCGTTATTTTTAACCAGTTATCACAAACGACTCAAAAGAGTTTTAAGTTCGACAATGGTATTCATTAGTGACGTCTAAAGATTTCTCCTTTTTTCTTATTCACTTACCTGAAATTGTAACTGGAGCTTGAGAGAGGGGTGAGGACACAAAGTAACGTACATAAATAAGGTCCGAGATAGGGAAAATACTAGTTGATTGTATTTATATTTTGTGTTGTAAAGATTACACGTGAAGAAACTACAAGACATCCCGTATCAAGAACAGTTCAATGAAGAACTCGTTGTCACTTTGTTGATGAATAGGTCAAAAGAAGGGTTCGACTTTTTACAATCAGTTGTGTGTCGGAAGACTATGTAATGTCGTGGTCGTAGAGAACCTAGAAGATAAAAAATTTTTTTTAATCTTAGAAAATTTTTAATAAATAAGAAAAAAAAAAAAAACCGACACGTGCCCGAAAGAGATCAACGTCTCTCACCCCCGATGAGAGATCTACGTCCACGTGGCCGAAGAGCAATGTCACCGAAGGGAACAACGTCGCGTACCCGAAATACCACTCACCCGAAGCCATCAACAACATGCACCCGAATCAACGGGTCGTCGTACTCCCGAAAAGGACCTGACCCCTATTTTGACCACAGATCGGACGTAAGAATGGTGACCTGGTGGTCCCTTCGAGAATCCAGACGAAGAATTCTCAGTAAGATAACATCTCCGTGTTGCGGCAAGGTCAAGAATAGTGGGGTACTGGACCCCCAAAGTCGTTGGGGAACCGGTATGCAAACTACCTGGTCGGACGAAGGAGCCGACACATGTATGAAGGTAACAGTATCGTTGTGGAGAGTTTCTGAAAATAGTATTGTATAGGAAGTACGGAAACTGTTTCTGGAATGAGACGTAGTAAAACAGACAAGACAGTTTCGACTTACAGAGAGGGGTCGGTGGTTCGATAAACGATCGAGACGGTCGGTGATGTAGTTCTCTTCACAAGTAAAAGCAAAGGTAAGGTCTTTTGAGTACACGGTAAAAGTAGTGAGGTGAATGGAGTAGGGTGGAGGTCGCGTGGTGTGTACGGGGGCTGCTACGTGAAGCGAGTAGGGCTCAAGAAGGAGGCAAGGAAGGTCAACAGAAGTTGATGACACCGTCTCAAGAATGATTTATAACGGAGGACAGGGGTGACAGGAATATACGGGACGATGACGACATAGGTGTGATGGAACGAAACGTTTATGGAGGTTCGTTAGAGGTATATATGCAAGAATAATCCATCAAATGATCACTTCTAACCTCCGTTGTCTCTTGAAGGGTAACGAAAACAATTACGATATGAACGCCCTGGTCAAGTCTCTCAACTCCAGCCATCTTACTTGCGAGTCGTACTTCACCCACGAGTGATGTACAATAAGTAGCTACCGTTTTTTTATTCAACGAACTAGAAGACTTCTGTTGGTCCCGTCCTTTTCGTCAAACCTTAGGAGGAGTCGTTCCGTATGACATCTCTCGAGATTCCTCTGTGTTAATCTTTGACAGAAAAGACAAAAGTACATTTGCCACTTTCGTGTATACACTTTTTTATACTCCGGCTGACACCGAAAAACCTACCGACGTGTGAAGAGAAGACGAGACTCACGAATGGACCAAACGTAATGCTAAAGGAAGGAACAACCTTTTGCTGTATCTGAAAGAGGGAAAGAAACCTTCTTCATCCTGGACAACCTTTACACTCCGAGGTCCTAACTTTACGTTACCCGAACCGACATCACGAGACATCACGTAAAGAACTGTTCAGGACTTTTCTGATAACTTAAGACCGGACTCGAAAAAAAAAAAAAGGGGGACGTCATAAACCTACCCTAAGTCGACGGTACAAACCGACCTAACTCATTAGTTTTCTCAACCAAAAAAAAAAGAAAGAGCTGTCAGAATACATGTTAAAGTAGGAAATCTCAAGTTTACCTTACAAAATGACGATTACGTTTATGTCATCTCAGTATCGAGAAAGTATTTGTTTGTTAGGCAGAAAAATTTACTGTACCTTTGTCTGTTTTTGTATTTGACTAGCACACTAGGACTATCTTTTGGACGGTCCATCCACCACTCAAATGATCCCCTATGGTTCAACGTAACCTCTAAAAAAAAAATCAATTTGTACGTAAAACCTACTTGAAAATGAATGGACATCTTTAAAAAGGGAGAAAACAAACTATCCTATTTTCACGACATAGGTAGAAAAGACATGACAAACATCGACCACACTCAAACCACCCGATCCTCAAAACTACGAGAGATTAGTTTAAGTCTCCCGACGACCGGAAATTAGATGAGGTAGAGATTTTAAGATCGAAATTACTAGTCTGCTCGGACGTCAAAAAAGGAAACACTAATTTTTTCCCTCTTCGGCTTTACACAAATAATAAGACGTTTTATGGACTCTACTATCCTAGGGGTCACGACGTGACACAGGACCTTTACTCTCGACCAGGTTAATGTCTGAGGAGTTCGGTTCCCTCTCTGTAATTGTTCAGTCCCCCTGTCTCACCGCAGTACACTGCAGTGCACTGCAGTCACCCACTAACACGTCACGACAGACGACTTGTCACGACCGGAACACGGAAAGTCCCAGGGACGTTCAGTACTTGTTTTGGTCTTCCTAATACCTCGCACCGCCCCGGTGGAAGTGGTTACGGAAGCACTGGTGCGGGTACACGACAGGGAGGGCGAGGAGGTACGAGTGACCGTTCATGCACGTGTTGGTGTTGTAGATGTGCTTGTTGCTCTTGACGAGAAGGGGGAGGACCGTCCGCCACGTGCTCGGAGCCTGCAAACGACAGATAGACTTGTCGTGGCCGATGTCTTGTCCATTTCCCTTTGAAGGTCCGGAAGTTAAGGCACTTAAGACCATTGCGTAGAGTCTTTTTACGTGATACACTACTTTAGACACTCGAAGGTTAGCCAGGGATTTACCTTCCTCGATCTGAACAGAGGGAGACGTAGGGAATAAAAAGAGAGACTACTGACAGGGTCGATCTCTAAAAAATCTCTTTTCAGTCTTACTAAGAGTCACCTGTGCACTTCTTTTCCAACAGGGGTAGTCACGCACGTACACACATACGAACCAGTGATTCAGTACGGGATGAGGAACGTCAGGATACCTGATATCGGACGGTCCCAGGAGACGAGGTAGTCCCGTGGGTCGTTGACCTTAAGAGGTCTGTTGGACGTTGACTTCTCAAAGATAGGGTACTCGGACGAATGGAGTTGGTGGGTTTAAAGGTCCAGGACCACGGTTGACTCGTGTAAGAACGTACGTCTCGTGGACAGGGTCCTAGACCCTGTGTTATCTAATAGTTTTAATAAATGACTTAAGTATTTATCGACTTACTTTATTAGGTTACTCCACACGAAATAATTAAGTGGATAAATGAATGAGTATTAATTATCCTAAGGCGAAAAGAAATCGAAGTAACACCAATGAAAATCTAGAGTTCACAAGTGGGAATAAAAGGTCCTTTCCTCCCGTAGGGTACCATGTGGAAAATAGTGGCAAATTGGATGTATCTACTCCCCACACCGATTGACCACAGAACGTTTAATCCCTGGAGGAAGGTCTCTCTAGTACTTGTAGTACGGTCAGCAAGATTCTTTATTCGTTCCGAGGAAGGACATACTAACTGGGTTTCGGAAATAAGTGGTTCCTAAATTTACGAGAACAATCCAAAAGACTCGTAAAGAAAAAAAATTTACAAATAAATAAAAAATAATAAAATTTGAACCGGTGTACACCGGTTATCGATGGTATAACATAATCTGTCGTGTCAAAGGTGATAGAAACCCCCTCACCTTGGTAAAATTATCTTAATCCTCACCCTTTCTGTATCAGACTCGTAAAAAAATCCTTTCCTTTGGGTCTATAACTAACTCCCGACATTACCTTTTATTAAAAAAGTCTTGGTTGATCTGAATAAGTCTTCTTGAGGTCCACAGTAGTAATTTTTGAACCTTTACTAAAAGTTCAGATGTCTAAGAGATAAGACTTCTGAACTTTCCTAAAACCTATTTCCATAAGAGAACCTTTTCTGAGACTAGGACCCTCCCTAACCTCCGTCCTCCTCTTCCCCTGCTGTCTCCTACTCTACCGACCTACCGTAGTGACTGAGCTACCTGCACTCAGACTCACTTGAGGCCCTCAACCACTACCTGTCCCTCCGGACCGCACGACGCTAAGTACCCCAGTGTTTCTCAGCCTGTACTGACTCGTTGACTCGAGTTGACTTGACTTGACTAAGAGAGAGTTTAGAGAAGATTTTTACTTTAATTAGAAAGGGCGACCTAAATCCTTGATACACCAGTAACCGAAGACACGTTTTGTGGAACACCCGTGAATTATGAACAATAAATACCTACTTTTATGACTGACACCTCTACTATCGTAACAGTAGGCGTTTGTAGAGTTTCGGAGGTGAGGGTCTTCCTTGAGGAAGGTACTCGGAGTTTCCACAGACGAATACGAAGTCTTTCTTTGATCCAATGAGCCTCTCGGAATAGGACTCACAAAAGGGTGTATTCACCAAATGTAAATATCGTGGAAAGTAGACTCTCGAGATTTCGTTAAACGTTTAGAGAGGTTGTAGGGACATCCTAAGTATTTGTCGTTTACATGAACCGAGGTAAAATATCGACTCCACTCCTAAAGTTTATGACACACTGGTCGAGTCTTCGTTTTAGTCTTTACCAGGGGACTACGGACTGAGGACTAAAACTGGTGGTTTAACAAAATAAGTACCCTTCGTAACACACTTCAGTCACGGAAAGTTGAGAGTGACAGGGACATTAAATTAAGGATCATCGTCTCTGTCTCAACCTTGGATCCCTCAATCTTGTCAGCAGTATAGGTCTGGTTGTACCAACCCCAGACAGGATCCTTTGTCTCTATACCCACTGTTGTTCTTGGGACGACTCTGAATCTCGACAACTGATGCCGAACGCTTATGTAAAGTCCCGGTTTGGTTCTTTCCCTGCTTGCTTTTCTTCAGGCCTCTCTCTCACTTGTCACCAAACCGATATCAACTGTCACAAAGTAACATATGAACTTTAAACGATTCTCCGATCTAGAACCCACAAGAATAGTGTTGTCTTTTATTACCTTTGATGACTTGTACATGTCCCTACTCATACAACTAACCGAACCGCTACCAAGGACAAAGTGTCACAAAAACATATCACCCGGAAACCCAATATTTGGAATCCTAAAAACTAACAGTCAATATGAAGTCATTTCGACCCGGTAGTCTTTCTTTCCCCTTTTTAGTCTTTAACTATAAAACACGAACGAAGGAGACATGGTCCGTAAAATCGACTCAAAAGAGTGGATTAAGAAGGACGTCGGAACTTTCCTAAATGGGCATAACGGTCACTTCTTTGTCTTTGAGTCCTCTCAACCAGACTCCAGTGTTCGAGTAGTCACTGTCAGACTTAGATCGTGTGAACTGAGGTAGAAAGAAGAAGGGTAATGGAATAAAGGACTGGAAACAAAGATAGTACGGAGTAAGGTTTCACGAACTATCACTGTGTATTTTGCATTATCCTATGTCTCGTTATTCCTGGGACAGGTCATCTTTACCTCCCATCTTGGTCAAGTATAGTTCCGTTTCCAATTATATGTTTGGTGTCTGTACGGTGTCTTAACACCTCTTTCCGACGTATAAACTTCGATTTGAAGGTCTACTGTTTTCGTTTTTACCTTTGCGGTAGATCATGTTTCAAGTAACCCAGTGGTTCTTTTTTGTTTAGACAACGAAGATTCTTCGGCTCACATAAGACCATGAACAAATTTAATAGGATACGACATAGGTAGGATGTCACCCAATGCTCTCGAACTCATTTGGAGTCTCTATTAAAGCAAGTCAAGAGGATAAGAGTTTACCATTTCTTAGGCGGACGTTACCTCCTCTGGGCTCAAGGTAGGGACCCAGCCTTTCCAAGGGCCCTCTTCTCTTACCGTTGGGTGAAATCATAAGAACGGATCTCTTAGGGTACCTTTTCGTCGGTCCACCCTATCAGGTACCCTAGTGTTTCTTAGTATATCCTGACTCGTTGATTCGTATATGTCTATTTGTTTGAATTTATAAAGTGTTTAAAAAAAAAAAAAAAAATGAAAAACCGGTGTGGTGGGTTTTCCACACCCTAGAATCAAGGGACTGGTTCCCTTCGTGTTTCACGATTGGTGACCTGGTGGTCCCTTCAGAGTAGTCTACTTGTTTAAATCTGGGTGTTCTATTCTCCTGAACGACTTTTACTGGGTAGACTACAAGATGATCCTTCTCACTCGTTGTTCTGGAACCAGAAGTCCCGAGAAAGGTCATATCATGGGATCGGAACACCCAATCCAGATCCTCCTTTGACGTCTGTTAGTCGGAAAGGGTCCCTGTTGATCGTCAGAGTACCACGTCAGGTAACCCGGACGAAGTTAGTCAAGAGAAGAAGTCCTTCTCCTCTAAACGAAGACCTTTAATTGAGTATAAGACATCGGTTGGAAGAAGGGACCCCAGATCTTGAATCCATTATTACCTTAAATGTCACTCAGTAAGATGTTTCGTTTCCTTAAGAAATTCCTTTTGTCCTGAAAAGGTTTACGAATTCTGAAAAAGATTGTGAGACGATCCTTATTTTTTACTTACTATACGTGGGTCCTTTTATTTAAAACTCTCACGGGAGATCATTTAGCCTTTTCCATTTTTAACCTTCCGATTTTGTCGTCACTATTATTCGATATATTAAAGTCAAGTAGAAATTACCCTTTTATAACTATATAGAGTCTGTCAATCCTTCATTTCTACAGAGACACTGTTATTAATGGTTAGGTTGGTCCCTGTCTCTGAGTAAACTTTTAGATGTTTATTCGTGTAGTCCTACTATCTGTAGAGTCCTTTAATTCTCTTAACCACACATCCAAAATTTGGTCGTATTAATAAATACTTGGTGATTTGATCACCCCCCCCCTCGCTTACATATTTCTGAAATAACAAAAGGATTGTTCTTTACGTAGGAAATCTTGTAAATCGACTCTTGTATCTTTTTTATTACTGCCTTCGACATAATATGTATTTCTAGGTAGATCGCTCTTCGTGTTTCGTCATTAGTCAAAATGCTTCTTGTTGAGTCTCTTCTGTTTGATGACTCTCCGAATAAAACCCTCCATAGGTCTCATGTATCTAAATTTACTTAACTAGGTCATAACATGAATGGTAACATACTGTAATAAAAGAAAAAAGTCTTGGCTCCGTATAAAAACCTGACTGATATTGGATTTACAAAGATTGAAATGAGTACCTTTTATACTGAAGTGTTGTCGAATTTACAAATTCTTTCCTTTTATGTTATTGTAAAGATAACGTAAAATACAAGATTCACTTCAACATTGTTATAACATAATAGATAGTATTTTTCCTTTTAAGATGGACTAATAGGTGAGTTTTTAAAAATCAAATTTAAAGAAAACTCTCATCTCTGTGCTTACATTTTGGACCGTATTTAAAATTTCACTGTCATTATTAGGTATCAACTCTCCATTGTAGTTCATAATCCCCTTTTTGGGACTTGGTTTACCACCTCTTGACCTTAGTGCAGGAATGAGACGGAACTTGAATAAAACTCTTGAAAAGGTCCGGTCAAAAGATTGGATATCTTACGTCTCTATCCTGATCTCCCTAACGAATCAAGAGAAAGGATAGGTTTTAATATAACATTAAAATAATATTAGTGACATTAGTATGACTAAGGAAATTTTTACCATCACGAGTTTAATATTAGTATGGCGTCCTAAACATTTAAGTGTCCACTTAATTTAAAATCAGTATGATTAAGACGAAGTATAGTGACCCCACCTTCCCTGTTATAAATTATTTCTGGACGTTATTTTAATACATTTCTTAATAAAAACATTGTTTTGTGACGTCTGTTCAATTAGTTAAAAATACAGAAAAATGTAATATTTTAAATAAATACAATGAATACTTCACTTTAATTTCAGCGAGTCAGCACAGGCTAAGATATGTCAGGGTATGTGACATCGGGCGGTCCGAGAGACAGGTACCTTAAGAGGTCCGTCCTTATGACCCTACCCAACGGTAAGGGAAGAGGTCCCTTAGAAGGTCTGGGTCTCTATCTAGGAGCCAAAAGAAGTAAAGTCAGTCTAAGAAATGTCGGACTCGGTGGTCCTTCCGGGGTACATTATATTTCATATATAAATCATATATTATATATTTTCATATATATATATTTATATATATATTCATATATTTATATATTTATATTTCATATATAAATATGAAAATATGAAGAATATGAGTATTTTTTCATATAAATAAGAGATCATACTCTACAAAATTTTACATAATTATCTCAAGTCATTTTCATTTTGTTTGATTATAAGAATAAAAATACTTACTATCATAATACTTAAAAACTATTCATGGGTTTTTGTTCTACATCGTATGATGGTCAAGTCAAGTCAGCGAGTCAGCACAGGCTGAGAAACGCTGGGGTACTTAACGTCGTGTGGTCCGGAGGGACAGGTAGTGGTTGAGGGCCTCAAGTGGTATCATACGATAATTAACTCAGTGTAATAGGAATTTTGATATCATCTGAAACTAGGTATTTCTCTATATTTCATTCTAAGGACAGAAACGATCTGAAGGTCAGATCAACCCCTTTGGTTTGAGTACACATGCTCCACTGTATTCTTATTTAGTATTAAAATTGAACTAAGTTTTAATACATTTAAACATCAATAATAATCACTTTAGGACGGTGGGGTTTAGATTAGTAACGTTCCTTACTCTCGAGTTAATCATGTAATAAACAACATAATTTATTGTAAACTGAAGAGATGTCGTAGTCTTTAGAAAGCATATACATCAATGATAACGTTTAGATTTTTATTTTCCAAAACGGAGTTTATCAAGTTCCTTTAAAAAGATTCACAACACATTGTCCATCAAAACCTGTCTTCATCACAACTGACTTCAGTTGTCAGTAATACCAGTCCAGAAAGACTAGAAAGAGGGACAGTGGGTTGGGGTGGAAGGTGGAAGATTTGTCGACACTTCCTTTCACAAATTACCGGGTCTCTTCTCTCCTCCCCATCTACCACACGATCACTGTAAAAGTCTGTCATCAACTCAACTTAACGGTTTCGATTTCCTAACTTTTTGAAGTTTGCTGTACATTATATTACCGTTATACCCGTTCTTTTACTTCAAGTGGAAGCTCTACCTCCTTCTTTAAATCACGTAGACCTCCTTTTATTAATCTTAGGGTCTATTAGTTAACGTCTCGTGACGGTCCTTCACAACAACTTTCTCCGGTCCCCATTAATGTTTACTCGGAGTCACAAGCTTCCACTGCGATTTCCGACTCATTGAACTGTGACGGTTGTGACCCATGACGGAGGACTACGTGTTCCAGGACAGAGGGAACCTCGGTTCTCACTACCCACTCCTGTGTAAACCTTATCACTCATGTAAAAAATGTGGGGTAATTGTGTTTCTGTGCCTTTTGGACCTCCCTCAAGACTTCACTTATTGTCCCTGATAATTCTCTGAATTTCCTTAACAAATATTCCCCTCCTAATTCCCTTTCCCGCTATCGGTACCGTTACCCATCTTTTGTCAAGATTTATTGGATTGTTCATTTTGTTACTCCTTTCCCGTCCTTACTGAACCGGACCGAAGGAACTCTCCCCCCTTTTTTTTGTCTCTTGTTTTGATTTTCATCGTTCTTTTTTTTAGACTTTTTGATTAATTCGTTCTTTTACAGTCGGTTAACCCTCTCTTAAACAACGATGTTTTTACTTAGTCTAATCCCCTCTTTTGACACATTAGAGAGGTCGCTACAAAAGTCTACGTGTCCCGTCTTGAGATCTTGTCTTAAAGGAACGTGAAGTCCTCCTATTCAATAAATTTAGTCTTGGGTCTCAACTTTTCGATTACTAGTACCACTACCATTAGTATTATAATCCCGATGGGTCCATCGAGTTACCATTTCTTAGATGGACGGTTACGTCCTCTTAACCCAAGGTAGGGACTCAATCCTCCTAAGGGGACCTCCTCCTTTCCCGTTGGGTGAGGTCATAAGAACGGACCCCTTAAGGTACCTGTCTCTTCGGATCGGTCGATGTCAGGTACCCTAGTTTTTCTCAGTCTGTACTGAATCTCTGATTTGTTGTTTGTTTATAGTATTACAACCCAACCGGTTTTCCAAGTATTCTACATCTTTTTGGACTTGTTTAAAAACCGGTTGGGTCATGGTCGTCACCGTCATGAATTATTCGGAAGAAAACACGGTCCATGACAAAAGTCACGAAATGTATACATAATTAAGTAAAAGTAGGAGTGTTATAGGGAAGGTGATAATAGTAGTAGAAGAAGTACCAAAAGGTTGTTCTCTTAACTTTCATCTCTCTCCAATTCATTCAGTGGAGACCTGTACATTAATCTCTCATTGTCTTGGTCCTAAACTTGGGTCCGTCCGACCGGGGTCCGAAATATAAGGATTGGTGATACTAGAAAATATTTTTCTCCCTTTTTACCCCCCTTTTTTTTTTTGGGACTCCTACTCCTCGTCCGGTCCCCTTTCTCGACCCGAGAATTAATAGTTCACTTTCCGAAGACCTTTGTTAGGGCAAGACTTCAGTACGACCACCCCACACCGGAACCAGACGACGGACCCTGAGAATTCAGGACAATGTAAAACAGTCTTTCTTTTTAGTAGACACCAAGTGACACTCTTCCACCAATCAGAGACTTCTACTCTTGTAGAGTAATCTTAAGGATGTCGAGCATCCTTCAAGTCTCCCTTTAGGACTCAGTGTCAACTGCACTCCCGGAGACTGTGAAACAAGGTACGGACAGACAGATGACTCCCCGGGACCGTCTTAAGAGTTCGACACCTACAAACTGATTCCCTAGTGGACTAAATAAGTCAGTAAACGTCTAAGTCACATATTTGTAATTAAGTCGTTCATTTGTTTGTAACGACACAAGGAGTCTGAACTCAGTTGAGAAGTTTCTTTTATTTAGGTTTCTCTTCATAGTTGAAAACGTGGAGACTCCGAGATGAGATACTTTTATAAAACTGGTTTAATCGAGAAAACTTTTTAGTATTGAATTAACTTTTGTGTTTTAAATTGTTCGGGTCTTGAACATCTCAAGGTTCTTATACACCCCCAGGTACTTGGGGTCAAATTCTTTGATTTTAATTACCTCGGGGATCTGATGTACGATCCTACCCTCCTCTCACGTGTGTCTACTCTAGTTCCGTCACAAACAGACTTTTTATGGAATGTCACATTCCCTATAACCGAAGGGGTCACCGAATCGTCATTTATTAGTCGGATGTCACACCCAACCCTTCTAGGGGACCTCCTCCTTTACCGTGGGGTGAGGTCATAAGAACGGACCCTGTCTCGTCGGACCATTCGATGTTAGGTGCCCCAGTGTTTTCTAAGTCTGAACTGAATCGCTGATTTGTTGTTGTATTCCCTCTAATCCGAATATGCACTTGTATTGACAAGGTGTTCCTTCCTACTCTTACACTGTAGTCTCGGTGTCTCTAGTTCAGGACACCTTAGTCGCGTTTCTGACCCTCACTTTACCGTAGACAAGACCGGACTACGTATCTCTCCCTCTGGTTCTCTTGTCGTGTCCGTTTCCACCTCTCCACCTTTGGTCTTGTGGATCTCCGTTGTGTCAACGACCTCTCTCCATGCGTAGTGTCTGTACACATTCTACCCCAACCTTTCTCTCCCTAAAACAGGTCTGTTTTCCTTCCGGAACCTACCGTTCGACATTTTGAGTGACACTAAGAAGTAGGTTCTAACGCTCTTCCACCACACTGGACTCGACCAGAAGTCCTTCGACTACCACTCTCACCTTTCTGGGACCTCGTACGTATCCTCTCTACCAGTCCTTAGACACCCGGGGGTCCTCCCCACAGTTCAGTCTCTTTCTCACTCTCCAGGGTCTCGAGACTGGGTGAATCTTGGATGTCCGTCGTCGACGACGTATCGTTCACTTCCCCATCCACTCCGTCCCTTTCGCGACCCACCGGTGCGGACCACTCACTACTACGGTGAGGCTCTTAATTTCCGAAAGATTTCTTCATGTACACGTTCCCTTTCAATAAGTAAGGTAAGACCTACTAACGTAATCCTCGTTCTTTTTGTAAGTCTACCTCTATAAGATGACCACCAATATATAGTTTCTATTTTAGTTCGATTTATCTCTAAGGTATTTCTGGGTCCTTACTTTATACAACCTATTCAAACTCTAAGTCTTTGTACACGAAATTCTCGTTATGGTTATTTCACGGACCTAAGGTCCTAGACAAAAGTAGTAAGGCTCGGACAGTCGATTCTTGAAAGAAGTACATACATTCACCTCCGTAGACATTACTTCGGTCTTTCACCCAAACTGTACCTTCCGTAGACCAACTCGTCACCACAAAAACATCGTGTATATAGTTAAGAAGACAAAATGACATTAAGATACTTTTAATCAGTAGTTCCAACATTGCTGTACGACGATCTTAAAAACTAATAGTCATCATTCGTGTATAAACATTTTATATGTGTTACGTTTGTTCTACTGTATTTTATGTACACTGTATTTCCGTGACTGGTGTAGCGTATCTTTGCCTCAAATACTTCCAAGAAACTGTGCCTTTTATACATGACAGGACTATCCGTTTTTGTTCCTGTTCAAAACGTCATTACAAAAACATTAAGTGTTGAAAGTTCGTTATACAACCTTTTGAATGGGGTTCCTGTTGAAAGTCATGAGGTGTAGAGTGAGACCGATGAAGAGACTAATAATATATTTGAATTGTTTTTCTAAGTAAGACGAAAATAGGACCTTCCTAGTGTTTTTTTATGTACGTAAGTTTCATAGTACTTGGACTACCACTAAAATAATTTGATATGATATAAATATATTTGATAGGTACATGGATCCGTGATAAGAATAAATAAGTTTTCCTTTTATATACACCCAGTGAAACGGTTTCTTAGTCTCATAATGCACTTACAATGGAACCGTAGGTGACAATGGATCCAATTGAAAACAAAGTGACAGAAAAAAGGTTCTGCATTAAAGTACAACTACGTAAATCAATACTAACTAGTAAAGTATACTCTTTTATTAGGAAGAAAGGGGGAACGTCGGAAAAAACCTTTTATGGAGTTACTTATATTACCGTCGATGTAGGGAGGACCCACCGCTCTTACCGAACCTAATTAGTTCTTAAGAGCAAAGATATTAATGTGACAAACAGCGTTACCGTAGTTTCTTTTCGTACCTAAACTAATACGCTTCCATTAAAAGTCCGTGAAAATGTGACGTAGTTAAATGAAGTACGTATTACCCTCTTTCAGTAAAAGTCATACAATCGGATAGGTGCTCTAACCGAAAGATACAAGAGTGTCAAAATCTTACTCTTTAAAATTCTATTAAAATTTGAGGTCCGTTCTTTTTCCGAGAGTCCCTTGTGACTGAAACTTATCACCCCAAAAAAAAGGGGGAGTAATCCTACTTTCCGTTAGTCGGAAACTACTTTCATAATAGTTTTTTTAGTATCTACGGAGGTGAGACAGAACACTATTAAAAACCAAAAGGGGGGAGATCTTCTGAACAGGTGTATTAGTCTACAAGTAGAACATGACGAAACGAAAAGTAATCCCACTCTCATACAAGACAGACACCGAAGTCTAAATCTGCATTCTTATTCTTTTCTGTTCACGTTTTGAGTTTTTCAACCCTTTGGTGTAAGCAACGAAAAATGGTGTGAAACTATGACTGTTCCTATGGACGGGTACCGTCGACCTCAGGTGTTTTGAGACATTCCGTCAGTCAGGATCTTAAAGGTTTAGTCAAGTATCTTTGACTTCACTTGTCCAGGGTCTCAAGAGATTGTTTACCTAGGGTCTAATCTGAAAAATTTTAGATGTGTCGAAAACACTAACGGTTGAATTTTGCTAAAGGTCTAGCGTCCTCGCCTCTCCCTTTGTAGAAATTAAAATCGGACGATTAATCGGATTTTATGGGAGAAGGGAGGATTGGTACAGGTAGAGAAGGAGTAAATAGATTTTCGTCGACTCTTAGACGAGGTTGATCGTATCTAGAGACACTTTTTCGGTAACCATCTTTAGTCTTTCTCCTCTGAACTAGATTAAAACCGTGTAGCGATAGGAATACGAACCGGACTAAACTCGAGTTCCCTGAACCGCCCCCTCTATTTCACATTCAGAGGAAAGTATGGGAGGTCTTTTGTTACGTACGTTTACTTAAGTGTTTGTAACGATTATCCAAAGGTTTGAGTAGTCTCAACTCTCGACCGTTTTTGGAACCTCCGTCCAAACTCGTTACGGGATGTTTCACGTGATTAACAGTGACGAGGGTAAAAAATAGACACCCCTATGAACAGTACGAGGAACAAGTTCGATAATTGGAAAGAAAGGGACAACAGGATTCCTCTCGTTTCATTAGTTCTAAGGGAGGTTTCTGATTTAGTCGCATAGAACGGGCAATAGTGTCGACTAATTCACTGTTTCTGTTGACACAGCTTTTCTTATATCTAGAAAAAAATCTTTCTCTCCTTTCCTTGCTTTGTCTGTGAAGGTACCTTCCTCCACTATTGGACACCCGAACAGGATTCTTCCTGTACACTGTATCCGAACTAGGGAACCCGTACCGAAACGTCGACAAGACCAGGAACTTAGATGTACGCTAATCAGTACGGATTTTCGGAGACTGTCACGTGTAACGGACTCTCGAAAGACTTATTTGAAATATGACCTCAAGGTCCGGTTACTATGTGTGAATCTCTTTCGTCCACAAAAGTCAAAAGTAGAAAAGAAAAAGTAAGGTAGAGAAGGGGGCGAGGGGGAATATCAGAACGTAGTCGGGGAACCTAATATCTAATTTAACAAGATAATTGTTCAGTCCGAGATTAGGGTTGTCGACCTAGTAAAATCAACACGTTAATTGTCTCACATTAGACGTCCTTTAGTTGACGAGGGGTATAACTCACAAAGTCTATTTGATTAAATATCTTATAACGGGGAAAAGGGACACGTAGGTCTAAAACCAGTACTGAAAGTATCCGTTAGTAACACATTAAGATTGTCCACTTAAAAATTAAAGTGCTTTTCTAAAAAAACACACACACGTAAATACGCACATACACACATACGTACACGCACAGACATACACACAGACGTTGACACTTAAACATCACCCGCACCCATAAAGGACAGGAACTTCGTTAATTTAAAAAAACAGTTGCTTAATGTAGTCACTTTGGACCCTTACTTCATACATAGGCCACAAACTACACGATATCGGAAAAATAACGGTCTAGACTAGTAATAGAACCCGTTTGTCCTGAACTGAAAAATAAAAAAGGGAGATTAAGAATTTAACATGTAATGAAATTTTTTCTACAAACACACACAATGATACGATTGTTGGGATCTTTCATTGACCGTTGACTAGAGACAAAGACCTTCTACAAAAAGAGGAACCCTTCATGTCAAAGAGAAGCACGAATTCTAGAATGGAGGAGTAAGTC
Source organism: Capra ibex (assembly GCA_006410555.1). NCBI lineage: Eukaryota > Metazoa > Chordata > Mammalia > Artiodactyla > Bovidae > Capra > Capra ibex. Next base: position 36,223,346 of record SJYO01049755.1, on the reverse strand, counting down.
ACTCAACGAAGACTCCCTTTCGTCATAAGTTTACACTAGACTACTTACAGTGGAAAACATTAAAAACAAAACACAGTTTACATACAAAGTCCTGATGAAGTGTCTGAATTAGTGATTGCTCTCGTAATTAATGAAGTTTTACAGATTCTCTTACATAGGGGTATCCGGGTAATACTACCACTAGTCGGTGCGCCGCGGGGTGCCGGGGCTCCTGAGCCGGGGTGTCAAAAGTCTTGACATGGGGTTACGAAGGGTTGTGTACACTCATTGTTGGAGTTGAGACCCTTGACGACTAGAGATCGGAGAGGAAACGAGGGGTGGGTAGAGGAGGGGACGTGGGGTAAAGAAAGGTGCACCGTAAAGGTGTTCCGTCCTTACCCCGAAGACGGGGCTCTGGTGTCTAGTCCGTCCGGGACTTGAGTCCCCGAACGACTCCACCAAACTAATGCTTAGTGTAGAGGTCGTAGCATTCATTGACTTGTTGTTGTTCTTGTTGTCTTACTTGTCTCTCTCTTCGTGCACCCCACTGACCCCCCACTAAAACTGGTTCCCGAAGGAAGTCAACAGAGTTTATTATAAGTAGTTACACTAGATTATTATTATTACTAGTTTGCCATACAAAGAATATCGTCGTCTCACCACCACTGGGGGGATCAGGCCAATATCTCTGGACCCACTTAAAGGACCCGAACCCGACAGCGTCGAAACGGCGTCTACAGACTAATCTTAACGACGTCTCCGTCGACGTCTCCCGAACGGGCTCTCCGGCAGAGTCCAGTGCCGAAATTTTATTGGACTACAAAGAAAAACTCTCTGTCCTCGGAACCCCTCCCCGAACCCTCCGGGTCTCCTCTCCGACTACCGAATACCGCTACTCTGTCTCTCGTCTCTCGACATAATTCGTCTGGTAAGAGTGCTCTGCTCACATCATTCAGACCTATGAATCCGTCGCTTCTTACACTAAAACAGGAAGGTGAGAGAGGAGTGGGAAGGAAGAATAGGTAACGTTACTATACGTCAGGAGGTACGTCTCGTTACCCGACTTTCAAATTGGCACTCTTCTCATCCTTTGTTCCTTCACTATGCAAAGGAAGTAGTGATTTGGAGGTCTTAAGTAAGAATTAGATAAACACGAGTCCATAATAGGGAGAAGTCGGTACGACTAGAATTTCGACTAGGGTCTACCCCTTTTTTTATTTCTAATTTACATGAAGGAATACTTTTCTCTATTCATTGATGACTTCCGTAAGATCAACGACCGTATTGTATAGGGACCTTTTGAAAAATAAGCATAAAAAAATAGAATAATATTGATTATTTGAATACCGAGGAGCAGTCACCATGAATCTAGGGGAGATAGTATAGTTCACTGAATCTTTCTTCTTTTCTACCCTTGATTGTTATGTATTTACTTCGGTCCACTCACAGGATGACTCGCACGGGTCCTTGAACCTCCTACCTTCACAAAACCACGTATTCTATAACAGTTGTTTCTTTCGACGGGGCGTTGACTCCGTATCCCAGACCTACTAGGTAACACAAAACCTTAGTTGGGACACCTACTTATAAGTTCTGAGAGATGGGACACATATTAATACGTCGATTTAAGTACTAACTTCGGGTGGTCCCTGATCACTGAGAAGTAATCGGTAGTGAACGTCTAAGTCATTGGACGACCAAGTCATTTTCTTTATCCAGAAACGTCTAAAGAAGGTACGGGACCCTGAGTGGAAAAGGAAAAGAAAACTCAGTCTTAAACGAAAGAAACAACGTAATCGTCTTAGGGTCGGATTCCACTAAAAGGTGTTGACATTTGGAGTGACGAGAAAAGGGCCCTCAAACTCCTGTTCTTCAACTGTTTTACACAAAATACCGAGGAATCTTCAGTCGAACGGAAACTTCGAAGTCCCGTTCCAGGACTCGGATGTCCTTTTAGTCGGTGTCCAGTTTTCCAAGACTGTCGAGTCGTCACACGTGTCTGTCGTCACGTCCTACTCTCTTTAGACGTCTCAAGAGCCCCGAAGTTGTTATCGAAATTTTTTTTCTCTCTTTCGTAGAGACTAATTTAAGACAAAGTAAGGTGTTTATAAATACTCACGGTGGACACTGTGACATGTCGTGTCGTTCCTATATCCGCGTTCCTTCTGTGTTAATGACCCTGAAGGGACCACCAGGTCACCGATTGTGAGGTGGGTGGGTTACGTCCCCCGGATCCAAGTTAGGGACCAGCCCCTTGATCTAGGACGTACATTGTTGATTCTGAAGGACCACGTCAGTTTATTTGTATTTTATTAGAAGTAAAAAATTTTTTCTCTGTGTTAACGAGTAAGATCTTGGTTACTTGATCCTGTCTCTAGTCGTGTACCCCCGGTAAAGACTGAACGATGGTTAAAAATATTTATTTCAAAATAACTTTGTGTCGGTACGACTAAGTAAATCCATAATAGACACGGACAAAAACGTTATGTTGTCACCTCAACCCATCGACACCGTCTACGGTAAGTCGGACGTCACGGATTTGATAAATGACATACTGAGAAATGTCTTATTCAAACAAGACCCGAGAACGAGTTACTCCTTCTGTCTGTTTCTCGGAATAGTTTCTCGGAACAGTCGTTGTCCGAGTCTTCGTTCACGATCTCGTCCCTCGGGTGCCAGACACTTTCAAACCTTCTCCTTCGTATGTGTAGAAAATCTTCTTAGTCCTCTTGAAATCCCGGTTCCTCCGTCCGTTTCACCTGATGTCTCCTACCCGTTGCAAAGACGTCGACTATCTGTCTCTAACCTATCTACTAAAGTCCTTTTCACCAGCGGTACTCCGACAGATTCTGCACTGGTTCCTTCGTTCCTATTTCGATCTCTCTCTTTGGACGTCCCATGACTCTTAAACTCACTTAAACATGCATCGACATTTGTGTCAGGGACCTCTGACAAATCAGTTCCGTCTGTAATATACACTGAACTGGTAAAAATATACGCTTCAAAAGCGATAAGGAAAAATCAAGTCTACTTGGTGGACACACGGAATGACACGAGTCCCGAGTCAGAACAGGCTGAGAAACGTCGGGGTACCTGACATGGGGTGGTCCGAGGAGACAGGTACCTTAAAAAGGACGTTCTTATGTCCTCACCCAGAGGACAAGGATGAGGTCCTATAGAAGGGCTGGGTCCCTAGTTTGGACGCAGAGAACGCGGAGGACGTAACCGTCCACCTAAGAAATGGTGATCGTGGGGGACCCTTCGGGACACTCGGAATGATCACTAAGATATTTCGACTTAGGTGTGTAACCGTCTCACTTTTCGAGAGTCCGGAACCTCCGTTTATTCGTGACCAAGGATAGAGTCACCAGGAACGACTGGAAATCCGTCATGGAAAGTGGAGAGTCTTGGAGGTAACAGAGTAGTCATTTTACCCTCATTATTGGTCGTTAAACCGTACTACAGCACTTACTGTTAATTTGCTCTGGGGTGGAACCTGGACCTTGTGTCTTCGGTGAAGTATCCATGATTAAGAGGCACTAGGAAGGATAACTCTACTTGGTAAATTTTTTTTTTTGTGGACAAAAAAGACCTAAACTAGAAAGAACTGGATGTTTTTCCACGACAAAACAAACCAAAGTTGAATTGTAAGTTCCCCTTCGTCGATCCCTTTCTTGTTCGACCAAGAACAGGCAACACTGGACTGTTCAGACAACTGCTCGATTCTGGACGTAACTACTCCGAGAGTGGGACGGATAAGATTTTTGTCTGTCCTCTTTGTGGCCGGACCCGACACAATAGAAACGGTCCACGTTTGGTACGACAACCGTCAAACTTCTTGTGGGAATCGGTATCTTTTACTTTTGAGTGTGTCACTCAACTCCCCAAGTCGAAGACAAACCACGATTCGGGTCCCGAAACCTCGGGGATCTTACTCCTCTAGGCGACACAGAGGGTGTCTGGAACTTTCGTAACTTAAGACCCGTAGAAACAGTAGTTCCAGAGGGTTCGACGGCGTCCTCCTTTCCTGACCTCTCTCAGGTACACGTAGAGATGACTCCGACACTCACTGACGGGCCCAAGTGTCAAGTCCGACGTGTGTTTTCGTCACTCTGTTTAACTTCTGTTCGAAAGATAACACCGCGAGCCTCGAGGACTTACCGACCCGAGGAATCGCTCTTGTACTCGTTCCGTAAGTTCGTTTCCCTACGTTCTTCAATTCACGAAACGTCTCTATAAACCGTCCGGGACACTTTTGTCTCGTTCTTCGACATCCGAGACGGGACAGCCCCCGTCCCCTCCCCCGACGTTCGGTACACTCGTGAAAGGAACTCCAACGGAAGGAACCACCAGTTCGTAATAGGTCTACAGAAAGTAGGCGGAACCCAATCTCGATAGACTGGGGGTGACGGACCTCGCTTACATAGTCCAAAGGTACCACAAACGGTAGCGGTCGTTTCTTTCCTTCGGTCAAGTTATAACTCCGATCTCCAATACGGTTGGTTCTTTCTCTTGCCTAATGGCTGGCGTACCTTACCCCAGGGACAAATTAGTCTGTCACCGAGTCAATGAGGACCGGAGACTCTCTAGACTTCCTCAGAGGTAGTATTATTATGTATATTAGTAAGAATAGTGTTTCGGGAAGTGATACTGATTCTGAGATGACGTGCAAGGTCATTTAAGAGAGGGGCTATAGGAGTATTATTACGATTTCGGAGTAGGAGAACCGTAAAGAGAAAGGACCGCAGTCACTACACTATTATGAGTGGACACCTGTTTTCGACTACTCTTTTCTCTAATGTAAACGGAAGAACTACTAAGACACTCTACGACTCCTAGGGAACTGTAAAAAGGTGGTTGATACGGAGGCACTGTCTCTTCCGTTACCGTTGGGTGAGATCAGGAGAACGGACCTTTTAGGGTACTCGCCTCCTCGGACCACCCGACGTCAGCTACCCCGACGCTTCTCAGCCTGTGCTGACTTGTTGAAGTGAAAGTGAAAAGTGAAAGTACGTAACCTCTTCCTTTACCGTTGGGTGAGGTCACAAGAACTGACCCCTTAGGGTCGCTGCCCTCTCGGACCACCCGACGGCAGATACCCCAGTGTATCTCAGTCTGTGCTGACTTCGTTGTGTTGTCGTCGTCGTCGTCGTACGGAGGTACTTGAATTTCTTTTTAAAACAAGGTCAAGTTGTCGAGAAAGAAAGACAGGGACCTTTACGTAAACTCAGACATGTGTGTGTGTGTGTGTGTGTGTGTGTGTGTGTGTGTCCAAGTACACTTCAGTTTTAAATCCATCCTGTTAGGTGTACTTGATTGAACGTCTTTAACAAGACTAGTACCTCAAACCCTACCTGTGTCGTACAGTTTCCCTGTTGATGGGATTCCTTCGGAGTCTTGTAAAGACTTTGTGGAAATAATAGATTTCAACTTTTCTTTCCTGAAGGGACCGTTAGGTTACCAATTCTGGGGTACGAAGGTGCAGTCCTCCATGTCCAAACTAGGGACCAGTCCCTAGATTCTAGGGTGTACGACTTAGTACGTCGGTTTATTTAATTAAGTTCAACCTTTCTTTACAGAACGGAATTTTTCTTAAACGTGTAAGAGAGAAGTAAAGAAGGTGTTTATGTATTTTCCTATACGAAAGTTTCTTCTCCCTTAAAATTCAGGAGGTATTTGTAAAGACTGAACTCGTCATAATTAACGAGGGAAACACCGAGTCGACCATTTTTATGTGGACATCACGTCTTCTGGACCCAAACTAGGGACCCAACCCTTCTATGGGACCTCTTCCCTTTCCGATGGGTGAGGTCATAAGACCGGATCTCTTAAGGTACCTGACACATCAGGTACCCCAACGTTTCTCAGTCTGTGCTGACTCACTGGAAGTGTGTGTGTGTGAAGGGTATAATGGAGACATAATAAGAGAGACAGTAAATGATGTATAGAGTAACGTGACCGACAAATGAGTCTAGGAACTACAGGTCAGTGTGTTGAAGTCTTATAGATGTGAGTTGTGGTGTGCTTACTGTGGGACGACGATACGTTCCGTAGAGAAAGGGTTTCTGTCCTGTATTGGTAGGTAGAGATGGAGGGCAACGGACGACCCGTGCCGAGGACGACGAAATCAGCATATTATGTAAAAACAAATCGTTTACGTAGTTGTACAATTGGGAAGGTTGATCGACTGTAATTTTGGGAGAATTTTTATCATACTTTCATCAACTTGTTAACCAAAATACTGAATTTCCCATGGATCACTATCATTTTTAGAAAATTATCAAACTCACACATGAAGAACTTAGACATGTTGGTCGAATAAGACCCTTAACTCTGGACAAAGAGTCACTCACTACTACGACGATGGTCCTTCCCATAATTCACAATCCTAAAAACAACAACATACTATGATTTGCCCACCGAAGGGACCACCGAGTCACCATTTCTTAAACGGACGTCACGTCTTCTGGCGAACGTCACCTCCTCTACACCTAAACTAGAGACTCAGTCCTTCTGGGGAACTTTTCCTTTACCGTTAGGTGAGGTCAAAGAACGGACCCTTCAGGGTCCCTGTCTCCTCGGACCGTCCGATGTTAGGTACCGTAAGGTTGTCAGTCTGTGCTGAATCGTTGATTTGGTGGTGGTGGTACTCTGATTATCGTTTACTTCTTTTGTGTGCAAGTTTATATTTTATGAGCTTTACATAAAAGAAACCCCACTGTCGTCTCCGGTGGTCACCATGGTTTACTTGACGATTCAAGAAACACAAAGGGGCTCTTACCTAAATTATACGTTGTGTACGTAAAGAACTTTGATAAAGACACGATGATTCTTAATAAGAGGATTTTACAGGTGGGTAGTTTTTCTTTCCCCTGTACTAACAATACAGTTATTCGTTACAATCGTTCTTTTCGTTTCGGACCCCTCTTAGACTATAACTGTCGTTTTCAACTTGTACGTTCACGTCACCAGACTCCCTAGGTAGGCACTCGATGACACGACTCGTTGACATAAAAACAAGTCAACGAGTCAGTGGAGGCTGAGAAACGTTGGAGTACCTGACATCGGGTGGTCCGAGGAGACAAGTACCCCAAAAAGTAAATTCTTACGAACTCACCCAACGGTAAAGGATGAGGTCCCCTAGAAGGGTCTGGTCCCTAGTTGGGTACAGAGGACGTAACCGTCCGTGTAAGAAATGGTGACTCGGTGGTCCCTTCGGGCGCGACTGGTTATTGCGACTTGTTTACTACTGATCTCTTTTCGTTACACGTCTCTTCGGAACGACCCCTGTCCAGTGGAAAATATTCATAACCTTAGTAGGCAACTCTCAATGTCCACGCAAGGATTCTCATATGCCAGACCTCTCGTGTCAAGACCCGGTTTATACATAGACTTGTCTGTGTCTCTCGGAGTGGTCTGGTCTTTGTGTACCGACTGTGAGACTGTACTTAAAAACTCCAAACAAAAAGAAAAAATACTGTTAGACTAGGAAACAGGAGAGGTAAAAGTTCGTTTCTCAGTCGCAAGAGATGGAAAAGCTTATACAGAGGTCCCACGACACCTCCCAGTCTGAACTAAGACATAAACGTCGTTTGCATCCTTGTGTCGTCGACCACCCTCCGTAGACTTACCTTTTGTCTTCGTCGATTATAAAATTTAGTCCTATTCGTCCTATTTTCGATTCTTGAAATCCTGAATCAAAAATTTATAAATAAAGACACCGAGATAGTCCAGAATCAACACCGTGTACCATAGAAACACGCCACGTACCTGAGAGGTCAACACCGTGCACCCGAATCAACGAGTCGTCGCATACGCTAGAATCAAGGGGATGGTCCCTAGTTTGGACTCAGTAGGGGACGTAACGTTTTACCTAAGAATTGGTGACCTGGTGGTCCCTTCAGGGTCCTGAATGAAAACTATCTTCTTTACATACCTAGTGAAAAGAAAAATTGCTACCCTCAAACTCTACGAACAACCTCTCCTGTCAAGTCACACTGTAGTACTTTCCTCGTCCCAAGGGTTGGACAAGAACGACTCGGTGGAGGTATACGAAATGACAGAGTAAACATTTTACCCTCATAAAATAAAAGAACCCGAAGTTTTAGTGACACCTACCACTGACGTCGGTACTTTAATTTTTTGTGAACGAGGAACCTTTCTTTCGATATTGTTTGGATCTGTCGCATAATTCTTCTCTGTAGTGTAACGACTGTTTCCAGGTAGATCAGTTTCGACACCAAAAAGGTCATCAGTACATACCTACACTCTCAACCTGGTATTTTTTCCAACTCACGACTTTTTAACAACGAAGACTTAACACCACGACCACTTCTGAGAACTCTTAGGGAACCTGTCGTTTCTCTAGTTTGATCAGTGAGAATTTCCTTTAATTGGGACTTACAAGTAACCTTCCTGACTACGATTTCGACTTCGAGGTTATGAAACAGGTGGACTACGCTTTTCGGTAGAGTAACCTTTTCTGGGACTCCAACCCTTTCTGACTTCCGTCCGCCTCTTCCCCCGTTGTCTCCTATTCTACCAACCTACCGTAATAGCTGAGTTACCTGTACTCAAACTCGTTTGAGGTCCTTTATAACTTCCTGTCCCTTCGGATTTCACGACGTCAGGTACCCTAGTGTTTTTCAGCCTGCACTGAATCGTTGACTTATTGCTTGACCCGACGGAGTCGGCAGTCACTCGACACTGTACTATTCGAGAGAAGGTCGAAGGATATTCATACCCATACTCACCGGGGTCCAAAACAGAAGACTTAGGAGACACTTCGGAGTGTTCTTGAGAAACTTCAAGAACGAGGGTAATCTCTATACACCCTTGTGTCTGAATTTCTCTTTTTTTTTTTCAACGAGGTCTAGTGTGTGATCATTCGTTGTCAGGACCCGACTCTTAAGTCCAGACTAAGGTCTTATAAGACCTTGTTAGCCTATACACCAAAAGGTCGCAAGGGATTTTGACAGTGGACGAAGAGACACAGAGAGCAAAAGTCGGTTGTCGAGGGTCGAGGCAGACTTAGTGACATTCGACTAAGAATCAATCCCGTCGTTCGGAAGTAATAGTGCCCCGTCTCCCTGTCTTCTTACGTAGAAGGTCCTTAAACCGTCTGTGGTCGCCCTCCGTGGGTCCAGAAACCGTTTTCTAGTTAAAAGTTGTTGACAGTTAAGGTCGTTGGGGGCTGGAAGGTGGACGTCCGGGGAACTTGTCGACGATAAGACACCCTTCGTCACCGTCGGACAGAAGGGGATTTTCCGTTTACCAATAGGGGGCGGAGGACGACTCTGGGGTGGACCCTAGAACAGGGGTCTCGACCTCCCCCTCACCAGTAGAGGGTGTAAGTCTTTAATTCTCTTTTCCTTTTTTTACCCTACCCCCTGTCTGTTAAAACTGTTATCTGGGTTTGAGAGGGAAAATTATTTTCGGTCTGACTTGTATACAGTAAGACATTTAGACCCTCAGGTTAAACTCCGAACATTAAACGACACTCGAAGGGACAAGGAGTCCCGCTCCACCTACCTCGACACGGTTCGTGATCTTCCATTGGCCACCTTCTATGCTAAATGGGTGATACTCGGACGAAGAGCCGAGGGATAACATTAAAAATAAACACAAACTCCAAAACACCAATTTTTTTTTTCAGTTGATCTAAATAAAAATTTAATTCCGTGTGGTTGTAGTTTCCGTCATTCTCCTCCGACCACTCCATAATACTTCTTTCGGGCACATTAGAAAATATCGGTATAAGAAAAAGTCTCGTGCATAGTCATTCACCACTTCCTGGAAAGCACTGGTCGAACGAGATAAAGAGACTGGAGTTTGAGGGGGGTTGCCACTTTTAGAGAAAGGAGACCCTAAATCTTCGAGGGGGAAGAGAGGAGGAGGAGAAGCGAGAGAAGGAGATTAGAACAAACATTCCAATGTGCGACGCAATTCTTATTCTTTGGGACCGAATTCAGGAAAGGATGACAGGTCCGAAGACTTTATGTTCCCGAGTAAACCAGACACCACGTTAGGCTCTATACTTCAGGAAAGTCTGGTTTTTACCCTGGTAAGCCAAGTACTCAACAGACGAACCATTCGTCTCCTTTCAAGTACGACTGTCAAAGAGACTATTTCTTACCGTTCACTATAGATTTTTAAACAAATAAATTACAGTGCCTAAAAAAAGGGTGGGTCTAGGAATATATCTTATGTAAACAAATAACCGAGTACATCTTTTGAGTCCATGAAGAAACAAGACCCGTGAAATTTCTCTATCTACTATCTATCTATCTGTCTATCCAAATCTCCAAAATCTCCCACTCTCCGACTCATAAAAAAAAAAGAGGCGTGGTACGTCGTACATCCTAGAATCAAGGGGTTGGTCCCTAGCTTGGGTGTGGGTGACGTAGCCTTCGTGGTTCAGAATTGGTGATCTGGTGGTCCCTTCAGGGATCAGTCTAAACAACAAGGAGTTTTGTCTAAAAATACTCTTCGAGAATAGGGGTAAACGTCCACTCGTTTAACTTGATGTAAATGGATGGGATGTTTATACAGAGAAATTTTCCTTCAACTGACTGTGGAGAGTCGTATTGAACATGTGAAAATCCCTGTCAAAGAGGACACGAGTCACAATTTAACCGTAAGCAATTAGTCGGTCGTAGGTATGTCTAGTAATCCCATTGAAAGACGTGTCCTTCTGGTTTTGTCGTAAAAGTCGATGATTTTCTCTTCGCGACGTTTAGGTGACCACCTTCTTTTACATATCATCGTCCACCGTATATATCTCGGCGTACAAGAAGACGTGTCAGTGCGTCGAGTCTTTGAGGTTCAAAGGAGCTATCCTTTAATCGAGGTACTACCTCGTTCACCTTGTACCAGCTCCGAAGACCTGAGTGGTCGAGTGTCACTAACTGACAAAGAGATCAAAATACTACATTTGTTACAGTGTCCTAGAGGACGTCAGTAATAGGTGGCAGAAAGTGACTATCCGCAGAGAGGTCTTGTCTCTCGTCATTAGTCTAAGGAGATAGTCGGATCTGACAGAGAACAAGACTCTCTGACCGATAAACGTGTCAACACCAAGTGTGTTTCTCGTTGAAATCTACGTCCTTCGGGGACAGTAAAATGAAAGGGAAGTAAAACAATTTCGTTTACTCGAAACCTTGGTTCAGGACCAAGCTAAGGGACGATGAAAACAATTGGACTCTTTCAATCGAAATGATTCGGAGTCAAAAGAGTGGACACTTTACCCTTACTATTCGGATAAAGGGTCTTCTCGACTCGATTAATTTACTCATCTACACTTGTTTTGTGAATTGTGTCAGGGACTGGGTACCATTTATGGCTCAAAAGTGATAATTTGTTACAAATATCCGAAGAGACCACCGAGTCTGTCATTTCTTAGACAAACGTTGCGTTCTCTGGGTCCAAGTTAGGGACTTAACCCTTCTAGGGGTCCTTTTCCTTTACCGTTGGGTGAGGTCATAAAAACGAACCTCTTAAGGCACCTGTCTTCTCAGGCCATCCGATGTCAGGTATCACAGAGTTTCTCAGTCTATACTGACTCACTGACTGAAAGCATCCGAATAGTCGATTCCTCTTTCAAGTTTGTGTATTATATGAGACTACCTCTCCAGTTTACTTTTTGTTAAGAGTCACACTTTTCGTATCTATATAAGACCGTATCTATACAAGAAACCCTCACACTTCACCGTCGTAGAATACTAGGTCCCTCAACTCCTTCTGAAGTTTCTCTTCCACTACATGAAATACCCAGGGGTTTCCCTTCATACCCGTGGTGAATCTAGAGATATCTAATTTATATCCGAACTTGGTGGACAGAATCTTGTTATCCTGAGTGAAGGGATATCAATCGTTTTTAATACGGACGTGGATATAACTAAACAGATATTACTTGTCGAAATGACTATTTGTACATATAACATCATCTGAACGAACATTAAGGTCGTTTAGGTTATTTAACTACTATGGATATACACCCTATACATTCATTAGTTATATTATGGGATCATTTAAGATCTCTATTTTACACAACTTTAATACTAAGAAGTAGTAACGTGCATTGTATAATCACTGATATAAATTATCGGATTAATCGTCATTTTAAAATACTCAATTGTAGTGGTACCCTTGTGAGGGAAGATGTAACGACTCAAAATAGACATTTAAACATTGGACTGGTGTTAGTAGAGTTCCATAAAAATGTGTAAAATAAGTTATTTGGATTTACTTGAACGCGATTAATCTAAAAGTGACGGTTAGAACCAAAATATTCAAACTTGGGTATGTGGAAGTCTCTTGAGTACACCAGACCCCACCACGTCTGAACTTTAGCGAAATGTTTGTGTCTCTATATGGTCTCTCTTTTTAATAAATCGACACAGACTTCAGAAAGGATTTACCAATAAAGTGTTGCAAATTGTACTTTATAAAGAGATTTACTTATTTTTCGTATATATCATTCTGAGGAAAGACCTATAAACGTCTTGAGGATCAATATTGATACGCGGGTTATACCTGTTTGTGACCTAATACGTCATGTGTCCTGGGTACGACGGGTAGGTGTACCTTAAGTGTTTGCAAGATGTAGCGTTTGCCGAAGTTTGAAACTACAGTCACCTACTAAGACACCTTTCCCATTCGGGTACTCGGACGGGGTCCCTACCCAAAACCAGGTCGAGGGGAACACATCTACGTAAGAACGATTGGGACAAAAACATCATCAACAAAAAGTAAAACTCTCTCACACCCCCGACCCATAAGACACTTGAGTAGTAGGGGGTGGGGGTAGAATAAGAGAAAGATCCGAACCAAGAACACCTCGGTCATCGTTTTTCCTCTATATGTTTAGTATTGTAGTATTTAGTTCCCAATAGTGGTGTTTATGGAAGTCCCTAATTCGTTTATCAAATCTGTCGATTTCGTCTAGCTCATATTCCGCTACCCCCGTACCACTCCTAGTACCACTTCAGTTTAGATTTGAGGGAGTATGTTTCGTCCCTTGTTGATGAGTCGAAGTTGATTAAAACCAGTACACTTTTATACCTAGGTCATAATTCAGAAGACTGAAAATTTTCTTCGGTCTTTATGTTTTTAAGATAAACTTTAAAGGACTTAAAATTTTGTATTGTATTTGGTTTGTTCTTCAAGGATTTCCGACCTACATTGACTTAGTCCGAGTCTCCATCGGACAAAAATTAGAAACTATTGATTTATACTCCCTACTATCAGTTTAAACGAAATTTTATCTAAAAAGTTTCATTTTGGAATTTCAAACTACCATCTCCAACAAAACACACACACACACACACAAAATAAGTTTATCCGTTTTTATTCGGCATAATTCTTTTCAATACATAATATATTCTTAGTTGACATAATGACCTGAAAAAGGGAGGTCCTAACGTTCGTTGAACTTTTTACACATATTTGTATGTACAAACAGTCGGGATAATTTCGTTGAGAACGGAAGACTTTTATTACCTTTTTTTCTAAACTCCCCCTAGTACCGCCGTGATAACGGTAGAATGCGGTAGTGTTAACAAAGACTGACTCCAGACACGACACAAAGTCGATATATTATACGAACACCTTTGCCCACTCGACCTCTTGTGAATGTAGTAGATATGGCGGCTGGTGCCAATGGTATAGCCCGTCAAACCTGACCAGTTCCCCTTTAGGTACGGTATACTGAAACTATAGGCACACGGAAAGAAATAAGCACCCGGTTCACATCTTGGTCCTAGGTACATGCATAAAGAGACAAAGGTTGTAAGTTGACAGTATCGACCACATGCAGACTCTATTAAGTTAATGGTTAGAGTCCCAGACCAAAGGAAATCAGGTTTGTTTTTTCCCACTCACATCCAAGTATTAAATCTTCTGTTTTGGAGGGCGGACGGGGTGGGGAGGGGATCGGGACGGCGTACGATTTAATTGATTACAGATGAGAAAGTTCTCTTTCCTTTTTATTGACATAATTACTAATTGAGAGAGTTTGACTGGTCTTAGGTACTCTGACACTTGTGTCTGCATCTCACACTAAAATCCATACAGTAGGAATGGGAGAAACTTAGAAAAAAATTTTACTATTGGTCACGGTAGGACAACCAACGAAAAAAATTTTTAATGACTTCTTAAAAATTTCTTTTAATTTACAATTCTTGAAATTTCAAATTTATTAAAATCTATGTAAAATAAATTAATTTTACATAAATTTACTTGAAATTTACTTAAAATTCTTTTCTTCGGACTTCCTGACTTTAAGGTAAAGACGGTAGAATTCAGTGACGTAGGGAAACGTACAGTCATAAGGGTAGTATTTACCCAAAGCATACGGGACGGTTCGTGTAGTCTTACACATCACATTTTACTTCAGGAAATGTACTTTGTCAATGCCTTTCTCACTTTCTTTTCTTACGTTCATCTTAAGTTTTGGACCCTACTGGGAAGTTCTCGTAGGTCAGACCTGGGGACTAAAGTGTTACTTCTTCGACGTGTCTGTCCCATGAGTGCGGAGAGAGTCTCAAAGGGGTAGGACCTACAATGTCGTCACCCCGGGTCTACGGTCTATTAGACTCAGAGTAGATGCACCGAACAGACGACGACGTAAGGTCACGTACGACCCTTCCTTCACTACCGTTATTCTTCCCGGAGAAACCCCTTACAAGAATACAGAAAGGGCCCGAAGGGGCTACCGAGTCGTCCACTTCTTAGGTAGACGTCACGTCCTCTGTGTCCTTTGCGTCCAAGCTAGGTACCAAGTCATTCCAGGGGACCTTCTCCTTTACCGTTGGGTGAGGTCGTAAGAACGGACTCTTTTTAGGGTACCTGTCTCCTCGGGCCACTCGATGTCAGGTGTCCCAGTGTTTCTTAACCTGTGCTGATCTGCTGTGCACGTGTCCCCAGTACACGTGTGTACGGAACAGAGAGAGGTCTGGTGACCTTTGAGGACCCCTTCGCACCCTAGATCTCAACCTTCCGAAATACAAACTTTCCAATCCGTCGTACGTAACTTAAGTTCATATTTTTGGAACACAGGAAAAAGTCTTCTAACTAAAGTTTAGGGATCAAGTTGTCTCTTCACTACCTGAGAGTCCAAAGTCTTTTTTTATGTGTCGGATGTTTTCGGTTTGTAGTCCGGTGTCAAACAGACTCCACACCGGTCTCGAGTCCTCCTGTTCGGACAGAGGTTGGACTGGGGACACTGTCAGTCAGAAAGAGAACCAGGGTCACCGACTCGTGAGTCCGTGGAGGGTGGTAAGGATCCGTTGGTCTACTCTCCGACACTTCGTCACTTCCGGTCCCTCATGACCCTACCCCTTTTTTTTCGGGATCACTCCGGGAGGTGACCACGACCCAGGGTCGGTACTGGTAGAACAGGGAAATGTCTCAGGGTGTCTAGCAAGATTTGTAACTGGACCGGGGATGGTAGAACCTGTAGCGCCCCGAGCTACGCGGAGGACTGTATCTGCCGTTCAGACATGAGTTTGAAGACCTGGTCCTTTTCGGTCCATTGTCCACGCAGTCAAAGGAAGGGGAGTCGGTCGGGGCTCGTGTGGTCGAGGGTCTCGGTCGGTCGTCGGTCGTCTTCACCTCCGTTTTATGGAAGGCGGGGGCCCCTAGTGGAACTTGACTCGTGGAGGAACCGACAAACACTCACCGCACGACTACCTCTACGACAGGACCAGACGCCCTTCGCTCCCCACAACGAAATTTATTTGACAATCGTGTCTAGACAAACCTTTTCAAAGGGTTACGGTTGTCATTTATAATAATGAAACGAAGGTCCAAAGCTTGTTTGTTCTTCCAGTTTTAAACCGCACTATGTAAGGAGCACCTTTCTCCCATTAATAACCAAGGACCCCATGAAGACCCTTGCTCAGAAACACCCGTCGAGAGGGACGACCCTTACAAAAGGGGGAATAAAACCAAATGATTCGCACACCTAAAGCATTTGGATCAGTATTCTGAATAGGAGGAGACCGGTCGTCTTATTGCTACCGACTCAGTCTTAACGTTTCTACCCTGGTGTCAGAAATACTCCGACACCTAAGGGTGCCGTACACAGGTGGAGTCAAGGATTCACCTGGCCAATTAACTGAAAGAGTTAATAGGGAGGGTCCAAGACGGACTACGGGAAGGTGAAGAAAAGGTATACACGGAAAGGATCAAAACTTATCTGTTTATCTACTCTAACATAATTATTGACAAGGTCTCAGTAAAGACCCAAAGAGGAAAGATAAACATTACAAGTAACAGAAACAAAAAGAGTTACGAATGGGATCCGTTCTCTTTTTGTAAAGATAGTAACGAAAAATTGTTTTTACTTGAAACTCGGATATTTCGACTTGCAAATACGGGTTTCCAAACTTTACTTCTAAAACTTCTTTCACTAAAAGGAAGAGATTAGAGGGTAGAAGTATTAAGGGTCCGACATTAAAAGGGTTTCCTGAGCACTTTCCAACCCGAGGACACCCATCTCTGACCTATTGATAAATCACGAAAAGCCTCTCACACCTCAGTACACTGTCCCTTCTTTTTTATTCTGTCCGTCCAGTGTCACTTTCAGTAAAGTCTAGTGAAGAGTGTATTCGAAAAGAAAAAGACAGTTTCCTTTAAAGATGCATTCTTTCTCCTTAGTTTGTTCTTATAGGTTGTCAGATTAGTGAACGGATTTATACTCTCCCAGTTTCTTGACACGGTCGTTCGGTCCATGGTCTGTCGGACACTTGTCGGGCCCGTCCACTCACTAAGTCGTAAAGACGTGGTAGTGAGTAAACGAAGAGGTAAAGATTACATTTCTGAACGTTGCACAGTCTATTACATGTAAATATAAATTCATTGGAAAAGTATCGGTAGTACCTCACGAGTGGCATTGGGGAAAGGTGACTGACTCGTTACAGACTGACAAGGGTCGACCCAGAGGAGTAGTGACGAATCCGAAAGAGGTAAAATTTTTCTACCACGAAGATCACTTTAAAGATCTATAGGTGGATCAATCGGTTGTAGTCAACTTCTATAGTCTGAATCCTTTACCTATCAGGACACAATCTTTCAAGTCTCTGACGCAGATTCCTCTTTTGGGGTGGGGAGAATTGACCAGTAGTCCTGTACAGTTCTCTATCGAATTAGTTCTAGACCCCGTCTATGACTCGGAGACCTGTCGTTTGGTGGGGTTTTCGGTACTAACCCAAAGGTGTGGGACCTCATTCTAGTCTACAGTAGATCGGGTCTCTCTTCCTGTCTCAGAGACTGGTTCCAACTCCTTACTTTTCCCTTTCGTATAAGATAAATAACAAAATAACAGATAAAGATAAGATAAATAACAAAGATGGACACGAGTGTTTCAATGACTGTAGTTTATAAAGTAAACTGAGTGAGCAGAAGTAAATATCTTATAATTCATCTCTTGAGTCCCGATGGGTCTTGTGGTTGACAATGGTTATTCTTGATTTTTTAATGGCACGCCACTTAATTGTGTCTAGACAAAAAACTGAAAAAAAACCTCACCCCCACCCTATAAAGTTAAAGACACATAAAAAAAAGAAAGGAAAAAAATTTTTATATTTAAATAAATAAAATTAACCTCCGATTAATGAAATGTTATAACATAACCAAAACGGTATGTAACTGTACTTAGACGGTACCCACATGTGCACAAGGGGTAGGACTTGGGGGGAGTGTGGAGGGAGGGGGAGAATAGGGAGACCCAGTAGGGTCACGTGGTCGGGGTTCGTGGGACACAGTACGTAGTTTGGACCTGACCACTAAGCAAAGTGTATACTATTATATGCACAAAGTTACGGTAAGAGGGTTTGGTAGGGTGGGAGTGGGAGAGGGTGTCCCAGGTCTTCTGACAAGATATGTAGACACAGAGAAAACGACAGAACGTATGTCTCAATAACAATGGTAGAAAGATTTAAGGTATATATACGCAATCATATGACATAACTACAAAAAAAAAGACTGAATGAAGTGAGACACATTATCCGAGGTCAAAGTAGGTGGAGTAATCTCGACTAAGTTTAAATAAGAAAAATTACCGACTCATTATAAGGTAACACTTATACATAGTGTCGAAAGAATAGGTAAGTAGACGACTACCTGTGTATCCAACGAAGGTACAGGACCGATAATATTTGTCACGACACTACTTGTAACCCCATGTGCACAGAGAAAGTTAAGACCAAAGGAGCCACACATACGGGTCGTCACCCTAACGACCCAGTATTCCGTCAAGATAAAGGTCAAAAAATTCCTTAGAGGTGTGACAGGAGGTATCACCGACATGATCAAACGTAAGGGTGGTTGTCACATTCTCCCAAGGGAAAAGAGGTGTGGGAGAGGTCGTAAATAACGAACATCTGAAAACCTAGTGTCGGTAAGACTGACCGTACTTTACCATGGAGTAACACCAAAACTAAACGTAAAGAGACTATTACTCACTACAACTCGTAGAAAAGTACACAAACAATCGGTAGACATACAGAAGAAACCTCTTTACAGATAAATCAAGAAACCGGGTAAAAAACTAACCCAGTAAATAAAAAGACCTTAACTCGACGTCCTCAACGTACATATAAAAACTCTAATTAAGAAACAGTCAACGAAGTAAACGATAATAAAAAAGGGTAAGACTTCCGACAGAAAAGTGGAGCGAATATCAAACGAAACAACACACTTTCGAAAATTAAAATTAATCCAGGGTAAACAAATAAAAACGAAAATAGAGGCTGTAAGACCCTCCACCCAGTATCTCCTAGGACGACACCAAATACAGCCTCTCACAAAACGGATACAAAAGGAGGTGTTCAAAATATCAAAGAACAGAATGTAAATCTAGAAATGAGGTAAAACTCAAATAAAAACACATACCATAATTCTTCACAAGATCAAAGTAAGAAAATGTTCACCAACTGGTCAAAAGGGTCGTGGTGAACAATTTCTCTAACAGAAAAGGGGTAACATATAAGAACGGAGGAAACAGTTTCTATTCTACAGGTATCCATACACCTAAATAGAGACCCGAAAGATAAAACAAGGTTACTAGACATAAAGACAGAACACGGTCATGGTATGACAGAACTACTGACACCGAAAGATCATCTCTGACTTCAGTCCGTCCAACTAAGGAGGTCAAGATAATAAGAAAGAGTTCAAAACCGATAAACTCCAAAAAACATAAAGGTATGTTTGACACTTTAATAAACAAGATCCAGACACTTTTTATGGCAACCATCGAACTATCCCTAACGTAACTTAGATATCTAACGAAACCCATCGTATGAGTAAAAGTGACATAACTAAGAAGGCTAGGTACTTGTGCCATTTAAAGAGGTAGATAAACACAGGAGAAACTAAAGAAAGTGGTAACAAAATATCAAAAGATATATATCCAGAAAAAAAAGAAATCCATATATATAAGGATTCATAAAATGAGAAAAACAAGGTTACCACTTACTTTAACAAAGGAATTAGAGAAAGACAAAAGAGTAGCAATCACATATCTTTACGTTCCCTAAAGACACACACAACTAAAATATAGGACGTTGAAATGATATAAGTAACTAATCGAGATCATTAAAAGACCACCTCAGAAATCCTAAAAGATACATATCCTAGTACAGTAGACGTTTGTCACTCTCAAAATGAAGAAAAGGTTAGACCTAAGGAAAATAAAGAAAAAGACGAGAGTAACGACACCGGTGATGAAGGTTTTGATACAACTTATCATCACCACTCTCACCCGTGGAAACAGAACAAAGACTGAGATCCCCTTTACGAAAGTTAAAAAGTGGTAACTCCTATTACAAACGACACCCAAACAGTATATACCGAAAATAATACAACTCCATACAAGGGAGATAAGGACGAAAGACCTCCCAAAAATAGTATTTACCTACGACTTAAAACAGTTTCCGAAAGAGACGTAGATAACTCTATTAGTGTACCAAAAATAAAAAGTTAAACAATTACGCCACATAATGCAACTAACTAAACGCCTATAACTTCTTAGGAACGTAGGGACCCTATTTCGGGTGAACAAGTACTACATACTAAAAAAATTATACAACAATCTAAGCCTAACGATCTTAAAACAATTCCTAAAAACGTAGGTACAAGTAGTCACTATAACCGGACATCAAAAGAAAAAACACCGTAGAAACAGTCCAAAACCATAATCCCACTACCACCGGAATATCTTACTCAAACCTTCAAATGGAAGGAGATGTTAAAAGACCTTCTCAAACTCATCCTATCCACAATCGAAAAGAGATTTAAAAACCATCTTAAGTCAACACTTCGGCAGACCAGGACCCGAAAACAAACGACCTTTTAAAGACTAATGTCAAAGTTAAAGACACGAAGGTAAAGAAGGACCAAGTCAAAACCTTTCAACATGAAAAGATTCTTAAACAAGTAAAGAAGGTGCAACAGGTAAAATAACCGTATATCAACGACTATCATCAGAGAATACTAGGAAACATAAAGACACAATAGACAACACTAGAGAGGTAAAAGTAAAGATTAAAACAACTAAACTAAAAAGAGGGAAACAAACAACTACTCAGACCCATTACCAAACAGTTAAAATAAATAGCAGAGTTTCTTGGTCGAAACCCGAAACAACTAAAAACGATACCAGAGAAAACAAAGAAAACGTGAATAAAGATAGGATTAAAAATTCTAAAGAAAGGAAGATGATTGGGACCCCAAGAAGTAAAGAAGGAAAAGTTCAACGAAATCCACATCTCAATCCAATTAAACTGAAAAAAGAACAAAGGACTCCATTCGGACATAACGATACTTGGAAGGGGAAACATGACGAATATGTCACAGGGTATCCAAAACCCAACAACACAAAAGTAAAAGTAAGTAAAGATACGTATAAAACTAAAGACAAAACTAAAGAAGACAGTAAACAACCAATAAATCGTCACACAACAAATCGGAGGTATACAACCTTAAAAATTATCAAAAAGAGGACATTAACTGTAGATTACAATAACGTAACACCAGTCTTTTCTACGAACCTTACTAAAGTTAAAAAAATTTAAATGGTTCCGATCTAAATACTGGGTTCTACACTAGATAGGACCTCTTCCAAGGTTCACGTGAACTCTTTTTCTACTTTAAGTAACAGAACCCCACTTTACAGGATATCTATAGTTAATCCAGATTGACCAGATAACATAGTAAATTTCAAACACAAAGGTACAATCAAAAGACAAATCAACTAAATAGGTATCCACACTCACCCCATAATTTCAGAGGGTGATGTGTCTGGACAAAAATTCCTTTGGCTCTTGTATCCTTGTGTTTGATTAAATTCATGAGAACGAACTTTAGATACGATCGACCCTCTTTATGTGATACAGTGTTACTCTTCCTGATTTAAAGACGGATTCAGTAACGTTGAATCTTGTCTTAACCCCCTTTCTTTTTATCGTAAATAACTCGAAAACGGAAAAAAATTATAAGACTCGAATTGTGTAGAAAATAAAAAAATACCTTTCTGTAAAATATGTATCGTCACACATGTACAGTTAGGGTTTGAGGGTTAGATATTCCGTGACATACGTCACAAAATATGTGTAATCGAGTTAAATTAGTAGTGGGAACAGATCTCTCCGTATCAGTAAAAGTAGAATGTTAGACCCTTAGGTATTTAACAGACTAAGGTTTTGAGCCCGGTGAAACACGGAAGGTCCATTTAAAAATTGTTCTCCTTCTCTTCAAGTTAAGACAGAAAAGAAAGAAAAAAAATTAGACTGGAGACCTATCAGTGTGTTGATCGGTTGTGGTCAAGTTCCATAGTCTATGTATTTTACTCATCGGGTCAATAATAATTTTACCGAAACAAAGAATATGCGAAAAATATACCGTAGATTGATATAACTTATCTACAAGTAATATTTGATGAACTGGGAGTAGGCGAGACATAAAGGAACACAGAAAAGCATGTGTCCTTAGGGAAACTTCACCTTTTTCCACTCCTCCCTCCCGATAACTTAATTCCCTATTTTGGTTCGGAAGTATCGCGAGACGATTCGGAATTAAAAGTTCACAAATCACCTCTTCGAATCTGGATAAGTAATATAAAATTAAACTTCAGAGGTTTAGGAAGAACACCTTCGAGGTTCATCATAATACTGATTTTGGAGTCTTAACAAAACATCGAGATTTTGCTAAAAATACTCCGTCGGAGTTATCTGATTAAAATGAAGATAAGTCCTCCACCTTTACAAGTCACAATTTATATAGAGTACGTGTAATCACTAGACCAACGATAAAGTCGATTCACCTCTCTGAATATTGGGAAACTTCTATTCCAAGTACCGGATGGAAAGTCATATGTGAAAATGTTTGGAGAGATATACCGAGTACGACTTTAAAATTAAACACAGGAGTTCCCGTTTGTGTCGTATTTGATCTAATGACCGGGGTCGAGAAGTGAGTATACGACTTACGGTTGATACAATTTTTGAAGTGAAACGGAAAAAAATATCAAAGGATTTACGCAAAACGGGGGTACTTTACGAAAGTACACACCGAGGGACCTTAAAAGGAGACAACAAAGTAAAACAATCAGTGAGACTTAAACCAAAGATAGTGTACCGAGTCTACCATTTCTTAGACGGACGTCACGTCCTCTGAACCCAAGTTAGGGACTCAGTTTTGCTAAGGGACCTTTTCCTTTACCGTTGGGAGAGGTCATAAGAACGGACTTCTTAGGGTACCTGTCTCCTCGGACCGTCCAAGGTACCCGAGCGTTTCTCAACCTGTGTTGACTCACTGATTACCGCGGGGTGAGGTCATGAGAACGGACCTTTTAGGGTACCCGCCTCCTCGGACCATCCGACGTCAGGTACCCCAGCGCGTCTCAACCTGTGCTGACTCGCTGAAGTGAAAGTGAAAAGTGAAGGTACGTAACCTCTTCCTTTACCGTTGGGTGAGGTCACAAGAACGGACCTCTTAGGGTTCCTGTCCCCTTGGACCACCCGACGGCAGATACCCCAGTGTGTCTCAGCTTGTGCTGACTTCACTGAATCGTCGTCTCACTGATTATGAAAGTGAAAGTGTATTCTCTTGTAATCGTTACTTGAGAAACTCTTCACGAACTTAATTACCCGTTTCTTAATCTGAACTGTGTTACCACTAAAGAAAGATATCCATCACCGTTTGGTACGGAAATCTTCGACTCTTGAAACTCTTTAAAAACTCGGAGAAGTTCCGTCAATAACGAACCAATATAAGATATCTTAGAAACATACAACCAAAAAACGAGAAAGAAAAACCGAGATGAAACTTCTAATGGAAAAAAATTTTTTTTACTATTTAAAAGTAAATAATAGTAAATAAATACTATAATTTATTTCAATATAAAACAAATAAATAAACCAACGAAACCTAGAATCAAAACTGTATACTCTAGAGGTAACACGGTCCGTCCTAGAAAGACACCGGTGCCTGAGACGTCAACACCACGTTCCCAAATCATCAACACCGTACGTCCGAAACAGCGAGACTCCAACATCCTAGAATCGAGGGACTGGTCCCTAGTTTGGGTACAGGGGACGTAACCTTCCGTCTAAGAATTGGTGACTTGGTGATCTCTTCAGGGACTTCTAATAGAAAAATAAATGATATAGTAACTGAAAATCTTCCCTTCTTTTTCAGGTCTTATTACTCTGACAAGTCCTAGTTCTACTGTCGGTTGAGAACTTGACTGAACGAACCCAAAAGAAAGGAACTATACCCAAAATGTGGACCGGACACGGGACGAAAAGAAGGAGAGTGGTTCCAATCGACGGAAGGAAGGTTCCCTTGTGGGAACCAAACTGAGAGGTACCTCGCATCTCTTTTTTAGTCATGGTAATCGGACTAAGAAAAGTGACGATTAGGGGTTTTTTCTATCACGGAAGGGGGGTGAGGAGGTTGTCTGGGGTGTAGACCAGAGGATTCCTACCAAACCATGTCAGTTACACCTAAGTCCTTCACCTCATTTATTTTCTTCCTCGTTACACTTCAGGTCTTCAAACCCAATCTTATAACCGTAGGTGAGGGAAAGTCAACATACAAGAAAGTCTTCTGCCAAAGAGGACACAGAACCTACAAGACAGAGACCTTTCTTTTAACTGGACACAGAACCCTCCTATTTCACGGTACTACATACATTTCAAGATCCACTCGAAATTTCATCACATACTCACAACCTACGACCCGCAATAATAACAAGGTCCGGTAGAATGGACAACAAAAGTAAGGATACTTCGGTTATCCCTTGTTTTAACCCGGTCTTAGGGTCTGTAAACCGTAGTGAAGAGGTAGTATACTTGATTTGTTGGTCGTCCCTGATTAATTCTGTCGTACCTGTATACACAAGCGTAATGAAGGTACAAAGACTTAATTATGTTCCGACTCACACTCAAGGGTAGTGAGAGAGTCGACCGTACTGTGGGGGTTCGTATAAATACATGTGTGATGTGTGTGTGTGTGTGTGCGTACGTACGTGTGTTAGTACATGTGTTCGAGTTGAAGTAGACTTCAACCAAGTTACCTCTTGTATCTAGTCACTACGAGTCAAGAAGACGTGTAGTCATAGTGGACTCCTCGAAAACATTTACGGTTACAGGTCGGACCGGGGTCTGGTTCGTCTACTTGTACAGACGTCCCTACCAGTTCCGTACACACAAAAAATTGTCGTAATGTTTGGTGTCTGGATCTTAGATTCTTACGGTTTCAACCTTCATCCGAATCTTTAGAAGAGTAGCCTACCATAGGAAAAGGATTATTCCTTTAAATCTAGGTCTTTTGAATTCGGTGGTTGGGTTACAGTTTTGGACGCAGAGAAGTGAAGTACAAGTTTAGCAAAGAAGGGGTCTCGCAGGACGGAGACGTTTTTACATTCTGTCATCTAAAAGACGAACTATAACAGTCACCGTAAACGGAGGTACTTAGGGAGTGCCGCAGATCCCATCGTTGAGAGTTGGTACTGGAGTCTAATCTTAGTGAATTCGTCGAAACCTTTACGGGTACAAGTTTAGAGTTGGGTCTGTGTAATTTAGTCTTAGGGACTCCTACCCCGGGTCCACCGTCACAAAACAAAACAAAAAAGTTCGAGGACCCACTAAGGAAACTGGTCGGTTCTAACCTTTGGTCAGTACGACCTCCTCCCACCAGTAAAAAACAAGGAGAAGATCCATATCTATAACTAAAGAATTTATCCTCAATGTATTTTCTCTTCAAGGGACCCGTAAGGTAAAACTTCATGTAAAATATGTATATAAGAGACAGGAAATTCTCCTTTTTTCGTTGAACAAAAGAAAAATACGTCGTTTACCGTACAGGAAAACAATTTAGTAACTTAAGGTCGTAGAAACATTAAATTAAACGGAAAGATGACGACACAGTTATGTTTTAGTTTCTAGACAATTTTAAGACTTTTCTGGAGTCGTAGTCCGTTTCTTTTAATTTTACATCGGACAACTCACATTGGACCAAATCACGGTCCTAGACACGACAGTAGGTTTTTAATAGGGAGACTGATCTCCAGGAAGACTGGGAAACACTGGTCGACGTCTCGTCCTTATTTTTCCGTAAACGGTCCTTCCAGACCGATCTTAACAATCACACGGTCTTTACCTGGCGGACAAAGGTCTTTGGGCGACTCGGGACCACTTCTAGTGTCGTACCGAACATCGGTAGGTGAGGGGTGGAGGGGATCGGGACCGAGAGACCCGAGGTCTCTTTAGTCGGTCTTTATGTCTCGGAGGTCTACGGTCGGAGACCGAGTTGAGAGCAGAGTTGTCCCTCTCAGAGTTGATTGGAGTCATACCTTCCGATCAGAGGACGCGCGAAGTCGGATGTGACTTCCTACTCCGACTTACCGACCCGCAAAGGGATCCACGAACCGAAGAAACGTAAAAAGTCTTGTGTTTAGCGTCCCAATTTACAATTTGGTAGAAATCATTACGAGGTTTGTTGAGTCTTTGTTTGCAACTCCTGTATGCGAAAAGGGTAGTTGACGTACACTAGGGTCGAATAAATTAAGTATGAGAGAGTAAAGGGTGACACGGGTGGGACCAGTCCAAGGGGAGAAGGGAGACAGAGAGACAAAGAGGAAAAAGAATGATTCAAAATAACCTTATATCAACGAAATGTTATAACACAATCAAAGACGACAAGTCGTTTCACTTAGTCGATACAACAACAAGACAACGACTCAGCACAGGTCGGGAAACACTGGGGTACCTGACGTCGTGAGGTCCAAAGGGAAGTGGTAGAGGGCCTCGAACGAGTTTGAGTACAGGTGGCTCAGTCACTACGGTAGGTTGGTAGAG
This sequence comes from Capra ibex, assembly GCA_006410555.1. Taxonomy (NCBI): domain Eukaryota; kingdom Metazoa; phylum Chordata; class Mammalia; order Artiodactyla; family Bovidae; genus Capra; species Capra ibex. The sequence goes on along the minus strand of SJYO01049755.1, from coordinate 36,197,004 downwards.
TGGGAGACAAGGGAAGAGGAGGTCGGAAGTTAGGAAGGGTCGTAGTCCCAGAAAAGTCTAAGAGTAATCAACAGACAAAGTACGTATTATCACAAACACACAGAGTTCGTATTGTAAGAGAGGACGCACTATCAACAGTGGAGACGGAAGGGTTCACAGTAAGGGAGTTGGATAGTCGTCGGAGTGTGAGACGGGGTTTGGTGAGGGGAAAACAGAGCTACAGGAGCAGTTGGTCCTAACGTAGGTTCGACAAGCGAATCATACACTGACGTCCGTGAAATGAATTGGATTGAGACGGAGTCAAAGAAGTAGACACTGTACCCGTATTTTATCATGAACGGAGGTCCCCAACGACGTTTTCTGACATCCTCAATTTACATAGGCGTCCTCAGGGGTCGTGCATCGTTCGTGAGTTGCTTATGATCGATAACTAACAATCGGTTCCAGTCAAGTGGTTAAAATAAAAGGGAGCAAACGTTCTTGGTATGAAGAAGGTCGTAAGGTTGTCACTGAAAATATTTACCAATAAGTGTAATTTTAGATTTCCTCCTTTGTGAAAGAGAAAAAAGACCAAAAGGGAGGGTGGAGGTTGGGGACGGGGTAGGACAAAGTGGGGTAGAGTCTCTTTCGTCCTCTATTTATAGAAGTCGTGTTTATTGAGATAAAGTACAAATACTCTTTCAGACTTTTATTGAACTCGATCATCGTTAAACTTGCTCCTACAAATATACCGGTATAAGGAGTCACAACTCTACTTTTAAGAAAAAAATTAAGTTCATATTAACTATATATGGTAACATAATCATAGTCCACATGTTAAATTACTAAGTTATAAACATATATAACATTTCAATAGTGGTGTCAATCAGATCAATGGTAGGTAGTGGGGTGCCAATTTTAAACAAAAAGAACATGACTCTTGAACAATTTACATGAGAGAATCGTTGAAAGTTTATACATGATCCGACAATAATTGACATCAATGGTACGATATGTAATGTGGGAGTCCCCCAATAAAATATTGACATTTAAAAACATAAAACTGGTGAAAATGGGCAAACGGATGCAAGTAGGATGTACTCAAACTCGTTTGAGTTCTTCTATCACTTCTTGTCCCTTCGGACCACAGGACGTCAAGTACCCCAGTGTTTCTCAGTCTGTGTTGAATCGTTGACTTGTTGTTATTGGGGTCCACTTTTAAGATTTATGTCCACGAGTACGTCCATTGACGAAGGGTACTACAGCCGTGACCCAATTGTCTATTGGTCCAATAATCTTTTAATGATATAGTAACAATGTAGAGTCTCTTATATTAGACTGGACGTAATCTCGGTTTAGGTACATTATCCTTCATATTATTGTCTCTTGATTACGTACACGTATATACACATATTTTAATTCGAAAGTAACGTCATATGGAAGCTTTTTCAACAGTGGTTAAAAAAAAAGAATGAGTACTTTTACCCATGTTCACCATATTTATTCTAATAAATATGAGTAGGGACCACCGAGTCTACCATTTCTTAGACGAACGTAAAGCCCTCTGGGTCCAAGTTAGGGACCCAGTCCTTCTAGGGGACCTCTTCCCTTACCGTTAGGTGGGGTCATGAGAACGGACCTTTTAGGGTACCTGTCTCCGATGTCAGGTACCGTAACGTCTCAGTCTATGCTGGTTCACAGAATGATTTATGAATCATTCTGTTGTGAATGACTTATTCAAATGTCCCGTAAGAATTAGTTAGACTCTTTATGTATGTTAGGTTTTACATCTTTGATATTACTAGGAGTTCACCAATGAAGTCCTTTCCCTTCATTGGTCTCAAGATAGTAGTAGATTATGATACGATTTGTAAAAAAAAAAAAAAACCAGTGTTGAGTACCGCATGCCGTAGAATAATTATCAAGAGGGTGGTCCCTAACTTGAGTGTGGAGAACGTAACCTTCACGTTCTATCGGCGACTCGACGGTCCCTTCAGTGACAGGATTTGTAAAATGTACCCTGTAAAAAAGTGGACTTTTGAGAAGATTTTTATCTATAATACGGGTAACATTTATACTCCAAATTTACCCTATCAATGAACTGGTTTAAACGTGTCAATCTTCCCACTGTTCAGACACAAGTTTTGTTCTAGACACACTAAACTTCGAACGTTGGAAGGGTGATTTGTGATTAATGATATAAATTCTGTCGAATGTTGGTCCCTTGTCTCTGAACGGGTTCCTGACCCATCCGTAACAATTTCCAGTCAATATTATCAAGACGGAGTCTAAGGACATCACGTAGAAAAGAAGTCTTGAGGTTTTTACCAGTTGTTACATAAGAGTACTGTCTAGGAACTTCGGTCCTCCTTATTCACAATAAAATGGTCTACATCTTAGACCTTCTTGTTTCTCTACGAAGTCAAACGAGATCCGGCATCTCAATCGTCGTTTTCTTTTAATTTTAACTCCAGGAGTCTAGGGATTGGGTTATGAATAGGGGCAATTTTTACTGATGGAGAGTATTTCGAAGGTAATCCATTTAAAGACATTTATTATTTCACACACACACGTTTTTATTATTATTATTATCGTTGATCGAAACGACTCAAGAAGGATACTCAATGGAGATGACGAATACTGGGATATTTTTAAATCTACCACATTGACTGAACGGTGGGTAGGATATCGTTACACTATTTAAATTATATAAGTTTAGCCCGAAAAGATCGAACTTTCAGGTCTAAAAAGGTGAGTCAGTGTAGTTATACGCATACTTTACGGTAAGGGTCCAGGGTCCGTCTTCTATCCACTATAAGTCACGATGTTTCAGGATGAGATTATTTACTTAATACCATCATGAAATCTAACCCGAAGAGTCCATCGAGTCGACCATTTCTTAGACGAACGTTACGTCCTCTGGTACCAAGTTAAGGATCCAATCCTTCAAGGGGACCTTTTGTTTATCCGATGGGTGAGGTCATAAGAACCCGAAGGGACCACTGAGTCTACTATTTCTCAGACGGACGTTACACCTTTTGGACCCAAGCTAGGGACTCAGTCCTTCTAGGGGACCTTCTAGAGGACCATACCGTTTGGTGAGGTCATAAGATCGGACCTCTGAGGGGTACCTGTCTCGTCGGACCACCCGATGTCAGGTACCCTAGCGTTTTTCAACCTACTCTGATTCGTGTCGTATCGTGAAATCCAATAACACCTTTAATTTACTTATTTAAAAATATATTTTGTGGGATCTGGTCATGGACCATAGTTCATTCTCAAATTATCCACTACTATTACACTGTAGAGGGGAATCTAACCTAAGGTGGGTTTGTCGACGTGTGTACTGAGAAACTTGGTTTTCTCGGTTGGAAGAGAAGAAGGAGTCCACACTGAATGGAAATCAATATATAACCGAATCGTTTTTCAATTAAGTGAAAAAAGGTATTCTAAAAACCAGTTGGGTTATATTAGGTAGGTTTTGTGAATCTGTGTCAATGACTTGTCTCACTAATTTACGACTCAATTTGAGTCCCTTACTAAGTACGTACTCTGAACCAGGTAGGGGAAGTAGGGTTCAAAACCGTATCAACCTTTCCGAGTGTACTTTATTATTATTGAAACCTTAATAACTTTATCAAAATAGCTCGTGGAACGTGTACCATCTACACACCTTCATAAACACCTTACTTACATAATAGTTGTGTCTGATTCTGTAGCCTCTCCCTCCTCCTCCTCCCAACTTAACTACAACAGGGTCTTTCGTCCTTTCCTTAAACGTCCGTATTAACCAACCTCTTCTACCTCTTTTGACCTAAACCGGTAATTGGCTCAATGGTTTTTTCAGGTTCTCGAATCTATTTTCGTTCCGTCACACTGTAGACATAAAGTCCTCCCCGTGAATGAAGTCCAGGGTAATCGGAATGGACTAGAGTCCGAGAGTAGACTAAGGTCGTTGAGAAGATGTCACCTTTTGGTAGAGTAAAGGTCCTCGTCCATTTACTGGACGTCGTCCAAAGTCTCGATAAGGAAATTTTTAAGAGAAAGAGGTGGAGGTAGATATTTGAGAGGTTCATTCTACTGGTAAACTCAACGACGATAAAGGTCCAAAATAACGAGTCGGTATTTTTAACAGTACTATATCTTGCGATTTTACTGACACCGGGTACACACCATTAATGTAAAGTAATTTTAAGGATCATACGAACGGTGATTCCTCTAAAAGTTTCGGAAATCGATTAATGAGATAGATTATCCCAGATACTGAACAAGTCTCTCAGGTACCATGTCCTTTATTAACCGTAAAAACAGTTACTGAGGACATAATATGTTCTTACATATATATCCATCACAAGCCCCCATATACATATACGCGTACACATACATACACGTACGTACATACATACATACAAACTAAAATATACTATACAGTAGACACGGTTGCTGGTACGATCTGGAATCTACTCCAATTTAAGTCGAGAAGTCCTTTCTTTGTGTGAAAAACAAGCAAAGACAGGGTAACCTTTAGTTGTTCCTTAAACCGATTACCCTTTTACGTCCAACATTAGGTTTATCCTATTCAGTGATTTTTAAAACGGATATAAAAACACAAGATGCCCTTAGATGAACAGGGGAGTCGAGAAGGTCCCGTTTTTTTCTTTTTAAAATTACGTGACACCAAAATTTTGATTCCTTCCAAAAGTCATGTCAACACAAAATGTTTAATGACAAACGTGACTTCAACTATATTTGACTTTGTGTCTTTCTGCATTTCGGTAGTAAAACAGTTCTTATTTCTCTCGGTGTAAAAGGACAGACTATTTTTTTATCTCGTAAAAAATTTAATTCAAAGACGAACCGACACTCAACTTAGGTGACTACAGAAGAAAACGATGATGTTTGTAATTCATTAGTCGTGAACCAAAAACTTACCTACTCCATCGTAAAGTCCACCCACCTACACAGAATTTGGTGAACCTAAATTCTGTCCATATACTGCATTTATGAGTTCGTGGTGACTCAGGGTGTGTAAAACCTCGATACTTTATAATAAACAAAATCTGTGAAAAGTACTCGTTCTTAAAATAAAAAAATAAAAACGTGTTCCAGAAACAACGACGTATACCAGAAAGAGGTCAACTTCTCTCGTCCCCGATGAGGAGTACCACCACGTGTCCGAAGAGTAATACCATCGAAGAGAACAACACCTCGTGTCCGAGATCCTTGTACCCGAATCATTAACACCAACTTCCCGAATCAACGAGGACCCGTACACCTTTGAAGGGTGTGCTCCCGAGTTTCGGTGGAGGGGACGTAACCGTCCCCCTAAGAATTGGGGATCTGGTGGTCTCTTCGGGAGGTTCTTGAGAAGACTCTTAAAGGACCGTGGAGGAGTTCGATTAACCGGAATAGATCCTCACGTCATGTGTTTGGGTTCGAATCTTTCGTGACTAGAGGTACAATTTTTTTTTTTTTTTTTTTTTTTTGACGTATCGTGGTCGAGGTACGTCAAAAGTCGATTCTTACACACTTCTAACAGACAGTAAATAGTTGATTGACAAGACCAATCCCAATCCCATCCCCAATCCCAACCGAAGGGACCACTGGGTCACCATCTCTTAGGTGGACGGTTACGTCTTCTTAACACAAGCTAGGGACCCAGCCCTTCTAGGGGACCTCTTCCTTTACCGATGGGTCAGGTCGTAAGAACGGACCCTTTAGGGTACCTGTCTTCTCTTACCGTCCGATGTCGGGTACCCCAGTGTTGCTCAGTCTGTGTTGAATCACTGACTTGTTGTTGTTTCCCAACCCCAATCCTCTCTCACTCCTCTTGACCAATGAGTATTTCGTGTATCAAGACGGTGACTTCTACTCGACCCTCACAGGTAGATAAGTTGACCTCGGTAAAAGATCGGTTCAGTGTGGTCATGTAAAGAAGTGTGAGTTTTTATGCGTGTAAGGAGAGTTTCCGGTAGGTAGACTCGAGGAATCTGGATTTTCATATGGAAGACGGGAGGACACCCTAGGACGACGTTTCTCCAGGTCATTGGTCAACACTTAGATTTCGTCACCAGGAATTGGGTCGAAGTGTAATGTTAGTGGTCCCTTCGAAACCTTTTTAGGGTTACAGGTCGGTTCCACTCTTGGTGACTAGTCTACATAAGTATTGAGGGTACTAAAAAAACACACTAAACTCAATTTAGTAGAGATTAAACCAATCAGGAATCTAATAAGAACTGAAGAACGGAAAAGAACCAAAACATTTATCCATCAATGAACAGAACAGAGAACTCGAGGACGAAGAGACCTGTCTCTTAATGTAAGTTTCGTAAGACCGGTTTGGTGATTTCTTCCAACGCTGGACCACACAGAACTTTATCAAATTAAGTTGTCGTGTCTCACATATGCCCGATTTCACTTTAATATCTTGTGGTAAGATCCACCGTCCCTAAACCCTCGAGATACTATCCCGAAGGGTCCACCGTGATCACTATTTCTTGAGCGGACGGTCACGTCCTCTGTTTTTGAGTACAAGGTAGGGACCCAACCCTTTCAGGGGACCTTCTCCTGTACCTTTGAGTGAGGCGACACGAACGGACCTCTCAGGGTACTTGTCTCCTCGAACCGCCCGATGTTTGTCAGTTTGTGCTGACTTCCTAAATCGTACGTGTCCATCTTCGTGTTTCCGACGACACTGGTAGGTTGTCGATGACCTCCGTACACACGTGGGACAGCGAGTCAACACAGGCTGAGAAACACTGGGAGACCTGACATCGGGCGGTCCGAGGTGACAGGTACCCTAAAATGTCCACTCTTGTGACCTCACCCAACGGTAAGGGAAGAGGTCCCCCTAGAAGGACTGGCTCCCTAGTTTGGACGTAGACAAGACAGAGGACGTAACCGACCGCCTAAGAAGTAGCGATCACGGTGGACCCCTTCGTACACTGAGGCAATTCTCTTTTGTTTGACACCGAGTCGTACTACCAGGTGACACTTCCCAACGTGTGGTAAGACATGTGATTACAGTCCCGGTTTGAAATGGAACGTAGTCTTATCAGGAGGTTCTATGTCCATATTGTTCCCCTATGCACTCTAGTAAAGTGTCTTCCGGACTTTTTTGTAGAAAATAGATTAGTAAAAAGTAAGTCAAAGTACATATAAACTTTTATATTTTGACCGTGTTGTTTGTGTATTAAAATGTTCTTAATACCGAAACCGGTGTCAAATCTTTATATGGGTAAAAAATTTTTCACCCCCCGAAGGAACCACCGAGTCCACCATTTCTTGGACGGAAGTCATGTCCTCACACACGAGTCAGCGAAGTCAGTACAGACTGAGAAATCTGGGTCCAACTTAGGGACCCGACCCTTCTAAAGGGATCTCTTCCCTTACCGATGGGTGAGGTCGTAAGAACAAATCTCTTAAGGCCCCTGTCTCCTCGGACCACCCGATGCCAGGTATCCCATCGTTTCTCAGTCTACACTGACTCGTTGATTGAGAAGTGAATTTCTTTTTTTCATAGTTATTTTTTAACATGTGTCCACTATGAGTATATACCTACACCCTTTTTTTTTGTGTTTTCAAACTATTCAGATATAACATGGTACAACATTGTTGGTACTAGTCGAATGTCACTTACAGTAATAAGAGGGGTAAACGGTCTAATTACAAAATCCCTCTCTTTTCCCTTTTATCCTTCTAATAGTCTAGAAATTCAGTCAATATCTCCTAGGGTACTTTATTGGGGGTCCGTTTCTCGATAATAAAGTCGGTCCAAACTTTGGGTATTTTACCCCTCCCCCGTGACTCTACAATACGACACAGTATAAGTAGGTCTCAATTCGGTTTTGAAGACATCGATATATATATATATCGGAGAGACACGTCGTACGTCTTAGAATCAAGGGGGTGACCTCTAGTTTGGGTGCAGGGGACGTAACCTTCGTACCTCAGAATTAGGGATCTGGCGGCCCCTCCAGGGTGGAGACATCGATAGAATTATCTTTCGAGTTTGCTCTTTTGGATCACGGTTCCCTTGGGAGAATGTGACAACCACTCTTATGTTTGACCATGTCGGTGATACCTCTTGTCACACCTCTCAGGACTTCTTTGACCTTTATCTTGACGGAATAGTGGGTCGTCGGGGTGACGCCCCGTATGTGTGGATCCTTTGGTCTTGACGGTCTCTGTGCACATGGGGTTACAAGTAGCGTCGTGACAGATGTTATCGGTCCTGTACGTTCGTCGGATCTACAGGTAGCCGTTTGCTTACCTATTCCTTCAACACCATGTATATGTGTTACCTTATAGTGAGTCGATATTTTTCCTTACGTAAACTCACTCAAGATTACTCCACCTACTTCGACCTCGGATAATAAGTCTCACTTCATTCAGTCTTTCTCTATGTGGTTATCTCATATAATTGTGTATATATACCTTAAATCTTTCTGCCATTGTTACTGGGACATACGTTTCGTCGTTTTCTCTGTGTCTACATTTCTTGTCTGAAACCCCGACACACCCTCTCCGTTCCCACCCTACTAAACTCTCTTATCGCAAGTTCGCATATAATGGCATACATTTTATCTACTGGTCACGTTCAAGTTACGTACTTCGTCCCGTAAGTTTTGACCACGGGACTCTGTTGGGTCTCCTGTCCCACCCCTCCCTCCTCCCTTTCCTCAAGTCCTGCCCCCTGTGTACACGTGGGTACCGGCTAAGTACAGTCACATACCGGTTTTGGTGGTGTTATAACATTTCATTAATCAGAGGTTAATTTTATTTAATTAAAAATTTTTGGGTCATCGTCGAGGGGTGCGCACAGAGAACTCCTCCACTTGGGACGGAGAGATCCCTCGTCGAACAGGTCGGCTCACACGCGACAAACATCTTCCTATTCTTTTCAGTGTCTCCTTCGGGCCAAGTAGACGAGTACACACACACACACGAGTACAATCAGCGAGTCAGCACAGGGTGAGAAACGGTGGAGTACCTGACATCGGACGGTCCGAGGAGACAGGTACCCTAAAGGGTCCGTTTTTATGACCTCACCCAACGTAAGGGAAGAGGTCCCCTAGAAGGATACGTCCCTAGTTTGGGTTCAGAGGAGGTAACGTCCGTCTAAGAACTGGCGGACTCGATGGTCTCTTCGTTTACAAGAACAGACCGCACATACTTTAAACCGAGCGGGGGTGCTACCTGAGTCCAATTTAAGTAAAGACAGAAGGAGTATACGGTGAGAATGACCGGAGCTTAATCTTTGAGTTCCCGTCTCTTGTTTCGTCGGTTCAAACAAAAGAGGTCTTTTTTCTGCCCAGACCACTTTTGTCGGGATTGTCGACACGAGACACCGAACGACTCAATTCATTCCCGAAAAGGTACAAAGTAAGTTCTGAGACAAATCAGACCTACGACTCCTAAATACATAGTTAAGAACCGAGACCACAGTAACTCCATCAAGACTAAAGGACACTAAAGCACCAGTAGACATAAGCGGACGTCACTTCCTTTATTGATTCTCTTGTCCTCAGTTGAATAAGGTCCCAGTGGACTTTCGACCGGAAAAAAGTACGCGAGAAAAATTGCCACAACGGTCCCAAGATTTTTGTTTTCGTCGTCAGGAATTAGTCTTTGTGGACTACACCACACATTGACCGAGAGTGTAACCGAGAACGTCTTTACCGTCACGCAGCTCCTGTGCAGACCGTTCGAAGCTTAAGTGTTCACGTTCCCGAGACCACTGGACGAGCGGCAGGCTGTCTCGTGCGCCGGGGAGAAAGCACCGAAGGTCCTGTTCCTGTTTCTCACGTCAACACCGCTCAGGCCCATAGCCCGGTCGTCCTCGGTCTCTTTCTTGGTCTCCGTCAAGGACGCCTTGGTCCCCTGGGGTTCATTCGGTAACGGACACTGGGAGAGCCACCGTCCGACTCCGAAAGTCCGAACCGACAATCCTTCCGTTTGTTCGGAACTAGGTAGGTGTACAATTTATAGTAGTTACGTATCCAAACCCCGATTTTCGTTTATTACCAAGACAAATTTTATACTTCCGACTTCAGTAAACTTTAAAACGAAACACTTATAATTCGAATCTTACTTTTATATAAGACATTTTCGTCGTCTGTGTTTTGTATACGTGTGAAAAAATTTTTTCTTTTACTTTTAGGTCTCAAAGTCGATCTTCTACTCATTGTCATATTCAGCGATTTTTTATTTAATAAATACATATACACGTGCAGGGACTATTGAGTCAACCATTTTTAGGTGGACGTTACGTCCTCTCGGGTCAAGCTAAGGACCCAGCCCTTTTAGGAGACCTCTTCCCTGTCCGGTGGGTGAAGTCATAAGAACTCGAAGGGAACACCGAGTCGACCATTTCTTAGACGGACGTTACACCCTCTGGACCCAAACTAGGGATCCAACCCTTCTGGGGGACCTCTTCCCTTCCCAATGGATGAGGTCATAAGACCGGACCTCTTAAGGTACCTGACACATCAGGTATCCCAGTGTTTCTCAGCCTGTACTGACTCGTTGAAAGTGATATTTTGTAATTCAAATGGCACCATGTTACCCTCCGTGTCGATAAAATTATTAAGCAAAAGAACTCACTACTCCTAGGTCTATGAGTAACGTAAGAAAACAAAATGGAGATGTCGTCTAGTCTTGTTGACTTATCATTGTTTCTTTTGTATCTAAAATATGATGATCCTCAAAGAGTCTGAAATGCGTAGGAAAAGACCCTTACTATTACAATAGACCGAAAGAAACATATGACCTTCTTTTTTAAGTAATCTCAGTAATGATTTTTGGCAAAGTCCCGAATACGTAAATTGATCATTCTCTTCGTACGTACGAAAAATTTTTTCCGAACAGACAAAATCCTGTTATATAAAAAGATTAAGGAGAGTAACTAAACATCCCAGATTGATCAGCTTAAGTTATACTTTTCGTGACGGATCGTAAAAATATTTTTGAGTATAGTCCGTCGATAGTCTAAGGATACTTCGCCGTGGAAGATATTTTCTTACTCTCAGATCACGGTAGATCACCGATGTATGCTTTTCACTGTAAAGGCACTATTACGGAAATACATGACTAAAACTTTTCGTTTTATGTAAGTTAAGACTTGGTTCTTTAGTTTAGTATCTGATCTTGTTGCCCTCGGGAATCTTGTCTGAAGAATTTGGACCTGAGGTGTCCACTTGAAATATCCTAGTAGTCAAGTCAAGTCGTAGAGTCAGCACAGGCTGAGAAACGCTGGGGTACTTAGCGTCGTACGGTCCGGAAGGACAGGTAGTGGTTGAAGACCTCAAATGGCTTTAAGTACAGGTAACTCAACCACTACGGTAGGTCGGTATAGTAGGAGACAGCAGGGGAAGAGGAGGACGGGGGTTAGGGAGGGTCGTAGTCCCAGAAAAGGTCACTCAGTTGAGAAGTGTACTCCACCGGTTTCATAACCTCAAAGTCGAAGTCGTAGTCAGGAAGGTTACTTGTGGGTCCTGACTAGCGGAGAGCCTGCCTGACCAACCTGAAGGAACGTCGGGTTCCCTGAAGAGTTCTCAGAAGAGGTTGTGGTGTCAAGTTTTCGTAGTTAAGAAGCCGTGAGTCGAAAGAAGTGTCAGGTTGAGAGTGTAGGTATGTACTGGTGACTCGGGAGATTTTAAAATAGGTTTTAAAATTCGTATAAGAAACACATATATACGTACGAAGACCTATGTTTTGAAATTTCCTTAGCTATTAGGTTTTCCGACTTTTAGTAACTGAACCCTCTAAAAGAAAGGAGAACTTTTTTTTACGGTCCAAATTATTAAGTGTGGTTCTAAAGATTACCCTTTTACTGTTTCCTCTCCTGGGTCTGGGAGTGGGAATTGTCTTTGGTAGGGGTCACAGGTCGAACTTCCACCTCCGTCGGAGAAGAGAGGGTTCTTGAAGTCACAATGAGGGGTCCGTGACTGGTATTTCGTGTGACTAAAAAGGTACAACTCGTGTTCGACCTCTTCAGATCCCGGTAAAAAAACTCGACACTTGTACCCAACCTACGAAGAGAAAAGGTAGTGTCACCTTAAACACTCGTGAGAGTCACTCGGTAGAGTTTCTCCGTAAAGAAGAGTTTTGTCGAAGGACGTCTCTCGTTCTACCAAGACTAAGACGTCGGATACACGTGGGAAAGAAGGATGAAACAGTCGTTCCAGCTGTGTAGTCTCGTGACTCACGCGGGGGTGTCTCGGACTCACGTAGACTAGTCGTCCTCGGGTACAGACGTACAAACGTGTAATTTCGAGAATGGATCGGGTGTTACTCAAAACTGTCACCAGATACAACTGGTCTTTCGTATGACCGGAGGGGGGTCGTAATAAGAGGTAGACGGTCCATAAATCAGGTAACCAACTACCCTCGTAAACGTTTTAAGTCGAAAAGAATCTCGTTAGAAAATAATAAACACGTTTATCTTCCACAGACCTTATAAACTTTTACTTTCACAATCAGTTAGTCAGCGTAGGTTAAGAAACACTGGGTTACCTGACATTGGGTGGTCCGAGGAGACAGGTACCTTAAAGAGTCCGTTCTTATTACCTTACCCAACGGTAAGGGAAGAGATCCCCTAGAAAGGTCTCGTCCCTAGCTTGGGTCCAGAGGGTGCAACGTCCGTCTAAGAAGTAATAGACTCGGTAAATGGAAAAACTTTTCCGTCGGGTCAGTTTTTCCCCCGTTCAAACAGTAGAAATCTCAGACTGTCAAATATCAGGTTCGAGGGTGTTGACAACCGACGTAGTAGAACGTTTTCTCTGCATCGTAAGTTTGAAGTCTAAAGAGTAGTATTATATCTCTACTGTTGTGGTTTAAGTACTCGGACAAAGTTGTTAGACTGGCACAAAAAAAAATTACACTCCTAAATAATAGTATTATGGACAGAAAGTACTAACACGTAATCTTTATACATACACCCCTTACTACCGTGGTCACCATTTTTGGACGGACGGTAGCGTCCTCTGTATTCTCTGTACCCAAGCTAGGGACCCAGTCCTTCTAGGGGACCTCTTCCTTTACCGTTGGATGAGGTCATAAGAACGGACCTTTTAGGGTACCTGTCTCCTTGGACCACCGATATCAGGTGCCCCAGTGTGTATCAACTTGTGCTGATTTATCTGAATCGTGCGTGCGTACTTCCTTTATTATGTATCGTTTTCGAACAATTTAATATCAGTAATGATAATAAATATCAAAATAGGTTTGACGGAACATCAAGTGTACCTTTTGTTACACAACCCAACTGGTTTTCAAGCAAAAGATATGGTAGAATGTCTTTTTAGCCTTGTTTTAAAATCGGTTGAGTTGTCTTCGAGGGGACCTCTTCCTTTACCGTTGGGTGAGGTTATAAGAACGGACCTCTTAAGGTACCTGTCTCCTCGGACCACTCGATATCAGGTACCCCAGCATTTCTCAGTCTGTGTTGACTCACTGATTGCGTCATCTTCAAGTGTCGGATGGTATTCGTCTTTCTCAGAATCTCCAGTGGAACTGGATGATGGAGGGAACTCCCTACTTCCCGGATACCAGGTCTTTTCGTGTGGTAAGACGCGACAAGTTCGGACCTGGTCTCGGACGGAGAAGGGTGCACTTGAGGGAGCCCGGTCCATCGTTCCGGTACACACGACGAGTGGGGGGAGTTTTACGAGGGGTTCGGACCGTTAGTAAAAGTAGGGAGGATTTGATATGGGCCTACAGGGACAATTGAACAGAAGGGAATAAAGGTCTCATGTTCGGGTCTAAACAGGTATGGGCCGTCTGCGCAAGGAACAGTCAGCTTAAACTTCCGCTTTATATACTGTAGTTAGACCTTCTTCTTCTTAACGTCCAGAACGCCGGTTCTTTGTAACGGTTCGCAGTACTACTTCCGGCGGTCCCCGGGCCTCCGGAGGTCCGTTGACCGCCACCACTACCCCTGTGTTACGACCGTCTGTCACCGTTACAGCACCCGGACGGGTGGTGGCAGGCACACTGTGTGTTCATTCTTTCGAGACACCGAGCCCCCAACTCAAGTTTCGGTAGGGAGGTATAGTAGTGCTAAAAAGGGGTAACGTTTTTCATTATAACGAGTCGTCCCTTCACAGGTTCACGACCGGGTACACTATTGACTCCCAATTCTTAGTTCTCCCCCCGAAGGGTCCTCTGGGTCACCATTTCTTAAGTGGACGTTACGTCTTCTACTTCCTCTGCGTTCAAGCTAGGAACCCAACCCTTCTAGGGGACCCTCTCCTTTACCGTTGGGTGAGGTTATCAGAACGGACCTCTTAGGGTACCTGTCTCCTCGGATCACCCGATATCAGGGATCCCAGTGTTTCTCAGTCTGTGCTGACTCACTCTTCGTTGTCCTCAGGTCTGACAGTATCTAAACCTGTGAAAAACAAAACCCAGTCATAGTGTACTTCCGACTAGTCGACCCGGGACTCCGTCTCACTACGACAGCGCAGAACTGAATCGTCCGTACCTAAAGAGGAGACTTTGTCAATGGAAACACCTCAGATCTTTTGTGCATACTTGGTAATGGGCCTGACGTCTCCACGGGGCACGACGGACCAGTGACACCGAGTCTCGTCAAATGGGAGTCCTGAAGTCTCTACTGTATGTCGGGTTCCCTCCCGAGACCCAGGATCTCTTCGAAGGTCTTTCTACCACATATAACCCCTACCTACACTCTAGTTTTTGTGGACTGGACAGGTCTAGGGTCTCTAAGTGTCTCTACCCCACCCCACCCCCTTTACTGAGGAGGAACCGAAACTGGCTGACGGGACAAGAAGTCAAGAAGGGTTTTAGACACACGAGAGAACTATCTCTTCAGAAAAGAAACGTTTACGTAATCGTTATAGAAACAAAAGAAAAGTAAAGTAGAAATACCTCCGTCCCACGGTACTCCGGACGGTCATGAAAATAGAAACCCTGTTCCCAGAGATCCGCGGACACTACCAATACCAACCTATGACTTTCTAAATATGGGTCGAACCAAAGAGAAAGTCACAACTATCTAGGGCTGGGGTAGAGTGGACGAGAGGTAGGGACCCCGACGAAGAATGAAGTGTAACTTTCTCCGGGGAGTCAGTCCGAGAAATATTGTTTTACTCGACCTACTTATTTGGGGAAGATTGACATAAAGAAGTTCAGTCAGTGAAGGTAATGTCGACACTCTTGGAGTAAGAAAAGGATGTCATAAACTACCCCGAAAGTCTTTACCTCAAACCCCACTACGGACTTATAACGGAGACTGAAACACTACTACAGAGAGACAGGAACGGTCAACGGTCCTTTATAAGGGTGAATAGGAACAAATACCGAGTCGAGGTTTAATTACGATCGTAGGTTCAATTCGTAAATCTATTACTTCAAGGGAGACGATAAGGATTACACAAAAAAAAATTGGTCAACGGAAAAAAATTGACAAAAGGTTTCTCGGAGCCTTGGTCGTAAGCCACGTAAAAATTTTAAATAAACACAAAATGAAAAACCGGTGCACCGTATACCCTAGAATCAAGGGGCTGGTCCCTAGTCTGGAGACGGGGGACGTAACCCTCACGTTTCAGAATTGGTGACCTGGTGGTCCCTTCAGGGAGATTATAAAAGACTATGATCTGATCTTTGGATAAAGATTACATCGAACAAAAACGTCCACGAAATAAGAAGGTTTACTATGTTAGGTAACACTCTCTCTTGAAATAGTTAGTCGGTCTCGGACCTTCCTGGTGTTCCGGAAGTAACTATTTCTCCACTCGACATCGGTACACTAACTGTCCATATAAGGTCAACGTTTGGGACGAGCGGTCGGGACGACACATGCGAGTAGGAAAAAATATTAATTCACTTTTTATCTTGTTCCACGAAGAGGAAGAGGTTACTATGTCACTATCAGGACTGCCTTTCGTTTTATCTGTCATTCTTTTCGGACTGAACTTTAGAGACACTCGTTTTACTAAGCTAGTGTTTTCTCGGTCGACAATTATGAATAATATTGTGTCACCTGTCATATATCTCCATCTGGATCAGATACGAGTCGAACAAAGGTTTGATAATAGAGTCTACTTACCGATATTAATACCTTGTGCCTTTTGTCCCACCTTTCTTTCAATGGAGTATATCTTTTAGAACTGGAATGCTACAGTAACAACCACACACACAAAAGGTCTAACTTCGAAACGTTCTATTTTAATTCTTAAACTCTCTTCACTCTCCCGTAGACTTCTCTTCCTTCGGACTCCTCACACCGACGTCATTTGTCTCCACACACACGCACAGGGGACTGTCTTAGTAGACGTTTTGCGTCCGACGTCACTGCGCGTGCTCCGAGCGGAGAGAAAGTGGTTATCTTTCAAATTATGTAACTTAAGGGATCACATATTGCTAGATTTGGTAAAGTCAGTTTAATTTATACAATATTTGGGTTCGTCTTCCAATTTTTTCTTCAGGGAAATTCTGACAATGTATATTGTTTCATTGACGGATGGAAGGTAAAACGAAGGTACAATATTCACTTGATAAACTACTTTACGTACTAATAGTTTGAGTGAAAAATTGGAAGAACGGACGTCGATAATGTTGTTTCTCTTTCCACACTTTTTCGTTCTCTTTAATTTCTCGGTGGAAGTGGGCAAGTTCATTCATTGGTAAACGATGTAAACGACCCTCACTTCCTGACAAACGACCCGTAAAGACTTTCCCCCGACCTTGAGACAAGGTTCACTACGCCGAGCTCTTTTCATCTACGTTGACCCTCCCATAATCGAGTGCTTCAACTTTTGTTCGGGTGTAGAACGGTTCCCTGGCTCCGTTAGGAACGAAAACCTTAGGGTACTCCCCCGTAATGCACCCCGAGATTAGATTAAGGTGCACAAGGGGGACTGTTATGTGACACAAGGGGGACTGCTATGTGACACAAGGGGGGACCACAAGGAAGACTGCTATGGTGCACAAGGGGGACTGCTATGGTGCACAAGGGGGACTGCTATGGTACACAAGGGGGACTGCTATGTCACAAGGGAGACTGCTATGTGACGACCATTGACCGAACAGGAGGTACGTGACGAGAGACACCCGTCACTAGTCCTGTGCACCCGAGTGGCTTAATCCAGGGACACGAGACATCTCGTCGGACGTTAGCAACTTAAGACTTTCGACCTTCTTTAGTAGAAAAATTTTATTATCATTTTAATCGTATATTCTCCTTAAATTATAAACTCGGAGTTGTTTTAACCTCGGGAAGTACCTTTTTAGTTTTTTCTTTTTTGTGAAGAAAAAAATAAGAAAGGTTCGGACAAAACATCCCAAAGAGCTATCTTAAGATCTTTGGATTAAGTTCAATAGATTAGGTTGGTTAGTAAACTAAAGTACCGACTATCTATGACTCGACGGTCCTCCGACTCGGTGAACAGGTTTCCCACACCGATCACCTTAGAAGACTCAGTGTAACTGTAAATAAAGATAGTTGCAAACGTAAGTTATTCCTTCTCTTATAACTAGGATAACTCTATCATTTTAAGATTCCCACAACAGTGAATTATAGTGACTAACATAAGGTACGAAACTCCGGGAGACTTTTGAATTTTACTTTCAGCGAGTCAACACAGACTGAGAAACGCTGGAGTACCTGATATTAGGGGATCCGAGGAGATAGGTACCTTAAGAGGTCCGTTCTTATGAAATCACCCAACGGTAAGGGAAGAGGTCCCCTAGAAGGACTGGGTCCCTAGTTTGGGTCCAGACGGTGTAGCGTTCTCCTAAGAAATGATCGACTCGGTGGTCTCTTCGGGACTTTTGAATTCCGGCACAGACAATAGAACACGGACTTATACACACACTCTGAGTCTCGTTGTTAGGACAAAAATGAACTCTTTCACGAAAGACTAGTAAATTTGTAGGGAAGACAACTTTATCTCTTCGGCGAGTTCTTCATCTGTCGTTTGACGTCGAAATGTTCCTCTTGGCGTCCTCCTTCTTTCTCTCCTTCCTCTTCTTCTCCGTCGCGTTCCCGCTCCTCACGTCGGAGGGGCCGGAGTGGACGAAGTGTGTGCTGTTGTCGGTGACCGTCTGCCGGGGCAAGACCTTGGCACTCAGCGAGGTGGACTCACGACGAAGGACCCGAAGGGACCACCGGGTCACCAATTCCGAGACGGGAAGGTTACGCCCCTGTAGTCCCAGGCTAGGGATCAGTCCTTTGATTCTAGGGTGTGCGACTCGTACGTGTGTACGTACGACTCAGGAACGTCAGCACAGACTGAGGAACACTGGGGTACCTGACATCGGGAGGGCCGAGGAGACAGGTACCCTAAGAGGTCCGTTCTTATGACCTCACCCACCGGTAGGGGAGAAGGTCCCCTAGAAGGGTTGGGTCCCTAACTTGGATGCAGAGAATGTAGAGGACGTAACCGTCGACCCAAGAAATGCTGATCGCGGTGGACCCTTCGGGTGTCCGACGTGTCACGACTGTCTTTTTTTTCTTTTTACGATGAAGGACGGTACACCTGTCGGTCGTAGAGTGGGTCAATGAATCTCATTCCTTAAGTCGTCGAACTTAGGTCCTTAGATCTTTCTAAGATCTAATTTCATAGCATAGTAAAAAGATATGGCTGTTGATCCTAGTAAAAACGAAGATTTAATGTAAAAAAGAAATCTTTAAAAATAAAACCAGAAGACAAACTTTTACGGTTCGAGAGGTACCCAAAAAGAGGGATCACTACAAAGTGTTCCAGGGGTCGGGAACTGCCTGAAGACCGGGTCGTTCTGACGAGGCAGTGGTTCATTGCCTTATTTACCCACTTGTGAAAATGGGGCTTATATGAAGTAAAGACGAAAGAAGTTCTTGTGTAAGACGTATAGTGTTTTCTTTATTTTGGGGAACTTGCGTCCCTGAGACAACCTAAATAGGAGTCAGGGGAAGTTATGGTCGAAAAGCGTACTTCCGGTCGGTCGGGTGTCTCATCGATTTTGTGGTCTAGAAGATCAACTTTCCTAACGTCATCTGGAGGGTCCAGTCACGAAGAGTTTGACTTAAACCTCTGAAGTTCCTTCGGTGTCTGGTAAGAATCCCTCTAGATACCGGACAGAATGTTGGTGAAGACAAAATAGAAAGACAAAAGTGCGTAGGACTGAAGTCACAGACAAACGTAACACAAATGTACCCGAATGGTCCACCGAGTCACCATTTCTTAGGAGGACGTCACGTCCTCTACGTCATCTGCACCCAAGCTAGGGGCCCAGTCCTTCTAGGCGCCCCCATCCTTTACCGTTGGGTGAGATCATAAGAAAGGGTCCTTTAGGTTCCTGTATCCTCAAACGACCCGATGCCAGGTCCCAGTACTTCTCAGTCTGTACTGACTCGTGCGTACGTGTCGCTGAATTTTTCGTCTTCGTCTGAGTGTCTTGAATTCCTTCCTTGAGTGTCAACGACCCCCCCTTCCTACCCCCTCAATCCCTCAAACCCTACCTGTGCATGTGTGTCATCGTCGAAATTAAACTGTCGAGAAAGTGTATGCAAGATGTTTAATTGGTCACTTGGAGACGCACCATGTTCTGTAGAAGTACCATTGACAGGTAGAGAGTACAAGTCCACAACACCTCTCAGACACTGTAGTGTTTAAAGCTGTAGGGATTTAGGAGACTCGACCTAAGTTCGGAAGAGGTTCGGGTACATGTGACGTCTTAGGGGAGACAAAGGTCCCGGGTAAACATTGTGAACTGGTAGACCGTAAGTTTTGTTTGATTCCGGGACCCAGGTAGAAAAATAATTCATTGGAAAAGAATTAAAAATATTTTTTACTGTTGTTGGTATTTATCCTTAAGACTATGAAAGGAAGGAAGAAAGGCGAGTAGTGAGCCAAAATCCCTAGTTATGGGTCGTCTTGAATCCCCTGTCGTCTGCTTGTCCGGACTTTGAAGTGGAAGTACTCAGCGGTGACAAAAAAAGGTAGAAGTGGATTAGAGTGTCGTTTAAACATATCTCTTCCCCCCCTTTATCTCATGAAAATTACAGGTGGTACCGTGGGGTGAGGTCATGAGAAGAACGGACCTTTTAGGGTACCTGCCTCCTCGGACCATCCGACGTCAGGTACTCCAGCGATTCTCAGTCTGTGCTGACTCGCTGAAGTGAAGTGAATTACAGGTGGGTGTGTCATAAACGTTCTCTCTTTTATACTAGAAATTTTACACTTCTGTTCTTTTCCAACTTTATCGATCCGACGGTGGAACAGAGTGAGAGAAAGGAAACAAAAGAAAGAATGGTTGTCACCCTAGAAAGACACGAACGTGCTCAAGATTGTTATTGTGGATGACCACAAACGCCTGTCAATTACTCTGCGTATTGAAAGATAAGACGCTCAAACGGTGACCGAAAAACCTCATAAAACTATACTTATGTCTAGGAATAGTCCATTCAGTTATACAAGAGTAAAACACTTCGATAACTTATACTTTATTCCTCTTGTACTCGAATTCCGACAACAAGACCCGAGAAGTAGGTGTCGAGTGTTTGTGACACGTGTGCCAGCTTGCCCCGCAAAACTTAGTCGATGTGGACGTCGACTACCTTGAGTCCTCGACAGTTCCCATATTCGTCACGTTGGGTTCTGGGTTCCCGGAACTTCAACCATTCCTTTTTTTTTCTTAAAAAAAGAAGGATATCATGGACCTTTGAAGAAAAACACCAGTTCAAAAGACGGAAACTTTGTATATCGACCCCTCTCTTCTATACTTTTGTATAGTAAACCCTGGGAATGTCCCCTTTGAAAGGTCCGTTAAGGTTTGTATAAAACGAGTTATTTAAATCGAGACTCACGTGATTACTTTTTAAATTATGGGGGCTTCTAAAGCACCCGCAAAGTAAGGTAGCGAGGGTTTCTACGTAAGAGAATCATTTGGAGTTATAGACTACTTTCGTAGGTAACCTTCTACCCTACTTTCGCCGCCCCCCAATAAACAATAACGACAGTTGTCAGTATTCTCTATGAGATCCAGTTGACCCTTTAGGAAAAAAAAAAAAAATTCTCTTAATCTTACCTTTGTGTGTTACGGGATAAAGACGAAAAGTGTCAAACTTTGAATGGATTAACCTATGGACGGGTGCTGTGTGATTTAATCTAAAGAAAACGGTCATAAAGGACAGACTTTGATCTCTACAAACTCGTCCTACAACAAACTCTAGACTTTCAAATTCTCCCGACTGTACCTTAGTCGGACTTCAAGGGAGGGACCAGACGTCTCGATCTGAGTGAGTAAAGAGGAAACCGAGGACCTCTCATCAAGAAAAGTCACAGACGGGGTCGAGAACGAACCAATTACTCTTATGACTAAAAGAGTATCAAGGATATCTTTACATTTATAGTCGACAAGTATCTTCCTTCCTCTTTCACGACCTCGACCGGTTCCCGTATTATACAGTTGGGGTTTTCCTGGTTCTCAAGCTGGGTATCCGCACACGACACACGATTCAGTGGAGTCAGCACAGGTTGAGAAACTCTCGGGTCCCTGACATCGGGCGGTCCGAAGAGACAGGTACCCTAAGAGGTCCGTTCTTATGACTTCACCTAATGACACGGGAAGAGGTCCCCTAGAAGGACTGGGTCCCTAACTTGGACACAGAGAATTGTAGAGGACGTGACCGTCCGTTCAAGAAATGGTGATCACAGTGGAACCTTCGGACCTGGGTATCCGTCACCCCTCGTTAAACATTCTTAGCAGACAACCGTCGACCCAAAAGAGTCACGGGAATTCCCGGACACAGAGACACCCAGGGGACCTTCGGTCGTAGTTGTCTTAGTGGTCATTATTTTCGTCCGTCGAGGGACCCGGTACACTCACTACCCCTCTCTTCGGTCCTACGTAGGACTTTACCGTCGTAGTAGTGGTCATAACCCAGGGTCTCCGAAAGTTCGACGTCCAACGTCGAACTTTTAAGATTTAGGACACCCGCCAGGGTAGTGACGACAGTCAGGGGTGGGGAGGTAAGTACGGAACCACCTTAAGTAGTGGTCGGTCCTCTCGGGTCTAGAAAACCAGTCATCGAGGTGAGTCGAATTTAGAAAAGTCTATAGACCACATAGACTGGAAAAGGAGTTTAGGACTTCCCTTTTTTTTTTTTGGATGTCGGACTTTTGACCTTGTTGGTAATCTCCGTGATCTTTATACTATAGAGAAGGGGTTTCGTGTATCGGGAGAATAACCACTACTGTACCGTCGAGATGAATCACTTTGGACTAGTTCGGAGACTTACCACTCACTGCACGGTCCACCTCGGACAAAAACGACAATGTGAAGTTCGTTAGGACAGGTGAAGATCTGCTAAGGATTCTCTCTACTAACAACCGGGAGAATAGGTTCCCAAATCAGATTTGAGTGGTTTTCAATTGATAAGGACTCTGAATGAACCTGAAACCCTTCATGAGCAGAATAATGAAACTTTACCTGAGAGGATAGAGTGGGGGTGGATAAAAAGTACATTTGAGGTTATACAAAATAGAATTTGGGAAAAAAATAAATATCGAAAGGTAGGAGTGAAACTTGGATTGTCTTTTCGAGACAACCTGAGGCCGCGACAGACATAAAGTGTGCTACAAAGAAAGATCCTAAATCTCCAACACGTACTTCGTCCTGTCTCCCCCACCAAAATACTCAAGATTTCGATTGTATTTAATGAGAATATAAAAGGATATAGTCCTTTATTTCTACCTCCTTCGATACTGGACGTGTCCATAAGTCTGAAAAAATAAGAGGGACCGTCGAAGAAAGGGTTATTAACGTACTAGCTCGGTAAAATTGAGTAAAGGCAGGGAGTGGCACAGTGAGTCTCGTATCGAACCCCACGTACGTACAAGATTGTCGAGAGAGGTGGCAGAACACAGTAACCCTTGTCTAGATAGTAAAAACGAAACTTTAGTTGAGTGACAGTGTTGGTCTACACAGAGTCTCGGAAATGAGTGAGTACGGACACACGAACGACCTACCACGAACCATCGTACCTTACTGCCCTTCCCCCTCTTTTGTCTTACTGGAGACCCTCGGGACCCTTTTTCGTCCCTCTTAATAAAAGGACCACCGAGAATGTGCAGCTAAACGACCTTTCCGTAGTACGTTGTTCAACCTCTAAAGTACTTTACACTGCAGTCCTAGTGTTTTCCCTAGCACCCTTACATCTCTCGTACCATCTCGACTGCAACCTCCGTTCTGTTCCGCGAAGGAACGAGTGCCAGGAATTAATCGACCCTACTATTTTCGTCCGTACGACCCGAGTCTTCGAGACATCCCACCACCACTCACTTCCCCCTCTCACCCCCAACCACGTGGGTCTCAGCTCTGAGTGTCCCTCCAGAGTCGTGTAGTACCTGTGTCACGGACTGTGTGCTTTCGAACTTCTGGTCGGGACCCGGGTCAGAAGAATAAAGGGAGATCGGAGCGGTGCGGGGTTGATCGGGGGGACGTAGGGACACGAGACCCCAGTCCCTCGTCCTGGGGTTTGTGGATCACTGCCCCAGTCGGGAACGAGTATTGGAAGATGAGGGACGACTCTGGAGTCCGTCCAGACAGTCTTCGTACGGCACACCCCGTCGTCCCTGGACAGGAATGATGGAATGACTCCCCTTTGACTCCGTGTCGGAATCAAGTACTTAGGAGAACCCTCTTTACTAAGGTAGTTTCCTTGTACCTGAAGCAACCACAGTGGGCAAAACTATAACAGAACCTCTTCGGCTTCTTATAACGGGAAGGTCCTACACGACCACCGGGGGCGGGCGGGAGGGAGTTCGGAAGACTCGAGACCAGAGTCTAAGGAAAAAAAAAAAAAAATCGTGTCCGTTCGGCGTATATATAATACGAACGAACACGAATATGAGTCAGCACAGGCTGAGAAACGTTGGGACACCTGACATCGGGCGGTCCGAGGAGAAAGGTACCCTAAAAGGTCCGTTCTTAGGACCCCACCCAACGGTAGGGGAAGAGGTCTCCTAGAAGGACTGGGTCCCTAACTTAGGTCCAGAGGGCGTAACGTCCGCCTAAGAAATGGTGGACTCGGTGGTCCCTTCGACAGTCTAGGGAATAAGTACGTATTCTGTCTTCTCTTTTTGGGGAGGATTCGACCAGAGGGGGCCTGGTACACTCCATTATGATAGAGTGTGTGACCCTGAGTAGACGGACGGAGGGCCCCCAGGGAAATTCTGTAAAGAGTTTGTCCCGTAAAATTCGCCTGGAGTGTGATCTGTAACTGAAATGTCAATAAAATACTCCGTGAGCTAAGATGTCAGTTCCCTACAAGACAGACCGGGAGAAAATAAAGAGAGTACTGTCTCTATTTTCTATATCTGTGTTCAGACCAACCTCGATTCCTTGTCAAGAAGTGTTCGGTAGGGGACTATCGAGACTCTATTTCTTACAGTAGAGGTAAGGTCAGTACTAATTTCCCTAAACCCGAAAGGTCGGGACGTCACGTCCTCTGAGTCCCAAGCTGAGGACTCAGTCCTTCTAGGGGATCTCCTCCCGTGCTGTTAGGTGAGGTCATAATAATGGACCTCTTAGGGTACCTGTCTCCTCGGACCGTCCGACGTCGGTATCCCAGTGCTTCTCAGTCTACGTTGACTTCGTTGAATCACGCGTGTAGATCCTGAGGGGGACGGGACTAGTGGCAGTGGTGGTGGTGATTTACCCCGGTGTAGGTAGCAAAGACCCCAGTAAAACCGTGTGGGAACCATTGAAACCGACAACTAGAGTAGGGAAGGGACCATTGTACCGTGCTTTGACGCACGTGCCACTGGAGTGCAATGGACAACGAAAAGGAAAAGGAAGATTTAAGGAATGTTTACCTGTTTAAATTCCTAGGAGAAATTGAGTTTTACTGACCAAAAAGTCTGAGATGGTGAAGTGTTAGGTACTACGTTTGATGGAAAGTCGACGAGAGGAGTGTCATCCGTCCTCTACTACTTTGTCCTTTCGTAGTTGGACAGTGTGGACACAAGAGTGACCTGTGAATTTCCGTCACAGACTACATTGGAAGGGACGAGCAACACGAGACAACCTAACTGTCCGTCGTCTACACCTTTTCAGTCACTTTGATGACGGGGTCGAATGGGCACGAATCAGGAGGGTTCTAAAACCTTCGAAGCTAGGAAAATTCTAAAAAAAAAAAAATTCTTTTAATTAATCCACTGAAGGGACCGTCAGGTCACCAATTCTGTGACTTGAAGGTTACGTCACCCGTACCCAAGGAGTAGTCCTTTGATTCTAGGGTGTAAGGTTCGTCACGGTGGCTTTTGATCTTTCTTTCTTTTTTCTTCTTTTGATTAATTTCACCCAAAAGTCAGTACTTTACACTGATGTTTTCGGGAACTATTTGTACTATCGTTTGTGTGGACTTCTTAAACCTTGAACTTTTAAGTCGTCTCATAAAATCTTCTACATAGAACATGTTCTGACTGATGTCTTCTCAAAAATTTGACGGAAGTTAAAACACCCAATTAGGAATCTGTATAAATCTTCCAGAAATTTTTCAGACGAGGGATCAAGTTAAAGAAAAAATAACAACAAGAAAAACCGTACCATCAACGTATTCCGTCCCCGTCGACTTTACGAAACGAATAAGTAAAAGGCCAATCCTGTTCGAGTGCCATTCCTATGTCAAGTCATTTCACCGGCGATACTGAGTCCTTTATTAACAACCGAACTCAATTTTCATTATTAAAGACACAACGTTTTATCTTATCCTAGGTGTCCAATTACCCCACAAATAAAAAGAGTACCAGACACTTTTGACCGCGACGACTGGAAACTACTCGAAGAGGCCGTCAGTACCACACACAGGTACCGACGTACCCGGTCTGCCAGGCAAGAACCGTCGGACTGTGACCGTGCCGACGAAGGACTGGGAAGACAGACGCGGGACGTCCGGTCGTCCGGTGTACCACGGGTGGGAGTCGTTGGTAGGGAGGACAAGTGTAACGAAAACGAAAAGAAAAAAATGTTCAACTGAAAAAGTAAAAGAACTTCATATCAACCAAATGTTACAACATAGTCAAAGACCACATGTCGTTTCGTTAAGTCAAAATATATATATAGAACCTCTTCCTTTACCATGGGTGAGGCCCTTCTAGGGTACCTGTCTCCTCGGACTGTCCGACGTCAGGTGCCCCAGTGTTTCTCAACCTGCGTCGACTCGTGTGTGCGATACGATATACGATACGAAGTACAGTGTAGTCAAGAAAAAGTCTAATAAAGGATAATATCCAATAATATTCTATAACTTATATCAAGGGACACGATATGTCATCCTGAAACAACATAGACATAATATAATATAATATAATATACGACGACGACGACGACGACGATTCAGCGAAGTCAGCACAGGCTGAGACACACTGAGGTATCTGCCGTCGGGTGGTCCGAGAGGGCAGGGACCCTAAGAGGTCCGTTCTTGTGACCTCACCCAACGGTAATATAATAAATCTATAGACAATTAGGGTATGAGGATTAAATAGGAGGGGAAAGAGAAAGGAGAAACCATTGGTATTGAAACAAAAGACATAGACACTCAGACAAAGACGAAACATTTATTCAAATAACAATAATCTAAGGTGTACATTCACTATAGGGATTGGGATTGGGAAAAAATCTAAGGTGTATATTCACTACAGCATACTATAAACTGAAAGAGACTAAATAAAGTGAACCATACTATTAGAGATCCAGGTAGGTACAACGACGTTCACTACAATAAAGTAAGAAAAAATGCTGATTATAAGATAAGATATATACATGTAGAAAAAATAGGTAAGGAGATATATGTGAAGATAGTGAAGGTACAGCACCAATAACACTTATCACAACGACACTTGTGACCCCACGCAAAGAAAAAAGTTTAATTTGAAAAGAGACCTATATACGGGTTCTCACCCTAACGATCTAATATACCATCGAGATGAAAGTCAGAAAATTCCTTGGGGAAAACGAGTAAAACTAAGTGAACAGGGACACCGTTGTCGCGTACGGAACGTCTGTCAATGCCCACTGTATCGGTACACAATGTCCGACACGTCATAACACCAATCTCGTGTCTACGACTTCGGTCGGACGGAACCCAAGTTTAGGGTCAGAACGATCAGTCTTTAACTCTTGTTCCGGACTGTATATCGTTCGGGACCCTTACTACCCATAATGATCAGTCCATATTATTATACCCACGTATTTTTTAAGTGTACTTCTTTCATCATACACTTTCCCCTATCATTTACTATTTTCTTACGATGACATAAAATATTCTTTGGGTTTTTCTCTAGAACAGTCTCGGTCGTGGTAGAGGTAGTAGTGAGTGACTGTTGGGTCTCAAATCGTGTGTTTACACAAGAGACTTGGTGGCCTTAGAGAACTCTCGTTTTCCTTTTTTACATCGGAAATGACGGCACGAGGTACAACAGGACTCGAAGGGACCACCGAGTCTGTCATTTCTTAGACGGACAGTTACGTCCTCTGGACCCAAGTTAGGCATTCAGCCCTTCTAGGGGACCTCTTCCTTTACCGTTGGGTGAGGTCATAAGAACGGACCTCTTAGGGTACCTTTCTCCCCGGACCGCCCGATGTCAGGTACCCAAGAGTTCCTCTGTGCTGACTCGCTGATTGAAAGACACAACGGGATTCTTTCGAAAGAAGAGAGCCAGTGTAGAGTCCCGAGGTAAAAGAAAAGTTCGACGGAACGATCATACCAACCTGAAAAGAGAAATTCCGTGAGTTGGTTCTCTACTCAGTTCTGGTCCCAAACTTCAATTTCCCAGACCTCCACTCCAACCGAAGGATTTTGTTACTTCCCCTGGACGCAATCCCGACAATCTCACACTCAGTCCTGGTCCCGGTGACCCACCGCGACACTCCAAACGGCACCCCCCTGTCCACCGGGACCTTGGATCAAGGACAATAGGAGTCACCTAAGTCAGTAAAAGATTTACGACGCCATGTGTCTCTCCTTAAAGTCTTAACAATTGAGTGTGATTGACGTTTAAACCGTATAAAACATCTAATAGACCAAGACGGAAACTGGTAAAAAGATAGACCAAAGACTTTCTT
The DNA here is from genome assembly GCA_006410555.1 of Capra ibex. Classification (NCBI taxonomy): domain Eukaryota; kingdom Metazoa; phylum Chordata; class Mammalia; order Artiodactyla; family Bovidae; genus Capra; species Capra ibex. Next base: position 36,168,951 of record SJYO01049755.1, on the reverse strand, counting down.
AACAGTCCTTCTCAATAAGATAAAATTAACTTTATATCAACTACATGTTATAATGTATTCAATGTCCACATGAAATATCACTAAGTGTTAAAAATCTTCAATATTGATAAAAATATCAATAATATTTTATAACTAATAACTTTTCTTAAATATAGAAACACTACGAGACAGTTTGTTTCCTGTAAAAAGGTAAACTAGTTCATATAAATACCCAGAAATATAAATACCCAGAAAGTTCTCGAAAATTGTCCATAAAAGAATTTCCAAAACGTGTAAAGAACTATTCACATAAATATTGGTGGAATAGAAAAAACAATGATGTATTTCAAAAGTAGGCGGTAATTTTGTAGATGAACTATTACCAAATACATATACTCCCGATAACCAAAGACATGTAATTAAAATGATGGACGATGGAAATTTTACAAAAAAGTCAGTCGAAACGGTACATAAGAGAAGTTAAAGGGTCCATATGACAGTTTGTAAACGTCTCTATCGAAACGAACAAAAGGGTAAATACACAGAGTAACTAAACAGATTAACTTATTCGATTATAAAAGTCATGTTACAATGGAACAGGGACAAGAATCACTTTCATTAAAGTCCTAAAAAGGTACTTCACTTCACTCTCCGTTCGAAATCCTGATTCTATATATACAAAAACAATGCAATCCCTTTATCGGTAGTTAAGCAAAGATCATAAAAAATCACAGAAATCATAAATTTCGTACAACTCCAACAGTTTTTGGAAAAGTCACAAATACCTCTATTCGTCTATTAAAAAGAGAAACCTAGATGATTATACTATACAATATAATTATCTAAACGATTCTCATCTGGTTGATTGGAAGGTAAAGACCTTATTTAAAACGATCTGATAGTACACAATAAAAGAATTATATTGTAACTTAAGAACAGTGATTATAAAGTAAATCCTAAAAACACAGTATTTACTAAGCCAGACTTTGACAGAAACACAAATACGATACAATAGAAAAAGCCATGACCAAAGGACAATGACCGTATTGAGTACTATGGGGTACGGACAACAACAAATCAACGACTCAACACAGTCTAAGAAACGCTGGAGTACCTGACGTCGGACGGTCCGAGGAGACAGGTACCCTAAAGGGTCCGTTCTTATGACCTCACCCAACGGTAAAGAAAGAGGTCCCCTAGAAGGACTGGGTCCCCAGTTTGGTCGTAGAGGCGAAACGTCCGTCTAAGAAATGGTGGTACGGTAGTTCACTATGGATGGGGTACGGAATTTCGTTGTGTTTGCATAAGAGACTGTAAAGATCTTCAATCTCTTCCGACTTTACCAAATGACCCGATTTTAGTGACACAAGGAAGATCCCGGAGATCTCTTCTCAGGTAAAGGAACGGAAAAGGTCAAAGATCTTCGACGGACCTAAGGAACAGTGCCGGGAAAGGAGATAGAAGTTTCAACTTTTAAGTCGCAGAAGTTCAGAGTTGTGGATGGACAAGGGGAGGGTTGTATGTGTGGAGAAACGAAGGTTCCAGTGTAAAGGAGACTGAGCGAACGGGAGGAAAAGGATTTTTCCTAGAAGTCCTACTGTAACCGGGGTGGACCGATGCGATCCTATTGGAGGAGTGGAGTCTTAGGTATTGAGTCAAACTTAAACATATCAGGGAAAACGTACATTCCGTTGTTATGGATCAGAGACCCCTAATCCTACACCTGTAGAAACTTTCCACTCATGTGAGAAGACGGACGGTGTCGTTTGTTCCAATCTGAACGAAGCATCTTTCTCGAAGTTTCAAAAGAAACTAGAAGACACGAGACCTTGTCAATCATATCGTAACTCTACAAGAAAAGGAACTTCCGAACCATTTTAAGAGGACACTTTGATATCACTGGACAACGAAGAAACAACGAACGACAAAATCAGCGATTCAGTGCAGGTTGAGAGACGTTGGGCTACCTGACATCGGATGGTCCGAGGAGACAGGTATCTTAAGAGGTCCGTTCTTATGCTCTCATCCAACGGTACAGGCGGAGGTCCCCTAGAAGGGTTGGGTCTCTAACTTGGACACAGAGGACGTAACCGTCCGCCTAAGAAATGACGACTCGGCGGCCCCTTCGAAGAAACATCGCATCAAGAATATTGTGACTATCTTTCAAGAATTCATCAAAAATATTTGTATATTAATATATTTCCATTATTTGGAAATAAAAGGAAGAAACCCTGAACAAGACAAATTTGAAAGATGGAGATAACCTAGTTAAAGTTATTTTGTACAAAAGGATCTGTTAATAGACAAAGTAGATCCAAAAAAGGTAACTAAACGAAACTACAGACGTCTCATGAACGAATGAAAAATTTAAAACATATAAAGTTAGTAATAAAGAGGGAACAGTAAAAGATAAAACAGATAAAATTTAGTCAGGGAAAAAAGTATTAATCCATTCGATCAATGACAAACCTAGGATAAAAAAAAGTTCTTGGTCCCAAAAATAAATATAGTTATAAATAATTAATCTATACAGGAAAAAGACAAGAAACGGAATAGTCAAAACAAAGTGAGGACCTAGACTATTTACACAATTTACGAGTGGTGGGTAGGAAAACGACTGCAAAGGGGTCACTAAAGAACTGACTTACTTTGAGTGGGAGATCCTCTGACAAGTTCTACTGGACTACACAGGGTACAAGAAATGTAAGAAGGTACAAACTTTGACAAAGGGACATCGGAACTGTGAATTTCCTCTCCAACCGACCTATAGGCTAGGAACCAAGTCTGAGATGACAAACTAGATTCCACCGAAAGTGTATGACCCTATGAACTAACCTCTAAAGTAAATGAATTGTCACAATACAGCACCAAAAGAAGTGAAAGCCCAAATAAAACCGTCCCCGAAAAAGTATTCTACCATCTGAAAAATATGAATAAAAGAGACAAGGAAACATTATTAAAACAAATGTAAATCTGACGAAAATAATTAAAGTCCCTGAAGTTCATAAAGGTTCTACAGATCAAATCCTTCTAGGAAAAGACAGTCATATGGGTTCGTATGAAAAAAAAAAAAATGAAAAATAACGTAATAATAAACCCCTACCCCAATATTCTCCAACACACAGGAGATCAAACAGACAAAGAGAAAAAATAATGTCCTGACTTTAACGTGGGAAAACCGAAGAAAAAAGGAAATAGTGGGTCAAAAACTTCCGGTAAAGAGAGAAGGAAACATAGGAAAAAGGGGGCGTTTCACTACGGAAAGTTCTGACAGCAGAGGTAAGTACGAGGGAAGTAAGAAAAGAAGTAAGAACGTTGGTGTTAAATGGTTCTGAGATGTCTCAAAATATGGTGTTTAACTACAAGAAAGGTCGTTACCAAAGTTCAGATAGAAACTGAGGTAAGAGTGAAGGAAGAAAAGAGAAGATATATCATAAGGGTCCCGACCACGGGTTCCACACTGTGTGTCGAGATGACCGTAAACCATAATTAAAAAAAAATTGAATGTCCACTAAACTTCTAAGATCCTAAGAAACATAACGAAAGATCCATCAAGTAACGGAAGTAGATCCGGTGGAGAAGAATTCACCATGAACCCATGTGGATCCCTTTTCTGTAACAAAAGACATCTTGATATCAGTAAAACTACTACATCTTTTTAGTCTCGCTCTTTCGGCCACCCAAGTAACTTACGACACGTTTTGGTGAGTCACCGACCAAAGAAATTTCCTATCTTTAAAATCTCGTTTCCTTTTTTTTTTTTTCTTTGTCTAGATAGATTAAACTTCAATTTATCTACGTTTATAAATTAACGTAAGTTTACACAAAAATATGACAGTCCCTCATATTTTATTATTTTATTTTTATAGAATGTTTCACAAAAGATAATGTAATTAATGAAACTTTGTAGTAAGTAGATCGTCGAGACATACATTATTTCCAAAATTACGTATCGATATAAACCATCTACTCCCTGGTTCTGAGTCTCTCTGATTGTGTGAACTAAAGGACCAATGTAGTCACTGAACTCATCTTGGTCCTCATTTAGTATTCGGGGGACTGTCCATTATGGTCACATAAGAGTCATGGTTGGTTCGGACAATGTCTTAAGGAGGGAGCAAGTCGGAAGAAAGGTTTCAAGTAAGAGTAAGTCAGTGAAGACATTGGATTCCGGTCAGGAAATATTGTTTAATGATCTCTGTGTATGAAAAGGTACAAATAAAGTTTAACGAAACACGGTGTTTTTGTTACGGTCAACGAATAAGTTATCCAACCTGGACAAAAGAGTGATTACTAGGTGGAAGGAGAGAGAAGTGTCCCCTGTCGATACCCTACCTACCCTTCCAATTAGACGGGTCAAAGTGACGTCTGCCGTCGACCGTTCCGGGGCTCCTACATATGCACTTACCTTCGCGGATATTCCTGTCTGTTCTGATATCTGAATCAGACCGACTGACCTGATTAATGAACTTCCTACATCTATCTCATAAACGTGACGACTTGTCAGTGGTACTCGTTTTGGTTCGGTTACTCTGATTTTCACGAGGTTCACTACCCAAGGACCGACACAGACGACTGGAGAGTCGGGGTCGTCTCTACCTACTTCTGGGGTGCCAATCCCAACCCCTTCACGGAGGAAACTGGAACGACCGACTGGAAGGGTGGGACGTAAGGTCGGCTGGTTGTAAGTCAGGTCTGTCAGTTGAACTTACCTTGTTGCTGTAAGGGCTTCAAGTAGCAAACCTAAGACTTGTGACCTCTTTAGTATTTTGACTGTTTACCTACCTCGTACTTCCCTAGTTAGTGGAACTTTGACTAAAGTCGCCGTTACCGTACTGTCTCGACCACGTCGGATCTGGGTCCGTCGTCTTCCCGGCTGGGGTCCTACCAGCAGGTTTCCTTCTACAAAGGCTTCTAGTCGACGACGAAAGACGCGTAGGACTACAATTGAGGTGTCTAGACTACTAGTCTCTCAGGTGGTCCCCCGGGGGACAAAGGAGGTCGTAGTGTCTCTCCTACAGTTTGGTTCACCTCTTCTTAGTGTCCCGGCCCTCGGATGTCTCAGATCTTCCGTCACGGAGCAAAGGTGAGAGCAGACTAATCTACGGTACAATGGAATGGGATTTGTGTCATAAAAAAAAAATTAAACAAGAATCATTTGATTATTTTCACTAGTACTGTTGGTCGTAAGGTTTGACGGGGTCCATGTGGACACGTCACCTTCAGTCACCACACGTGGATCCCTGAACCAGAAGATTCAGTGACAAACAGTTCTTATCTTTCTTTCCACGTAAACACCCCAAAACAAACAAACCCCCCCGCGATTTTGTCATAATTGGAAACTTTCAAGATCCCTACACACATATGTTTACAATAGTTCTACCGATCTTAACACGGAAAGACTCAAAGACTTTGAACTGTAGGAGTCACTTTAAAGTTAGACAAAAGGTGACACACACATTACACCAAAGTTAAGTAAAAATTGGTGACCTTAAAAAGTTACGGGAGTAAAAAGTGAGTCACTAAAAACGTGAAACTCTACCCTTACGGTACAGATAAACCAATCAGAATAAAAAGGGGGTCCGAACAGTGTCAGAGTGACGAACGAGAGTCACACTATTTCCTTTTACCTGGGGTTCCTACTGTCTGTCATAGTAGTGTATAACAAGTCGTATGCGAAAACAGTCTTTTATTACGTACACAAAATGGAGCTGAACGATTTTAGCTAATCGTCTTTCCGTACCGATTCCTACAACCGCCATTTTTATTTGTTTATTTGTTTTGTTTCTAACGGACGAAAGAGACACGGATCGGAGTTTCCAAGTAGTAGACGAATTTTGACGATTTAAAAATAATAAACGAATTGTCCTATTTTCCTGACTTCTGAAAAAAAATTAGAAACAAAACAAAAGAACTGGACCGATTATTCGAATTCACAACTCTTTTATGTAGATCAAAACTTAAATATATTCCTTAAAAAAAAAAGTCATTTTGTTTGAGTACTTACAAAGTATTAAATTTACGTGGTATACACAACATACCAATGAAAATTCCGGAAGTGGTCCAAGACTAAAAAAATTTCCGTATTCACTTTTGACGAAAACTTTAAGACACAAGAACTTTTATAAACAGGATAAATCTACAAAGCCATGGTCGTTTTCCTAATAATGGAGTGACTCTCAAACGTCATAGGATCGGTTGAAGGGTTCTTCCATAAAAAATCGAATTGCCATTAAAAGTAAAATAAAAATCTATTAGTTTACGTATCCATTCAATACAATGGAAATGTACAAATTCCATTTGAGAAAATTTCTTTTGGATTATACAATCTCAACTTAGAAACTATTGAAACAGAAATAGTATCTGAGACATGTATACAATTTTAATTGAGAAATAGTCTACACACACAGTGGCCGACTTACTGTCTACTTTGTATAAATACCAGTACTTACTGCACGAAACATTTTTTCCAAAGTTCAATAATCCTTCGTATAACACAAAAAATTTTAGAACACATTATAAGACACTATGAAAATATCTTGTTAAGACCGAAGTCCTTTCAGATCTTCGTGATAAAGAACTTTATTTTCCTCAAATTTGAAATGGACAAAGTCTCTTTACTTGAATTGGTTCAAAGACACCATGTGAGTAGGGCCATTTTGCCTCAGGACTAGATTTACATGTATTAAAGAAAAAAGTGAAAAAAAACTGGCGTGGAACACCGGACACCCTAGAATCAAGGGGCTGGTCCCTAGCTTGGACAGGCGGGGCGTGACCCTCGTGTCTTGGAATTGGTCACCCGATGGTCCCTTTAGGGAGTTACATATACTAATTTGTAATAGGAATAACCTTTTGACTAGGTTTCAGTCACGTACAATATCTTGTAAGAGGTCAACTACTAAAGTTGTACCTAAACGGAGTGACCACAGGCCTCCCCACATCGTCTCCGTCAGCTCCCGCCGAAGGGACCTGTCCGTTGGACCCGTCGATATTTCCCCGGTCACGACCCGACTTAAGAGATGACAACGGTAGAACTTTAAGAGTTGTCAGAAACTTGTTCCCTGGGGTACAAGGGTAAAAAGTGACTTGGACGTTTAATGCATCGGTCAGAATCCATCGTCTTTACCTCAAAAAGTTTTCGTTCTCCTATCTGGTGAGGGGAGGGGGGTCTTCCTTCAAACTTAAGAAACCACTAGTGCTTTAAACCACTTAAGGAGTGGTGAAAGGTTCTGGAGTTCAAAAGACTAACTGTTCAAGATGTATGGAGGAAGACAAGATCTAGAGGACTCCTCGAAAAAGGGGAAGTCTATCTCTCCGATTGTTAGATACTGTACAGGTCTCGAGTCTTGTAATTATCATTTCCTTTTTTTTTGGTTTCTTCAAACCCTGGACGGTCAAGTTGGGGACCTACTACTTCCTCTGGTAGACATGTACGCACGAGTCAGCGAAGTTAGTACAGGTCGAGAAATTCTGGTGTACCTGACATCGGGTGGTCCGAGGAGACAGGTACCTTAAGAGGCCCGTTCTTATGACCGCACCTTACGGTACGGGAGGAGGTTCCTAACTTGGGTGCAGAGGACGTAACTGTCCACCTAAGAAATGGTGACTTGGTGGTCCCTTTGGGTTTTGGTAGAAACAGACAAACGATATTGTCTCTTGGTCTGACCCACCTAATGTGTTGTCTTTAAATAAAACAGTGAGGACCTCCGATCTTCAGGTTCTGGTTCCATAGCCGTCCATACCAAAGGGGTCTCCGTAGAGAGGAACCGACCGTCTCCTGGCGAAAGAAGACATAGGAGTGCACAGGAAAAGAGACACACATGTAAAGGGCCGCCCCCGCCCCGAGAAAAAGTATACTTTTGTGATCAGTATGACCTAGTCCCGAGGTGGCAATCCTGAAGTAAATTAAAGTGGAGAAACTTTAGGAGAAAGGTCTATGTCAGTGTGTCCTCTAATCCCGAAGTTATATACTTAAAACTCCCCTGTGACAGGTCAGGTATTGTGGAGCTGCAGTACTCTCTTCTTAGGTTCCATTATCACGACAGGTTTCTGCGTAGGAAAACGGAAGAAGGTGTAAGGAAAGGACGTTCTACACTTATTTGGTTTACAACGATAGGACCTCCTTTAAGGTGACACCAAGTCATTGATAAAGATGAAGACAAATTCATCGATAAGACTCATTTCCCGAACTCCCTTTGATAAGTTTAGAGCTTGTCGGGGACCTCTAAACGACCGTCCGCCCAGAGGACACCAGACACTGTTTCGACTACGGGTCTTCCTCACACGACTACCGGTAGGCACGAGGGGTACCTAAATCGTCTCCTTCTCTATATCGTCTCCACTCCCGGTCGGGACAGGTGAAAGGGGTAAAGTTGTGTGTGTGGTTTAGGCACTTTTCTCTCCGGCGTCACCCCTGGGGTAGACCAGTCATCACCCTTCTTACTGTCTGTACTTTAATATCTTCTTATTGAAGTGGTGTTTGAGATCAAAAATGAAAGACGTACTCGAACCTTTTCAGTGTATTCGTGAGATTGTGTCGAAGAAACTGATACTTTATCCAAACTCAGTTCCTACGGTCTGTGAATCGTCTGTCCGACGAAAAGGTTTTGTACGGGTTCTTTCTGTCACGACTAAGGAACCCTGTCAAGAGGTTGTAGAGCCGGGAAGGTCAAGGACCCAGTTTGAATCCACCGAGACAACAACAACAAGTCCACGATTCAACACAGGTTGAGAAAGTACTGGGGTACTTGACGTTGTACGGTCCGGAGAGACAGGAAGTGATAGAGGACCTTAAACGAGTTTGACAAGAGGTCAGTCAAGTCACCGAGTCAGCACAGACTGAGACGCTGGGGGTGCCTGACGTCATGCGGTCCGAAGGGACAGGTAGTGGTTGGGGGTCTCGAATGAGTTTGAGTACAGGTATCTCAGCCACTACGGTAGGTTGGTAAAGAGGAGACAGCAAGTGAGGGTGAGGACGGAAGTCAGAAAGGGTCGTAGTCCCAGAAAAGTCTACTCAGTCAAGAAGTGTAGTCCACCGGTTTCATAACCTCAAAGTCGAAGTCGTAGTCAGGAAGGTTACTTGTCGGTCCTAACTAAAGGAAATCCTAACTGAACTAACTAGAACGTCAGGTTCCCTGAGAGTTCTCAGAAGTGGTTGTGGTGTCAAGTTTTCGTAGTCAAGAAGTCGTGAGTCGAAAGAAATGTCAGGTTGAGAGTGTAGGTATGTACTGATGATCTTTTTGGTATCGGAACTGATCTACCTGGAAACAACCGTTTCATTACAGAGACGAAGAATTATACGACAGATCTAACCAGTATCGAAAAGAAGGTTCCTCGTTTGCAGAAATGTAAAGTGCCGACGTCAGTGGTAGACGTCACTAAAACCTCGGGGTTTTTTACTTCAGACAGTGATAAAGGTGACAAAGGGGTAGATAAACGGTACTTCACTATCCTGACGTACGGTACTAGAATCAAAAGACTTAAAAAACTCAAAATTCGGTTAAAGAAGTAAGAGGAGAAAGTAAAAGTAGTTCTCCGAGAAGTCAAGAAGAACCGAAAGACGGTATTACCACCACAATAGACGTATAGATTCCAATAACCATAAAGAGTATCGTTAGAACTAAGGTCGAACACGAAGTAGGTCGGGTCGTAAAGAGTACTACATGAGACATATTTCAATTTATTCGTCCCACTGTTATATGTCGGAACTACATGAGGAAAGGGCTAAATGTTGGACAGACAACAAGGTACAGGTCAAGATTGATAACGACGAACTGGACGTATATCTAAAGAGTCCTCCGTCTAGTTCACCAGACCATAAGGGTAGAGAACTTCTTAAAAGGTGTCAAACAGTACTAGGTGTGTCAGTTTCCAAAACCGTATCAGTTATTTCGTGTACAAAAAGACTTTGAGACAACCAAAAAACTACTAGGTCGTCTACAACCGTTAAACTAAAGACCAAGGAAACAAGAGGTCATTCCGTCTCGTAAACACAGGAATCTTAGGAGTCACATAGGTACCCTAAAGGGTCCGTTCTTATGACCTTACCCAACGGTAAAGGAGGAATTCCCCTTGAAGGACTGAGTCCCTAGCTTGGGTCCAGAGGATGACGTCCGTCTAAGACACGACCTCTTCTGAGAACTCTCAGAGAACCCGACGGTCCTTTAGTTTGGTCAGTTAGGATTTCCTTTGGTTGGGACTTATAAGTAACCTTCCTGACTACGACTTCGACTTCGATTTCGAGGTTATGAAACTGGTTGATTACGCTTTTCAACCGAGTAACCTTTTCTGGGACTACGACCCTTCCTGACTCCCGTCCTCCTCTTCCCCCGTCGTTTACTACTTCTACCAATCTATCGTAGTGGCTGAGTTACCTGTACTCAAACTCGTTTGAGACCCTCTATCACTTTCTGTCCTTTCCGACCGCACGACGTCAGGTACCCCAGAGCTTCTCAACCTGTGTTGAATTGTGGCCTTGTTGTCTCGGTGGGTTCAGGTCGGTCCCTTAGGTGTCCCAACTCTCTAATGTCGAACACAAAGAGGTATTACTGGTAATCTACAGTGAGATAACGTTGATTTCTGGAGACGACCCAGGGTCCCGGGCCTGCGAGCCGTTTCGTCGGGAAATATAACCAAAGATTTCATCGTCGAGATGGTAAAGAGATTCTTTTGTAGATCTTGTTGAACTAGGTACCGTCCGAACGAGAAAGAAGTCACGGATCCTAGAATCGGTAAGGTCCTCCGGTTTCTTGTCAAGTCGAAAGATGACTAAATATAGCCATAATACTCGTCCCTAACGTAGTTTGAAACTACAAATTTAAGTTCTCACTCGGGGCTTATAGCTATAGGAACGAAGGGGCACTGAGACACGTTAATCTTTACAAAAAACCGAGGGTACTTGGTTTCGATACCTCCAACAGAGACGGGTCGCCCGTTAAAAAATTTCTGGTTTTCCTTAACTTACGAAAAATTGACGAGACTTTTACGACTCCAAAATGGTTCAGCCCGACTTCGTACCTTCTACTCACCAGTGTAAGTTTTGTAAAGACCACAGAAGTAAGGAATTTTTCTTTGACAAAAGGAGGACACAAATAAAGTTTACCACGTTATAGGTCTTACCGAGACGAAGAGGGAACTTCCACACCCGATAGCTTCTCTAAGTTCCCTTTAGGAAAACGAATTTAATGTGTGTATTAACTTCTTTTCCACCATGTAAACCCATCCCCAATGATAAACCAGAAACGTATTTACCGAGAAAACAATTTATGTGCTTCGGTACCTCCTTTTCTTTCAAAACGGGTCTTTAGTCATGTCTTCGTGTCTGAGGGAAGTTAATAGGTGCATAGAACCCGGTGACACTGGAAAGTCAAATCCACACGTTCCCTCACCATTTATCTTTAGTTAACAGGACGAAGGGTGGATAACTCACGAGGCCTCGACCCAAGATTTATATCGGTGAAACGTAGAGTCAGATACTCAGTACGACAATAAAGGTTCCGAGTAAATCGAGGAAGACGGAGAGTGGGTTTTCAAACTCTACGGTCATGTGAATCTTTTACGACAACGGGAAGTCTATTCGGGAGTTTTAGATCACGAAAAAGGGGTACTCCCAACCTCAGACTGGTGTTTAAGAAGGAGATCCGAGTCCGGTCGAGGACCGGCGGGACTCGTTACTAATCGAACAATAAGTCATCTCTGATCCCTTTGCCTCGAAAATTGACGAAACCACTAGTTCAAAACTATAAATGAGGAAACCTTTAGTAAGAAAAAATACGAACTCTGAAAGGAAACCAAATAGTTAAGAATCTGAGTACTCTACGAAGGGTCCACCGAGTCGCTATTTCTCAAGTGGACGTTACGTCCTCTACAATCCAAACTGGTAACCCAAGCTTTTAAGGGACCTCTTCATTTACCGGTGGGTGAGGTCATAAGAACGGATCGTTTGTGGTACCTGTCTCCTCGGACCACCCGATGTCAGGAACCCCAGTGTTTTGTCAGCCTGTGTTGAATCGTTGATTTATTGCTGTCTGAGTACTCAACGTGAGGAAACCTTTATGGGAATTTGGATAGTACCAGTTGAAGGACCGTTTCTTATTGTAGATAGTTTACGGACGATAGACGAGAGGTTGTGAAAGTCCTAGGTCGTCAATCCGTCCCTGTGTCGTTATCAAGTCTGATTATGTTACACAGTGAAGGTCAGACTCTGTCTCTTTTCGGGGAAACGGAAAGAGATACGAAGAAGGAACGGAGATGTTGGTTTTGGTAGAGACTTTCAAGGTTTAACACGTTGAACTTCTACTTCCTCGGAGACAGTCCGACCCAGGGACTTCCTGAGATCTTGTCTGGGTGTGTCTACACAGAATAATTACTCTTTACTTAAAACACGATACTTTGGTGACTCTAAACCCCTAACCGTACAATAAATTCGTATTGTATCGGATAGGACTTATTGTGGTTGGTATAAGTTCCGTGTGTCAAGACATTGCGGTTTAAAACAAACTTAAATTTGTCTATTTTCTACTTTACGAATTTTAATAAGAGAAATCACTGAGTCATCTTTTATAGGATGGTGTCCAAGGATTTTTGAGATCAGGATTATCAAGTGTGTAGCCTGTAAAATGAAATTCCTTTTCAATGGTCAATTCATTCCTCAAGTAAACACAGTAAAAGGTCTTTTTCACCTTCGGGTAAATTAGAGGAGATTAGGTATACGGAAAAAAAAAAAAACGACTTGGTTCAGAACCAACACCGTGTGTCCTAGATGAAGGGGTTGGTCCCCAGCTTGATCCCGGGACGTGACCCTCGTACCTCAGGGTCGGTGATCTGGTGGTCCCTTCCGGGGACACAGAAAGGTCACCCTCTTTTGTAACTGTAGTAATGTAGTAGAGAAGTTTGGGGTTTTAGAATTCTCTGTTTGTTTAAAGTTAGGTTGTGTGTAAAATAAGAAAAAAAATTTAAAAAAAAGACTTAAACGTTACTAGTTCATAAGTTCTACAACATTTGGTTACAAAGAATCATGTAACTGTTATCTAAAATAATTTGTGTCCTTTAATATGTGGAAAATGTAATGGAATTCTCCAGAGGTTTATTTATAAGTAAAATTTTTTAGTGTTTTAGTTTAAGGAAATACGTTGTTGAGTTTTGTCGGAAAGTAGTGTTCGTGTGGGGATATGTGTTTTTGTGTGTGTGACTTGTGTATGTGGTGATCCCGGGATTGTGGTCAAATAACCTGCGTCATAGTGAAAAGGAAATTGATTTCTAGTCACCGACTGGACGGATAGAGTACGAAGGTTTAATTATAAATCCAATCTCCATACATAAAATTCTTTTTACGGGTGATATTTCAGAATGGTAATAGGAAGAGAAAGTAAAGTTGTATGTTTGAAATTTGAACAAAACAAGTGGGGAAACCAAATTATGCAGGGACGTTAATGAAGTCAAAAGTTATTATGGAAGAGGAAGTTAAAGTCATACATTATCATCTTATGGTCTATTTCTGTTGTGGAAGTTTTAGAGTTATAATATTTTTGTGGAATGTACACACATTCCAAAAACCCCTCTTCTTTATTCTTTTCTAATAGACTTTATAAAAAGGGGAGAGAGACTTTAATAAAAATCGTAGACTAATAGGAACGATTTTATTTATAGTTTTCGTGACTCAAAAGGTATTTTTTTCATTAGGAGGAATGTGAGAAGAAAAAACGTCGCAATTCAAGTACTTAATTGACACCATTACTCTCATTACTTACGAATAAAAGACTCTTCGAGAGGTCTAAAGATTTTCGTTTCGTGTACGTCGGGGAATAGTCACTTTATGACAGTTCAGTCACCACGTAAAAACATCACTCATACGTAGTAGTTTATGAAGATCGTGGCTCCGTAAATAAAAAATTACAAAGTTTTCGTTTATGGGTCCCTCCCAAATGTAGTATCGACCGAAGGGTCGACCGCGCTCACCATTTCTTGAGCGGACGGTTGCGTACTCTGTATTCTCTGTACCCAAGCTAGGGACCCGACCCTTGTTGGGGACTTCCTCCCGTACCGTTGGGGTCATAAGAACGGACCTCTTAGGGTACTTACCTCCTCGGACCGTCCGATGTCAGGTATTCCAACGTGTCAGTCAGTGCTGACTTCGCTGAATCGTGCTACTGGGAAGGATCCCGACTCATTTTTACTTCACGAATTTTATTGGAGAAGTTTGTATGCGTCTAGACTAAGGTTACACCGTTCTTCAGACCCTGTCTGTGTCGGTCGTCGTATGATCTTCCATTCCTTTCGTCTCTTCTGTCTTTTCTATTTCGCGTACTCCGGTCTTTACAACGGAACGGTCGGTACCGTGAGGGAAGGTTTGATGCTTTCTCCTTTACGTCAATACACACACATTTCCTAGAGGTGGGTAGACATATTTTCCTTATCACTCGGACGTAGGATTTGTCAGGACCTAATACGTCATAAAACTATAGATGGACGATGAATCTTATGAGTCATAAGACCCCGACGGGTCCACCGCGATCACCATTTTTTTTTTTTCGGTTACGTCCTCTGGATTCTCTACGTTCGAGCTAGGGACCCAGCCCTTCTCGGGGACCTCTTCCCGTACCGTTGGGTGAGGTCATAAGAGTGGACCTTTTAGGGTACCTGTCTCCTCGGACCGCCCGACGTCAGGTCCCCCAGTGTTTCTCAGCCTGTGTTGACTTCACTGAATCGTGTGTGTCTGCGTGGATAAATAGTCATCGAGACTAGTGTAAAGCCACAGTAAATCCTACGAAATTCACTTGTGTTTTCGTATGATATAAACCGATGGTGGGATCCAAGGACGAGTTCGTGTTGATCTCTTAGAGGTTTGCGAAGTCCAGGTTCGTTTGATACTTCGAAGAGAAGCCACGTGGACATAAACTATGTTTTGTCCGAGGTTCTTCTTTGAAAAACCGAGGTTCAGGTGGTTTCTTACGGTCTGTCTTTACGTCCGGGTCGCTCTTAACAGAACCACCAACTACTTTTCCGTCCTGATGGTAATGGAGGAGGTCCATTCGGGGACGAAGCTACCGACTGTAAAGATCCGCGTACGCGGGTAAACAAGGACATCGATGATTCCCATTGTTAGTCATTGTTGACCCAACACCAAACCAAATATTGTATATTGTAAAACATAGACAAGTGAATTGTTCATTGTGAAACACATACAAGTACAATTTGAACATAATTCTTTGAATTTTCGATCAGTAAAATTTTTTGATTATCTTTACAATTGTAAGACTTTCTCCTCCCCTGTTTTTTCTTGTATGTGAACTTTAGGGGTTTTGAGTCTAAGTTTTGAGACTTGGTGGAAAGGAGTATTACCAAGTAAAGTCTGTGATGACTCTACGTTACAATTGTGATTTTAACCAAAACAAGATGTTATTTATCCTTGATCTTTATTTATGAACTCCATTCAATCCCGTTTGTTAACACTTATATTCTGAATCGATTTGTTTACATTTAAATGGAACTTTTAGTTTTGTAAGGTAAAACTACAAAGGATGTCTAAAAACAGATAAAATGTGTTCCTTTAATATTGAAGAGATGAGAAGTCTTTATCATTGTGTAGTTTTATACTTTACGAAGTGGAGTGATAGAGTATCAGTGTAGAATGGATACAATTGGTTTTAATGACATTCATAATGCATCATATTCTTCACGTGTTGTTCTTTACTCGTAGGTTTGGGACTGAACCGGTGATACATATTAGGATTTGTTTAGTGAACTGGAGATACTCGGAGTCACAAGTACTGGACACAAAATCTTCTTGTTATTTTTTATCGATAGAACGTTTCAATAATTCTCCTAATTTTACGTACGATGTATAATACACTAACTATTTTTGCGAGACGGTTATCGGTTGTGAGTTGCTGACGAGTAAGCGAAGGAGAGACGACGAGGAAAGAAAAGGGGTGGGATCAAGAACTGACAAAAGTTCTTAATTTAGGTGGATGTTTCCTATTTCTACAGTTCGATTTCTTCTGTTGGTTTTACTACACACGGTTGACGGGTGAGATGGCGGACCCCAAAGATTTAATTAGCCGATCTGAGTTCCTATAATATAAACGTATAATTCCGGTTTATTATGAAATTTGATGTCTTAAAAATTTTCTTGGTCCACTGGAAAGGTTTTTTTTTGGGTTCATTAATCTTCGGATTCGAGTGCCTCTCACAGTTAATTTGAATATAATCCTCACCACTGAGATTTCATTGTACTGGTTAAATAATAGTTCGTATACTCCTGGAACATATATGTTAGTTTACCACAGTAAATCGTTTATCAGTAAAATCAATTGATGAATTATAAGGTTTACTACGGTGGACTTGGGTTTCACGAAACCCCTGTTGAGAATTAACCATGTATAAGGTTTTGTAGTCAGAGGGTATAAAAATGACGAATAAAGTGAAAATGGTCGTTGTGCCATTACTATATGGACGATGAATGTTCTTGGTCTATAAACTCCTTCATGTTGTAGTTGTAACACCACGTGTCAAGTCCGGTTAAAGAAACGTAAACCCAACTGGATTAGTTGGGTTTCCTAAAGTATCTGACCGTCTACCATTAACCCATTTTATCGAAGACTATTCCTTTACTGTGAGTCACTACCGACTTGACTTACTTAGAAGTTCCATTTCTGTCCCTCCCTAGAGATAAATATGGACTAAAGACTATGGTAGTAAAGACTAGTATCTAAAGATTCCCGTCGCGAGGAAAAGTTTTACACTATTGTCCTTCTCTCTTTAAGATTCTCACAACTTTGTGTGTTAGAATCGATGGTTTTTTTTTTCTTCTTCTTCTTCTTCTTCACGGTTGGAATGGTTTAAGAGAGTTACGTCAAAAAATTGTTAGTCTCCTTTTAAATCTTTTATTGGTGTAGAGAAGGGTTAGATGGATACAAAACGAGGTTGGGTTATTCTTTGAAAGAGAAGATTCCCTAGTTTCTAGAGGGTGTTTCCCACTTCCCCTAGTGTTTCCGGGGTCTCATCTGAGTTTCTGTATTTCGTTATAAGAGACTTCTAGAAGTTTTATGTGGTTCAACTGGTTTCAAACTGTCTGCGTCACATTAATGTCCGTTATCACGAAGAATACTGAATCGGTTTGTTCAGACGGGATTCATTCAGGAACAGTGGGTCCTGACGGTCGAGGTGGGACATATGTAATAAATCAGATTGACGGTTGAGGTGGGATATCTCTTGGAAAGGTATTTGACGGACGTTGGTTCTCTTGGTAAACTGGTTGTGGTAAGGATTCAATGTCTTCTTTTGTTAGGACTTGGTCCTTATAAGTGTGTTGAGGTGGGTACGTGGGTACCTATCTCCCGTTTTTCGGTCCTTAGTACCCAGTTAGTGTAAGGAAGATGACTTCTCACAGTTATTCTGTTCTTTTAGTAAAGGGTTTAGTCGGAGTGTATTCGGATCCGAGTAACCGTCTTTGTCAAGAGGTAGTATGACTATAAACATGTAATGTCAGGGAGGATTCAGACTCAACAGTATTAAGAAAAAGACTCGTCGGTTTAAGGTGTCCAATTGAACGTAGTCAAATATCACGATAGTCCTCCGTGGATGGAAGTCTTGGTGTATCTTTTGTAAGATACACCTAGATTTAGTTTCACTACACGACTCTCCATGACTTTTCCTACCACCGACAACTTGGGGTTCACGTAAATCCTTGTCTTTTTAGGAGAGTGTTTTAGGGAAGTCCTTTCAATGTTATCTTTCTTTGATTTCCCTCCATATTCTACCAAGATTGAAACTATTCCATCCTAAGTCATACTGTCCGATCAAATGAAATTTATTAAAAGTTGGAATGAATCCTAGTAGTGGTTCTAGACCGAGTGTCTAGAGGGAGGAAACAAGTTGTACCTAAAGTACGGTGTCCATGTCGAAAGGACTAATTTACTGAGGTAAAAGTGTTGTTGGTGTCGTTAAAAGACGTGTATTTTTTCTTTTGATGTCTGGACGATCACGAAGGTCCATATATTGATTTTACTAGTCCACTCTGAGTTAGAATGAGGACACCCTAAAGAAAAAGGGTTGAGAAAAACTCACAGTTCCAATGTTAAGAGTTGTTGGGAATGTACCCGGGAATTTTCAATTTCTTAAAGACGTCGTTAAAAGAAACCTACTCTTTCGGTAGTCAAAGAAAAGAATAATACGTAGAGTTTACTGTCAAAGATCGGTATAACAAATCGTGTGTTCACAATTTCAGGGAATACTTTCTGAGGACATCAAATAAAGGTTCGAGAGTCCAAGTTCTGAGTCGTCGAAGGAAATATCACCCTGTCTGTCTGATTTTCTCTTTACACAGAATACTTTGTTTCATCGACAAGGGAAAGAGTACGGTACGAATACCAAGACCACTTCGTAAATTCTTCAAGATGGACTAAAAATTAAGACGATACCGAATTTTTCGATACTTGTCATGAAATCCCTTTCAAATCGAGGAAGAAAAGTTTTTTTTGATAGACGAAATCAGAGACTTTCGTTTTCATTGTACGACGTGAATATAAAAGGTTAGTTTAACGTATCAACTCCGTTTAAGTAAACACGAAACATCGTCTTGAGTGTCATCAACAAGTATAGATTTTTGGAACTAGACATTTACGTTTCAGTGCCAGTTCGAGTGGGAACAAGGCTCTCATACGATTACTATACGTGACGGTAATGTGAGGGGTTCTAAAACAATTGGTGCGTGGGTCGGAAGATGGTATAGTCTCGTACTCGCAGTTTAATTGTAGAGTCTTTGCCATTGTTTAGATAGATTTAAGGAGGAACCTCTCTTCCTCCTTTCCGAGTAAGAACAACTCCATAGGTCGGGAGTTAGTTGTCACCGACACATATCACTCAAAACAACCAAACTCCTAACACAGAAATCTCCAATTTTTTTCTTTCTTTTCTTCCGTGCCCACAAAGAGTTCAGCGGTATAATTTGAGTTGGTTGTTTTGGTTTCAGAAGGTAAAAGTTCGAAATCCTCCCTCCGATGTACCGGCGTCCCGAAAGAAGGTCGGGGTCCAGACCCCTCCTTGAATAACGAAGACCCTTACCGGGGCCTATCCAGACACGACACATGACCTAGGGAAAAACGTCTCGTCAGAGAAGCACCTTAAGAGGGACCCACGACTTTCGCCCTGTTCTAGATCAGGCCCGTCGGAATAACCGTGACAGCCCCGCCGGGTGCCAGAGCGAGTGTCACGAGTCTCCCTTGAGAGAGGTGGAGACGGAGACGTCAAGGAGGAGGAACATAAATTACCTCATGGTCCGGTCTTTTTATTTATATTTCGGCTGTTTAAACTCCGGCCGACGATTTGGTTTTATCTGCTTTGCTTTACTGCACTGTAACATGAGGGTCGTTCTCGGAACGTGAGGTGTGAGGACAACGGTCTCGTACGTCCACCACAGTTATTGACGAGGTTTCATTTAACCTCAACCTTACATACGATCTCACCATCCCCTTTTCTTTTTCTTTTTTACAATCGTGTAGAATATTCTCCTTTGTCTAAACATTTAATTGTCCTACGGACAAATGAGATTTTAGTCAACTCTCCTCACCAAAAAGACACAATGAACAAAAAAATATTTATATGTCGTGTAGAACAGTATTATAAGAATAATATCTGTACAAGAGATGATGAAGTTTAGAAAGTGCAGTGTCGAGTCAGTCTTACACGAAACCAAAAATCTGTAAAATACTACAAGTAAAATATTCATAATGAATAATCTATATAATACTATGTAGTACAGATTTTTCGTTCTTGTGTAAAAATACAGACGAATTATAATCTATTGTTGGATTGAACCTTTTTTTAAAAAATTTTCTTACGACGGTTCAGTGAAATCAGTACATGCTGAGAGACGCTGGGGTATCTACCGTCGGGTGGTCCGAGGGGGCAGGGACCCTAAGAGGTCCGTTCTTGTGACCTCACCCAACGGTAAAGGAAGAGGTTGCGCACTTTCACTTCAGCGAGTCAAAACAGGCTGGCAGTCGCTCGGGTACCTGACGTCGGATGGTCCGAGGAGACAGGTGCCCTAAAAGATCCGTTCTCATGACCTCACCCCACGGTAACGGAAGAGATTTTTCTTGTCTACGTACATATAAGCATTGACTTAATGAAACGATATGTGGACTTTGATTGTGTTGTAACAATTAGTTGATATGAGGTTATATTTTATTTTTCGATTTTTTTTCTTAAAATGTTTTCTAAAATAATTCAATTTTGTTCTCGTTATTATATAAAAATCTGTATTTTTAAATGTGACTATTTTTACATTAATCCCTCCCCTCAAGGGACGGACAGGTCACCAATCCTGAGACGCAAAAGTGACAGTACCGGGACCCAAGCCAAGGACTGGGTCCTTGATTCTAGAACTTTCGGTGCACCGTACCGTGGAAGGAGAGTTTTTTCAGTCTAATTTTAGACTTTAAATTTTTGTTTATTCGGTGAGTTAAGTACCGTGACCTTCGGATACTACGGGTGACTGTTCAGGAGTGAGAACCAGACCCGGCAGTTCGTGGTGTCTTCTGTTTTGTCCTTATGGTCTCTCCTAAGGTCAACGGTTCCCAGTCTACTAAAAATTTACAAATTTTACAAAGTGGGAAGTTTTAACTTTGTTCGTCAAACTTAAATTTTTTTTACAAAAAACAGGACACCTACTACTATGACTAATGACTCCTTTTATTGTCGACTTCCTTCACTGTCTGACGGGTGATCCTTTCTTTCGTTATACGCACTGTTACTCCTTCAGTGTATCTTTATATGACGTCAGTCAGTTCGATTGCCTCGCGAAGTGTGTGACGAGGGGTCAGTGACAGGGTTCTGTAGTGTCCACTGCGTTACAAACATCTTCAGTCTTCCTACAAGGAGCTCAGGTTTATTTGAGACACTGAGTGGTGTAACTGTGTCCCGATTGTTCGAAGAGATAATTATGCTTTAGAACGACGACAAATCAGCGACAGTGCAAACTGAGAAACGTCGGGGTACCTGCCGTCGGGTGGTCCGAGGAGACAGGTACCTTAAAGGGTCCGTTCTTATGACCTCACCCAACGGTAAAGGAGGAGGTCCCCTAGGAGGGCTGGGTCCCTAGTTTGAGCACAAAGGACGTAACCGTCCACCTAAGAAATGGTGACTGGGTGATTCATTTCGAATCAGGGACACATAGTTAAACCTGTAGAAAAAAAGGTAAATCTTAAAACATAAAGAAAAGGAGTCTTTTAGACTAGTCGTATGAGAAATGGGTCAGGTCATGTTAATGATCTTTCTTTATTCCTTGACTTTAAAAGCCTGTGTGTATGTGTGTTTCATTCGTGATTAAGGGTAGTAAAAGTTCAATGTTTCAGTGTTTTTCCTGTCTTTGTGGTCCTGACATTCGGGTGTTGTCAAAGAACCAAGTTCTAAAGAATGACATGTTTTGAGACCCCTTAAATCAGGTTCACGTATGAGTCTCACTTTCTCTTTGGTTAGTTTTCAGTCAAAACAAAACAAAGTAGTCACTGTCTCAACCAAGTTTAGTCTTTTACTCCTTCAACGCGGACGGGTGATTGCACATTTGAGGATCGATCATTGTTTACTAGACTGAACTGTAAAAATTTCCTGTCACTTTTAAACCGTAGACGTTTCTTCTTGATTTTCCGTGACACCCTTTAAATCCTTGTATGGTTCACAAGAGTTATTTTGTTTGACGTAAGGGTCCCGTTTTCCGGAGAGAAGTAGAAAATGTCTGGATGTTTTTCCCTTTCTTTATAAAATCTTGTTCCCGGAGTTCTTTTACTTACAGTTCAGGATACTGTAATCCTGACGAATCGACGTCCCGGTCCCTGGTGTATCTATTACCCGGTTTTATAACTAAAGTGATCTTCAATGATTGTTATCAACTTGTTCTGACGAATAGCGATTTAGTGACTTATTTCCAGATGGGTCACTTCTGAGGTTTCTTGAGACTAATTGAGGTGAAAAACACATTTATTGTCCACCTTCCTGTTTCCAAGTCCGACTTTCATGTCTTCGTCGAGACTCGAACGTTTTAGTTGAAATTTTTTCTTTAACTCTTAGGATTGATAACATAAGAAAAAGACGAACGGACGTGAAAGGTCTTACCGTGTGACTTTAAATGAAGATATTAAAGAGTTCCTTTTTATATCTCTTCTTTCAAAAAAAAGATTGTCCGGGTTTTGCATAACCTTTATTCAAGATTTCAATCTTTGTCTTACTTAGGAAGGGGCAGTGGAGTAAAAAAGAAGAAAAGGATTTTGAATTCAAAGTTCATTTAGGGTGTACCGTCCTACTAACTTCAGATAACTAAAACATTAATCGTTTCTAATTTACCGAGGAAAAGACTTCAAAACCCAATCTTCTGTTGACTACTAGACGGTACAAATTTGTAACAATTTGTCCGTGGAGAAAAGACCAATAAATTGTAGAGAACATCTTAATTTCAAGTTTCATAATCTAATCGTTACTAAGGGTAACAAAAGTGCTACTTCATGAAGTAGGAAAGATCGGGTATGTGTACCCCAAGAGTCATACGTTACACTTTAAGAGCTCCTGGTCACACGAACAGTAGAAAAGGGGATTAAAGAAATAAAAAAGTTTCGTTAAAGGGGTCACACCATGTGTGACAACAATGAGATATTCATAGACGACTGACTCCTAGACTCCTAACCAGGGTTTGGTTACCCTGGTCACCCTGAGGACCCATGGTAAACAATAGAACGGCAGTTCCTTGAGTATTCGACTCGTTGTAGATTGAGTCGTAGGGTATCTTCCCTTCGGTCTGATACGTCTTGACCGTCCGTTCGTCGGGTTGGAGGGACGATTCTTTCTGTAGAGTCGTCTACGTAGGGTGGTCTTCGGTCGTAGGACCCAATGGTTCCTCGGGTCCTTCCCGTGTTTTCCCTCTGACCTCTGACCGTGGGGAGGAAGGAAGTAGGGGGACGTAGGGTCAGGGGGATTTCGACGACACCGGTACGAAAGTAGAGAAGTGGTGTGACAGGTGAGGGAAGGAAGCGGATATCGGTAGAAATGGAGTTTGTGGTTGTGAGACTAAACTTACACAACCACAGTTGTAAAATTTATCTCGGAGGTAATTCCTTTGGAGGTGCAAGAGAGAGTCTTCATTTGTGTGTGTGTGTGTTTTACCCTATATATTATGACGTTTCTTTCGTGTCGTACTTGTTGAATTTTAATGTAAAAGATCAGACAGGAAAGGAACTAAGTTACGGTTTTACAATATACTATCACTTTAATTACTTTATTCGTAAACCTTAACGTTCGGGTCGTTGTTGCCAGTGACTACGACCTCCATAATTGATGGATGTTCCAGTCTCTATTATAAGACTCCGTATACATGTTAAATCACTGAAGTGGTTTACTGAACAGTGGAGGAGAGTCCGGTCCGAAGAACATCGATTATGTCAGTATCGAAAGTCGAGGACTTGAACTTGGAAAGTCATCTCTGAAGTCCTTGGTTTCCGTAGGTCTTTTTCAAAATGACTTGATACCCCTATATTAAGTAGATTTATTTTTTTCAAGACCTCATACTTTACAACGGTAACAAATCAACGATTTAGTACTGACTGAGAACAATGGGGTACCTGATGTTGGGTGGTCCGAGGAGGCAGGTACCCTAAAGAGTCCGTTCTTATGGTCTCACCCTACGGTAAAGGAAGAGGTGCCCTAGATGGACTGGGTCCCTAGCTTGGGTACAGAGGACGTGACCGTCCGTCTAAGAAGTGGTGACTCGGTAGACCCTACGAGTTACTTTACAATGGTAGAAGGAAAGGGAAGGACTGTACCCTTTTGAGGGAAGAGAATTTGAGTGGTCCATTTACAGAGTCGTGAAAGGATGTGTTAGAGTAAAACGAGAGTAGTGGTGAAATGGTATAGTCAGGGGTCAGACCCTATTTTTAAGACCGTTAAGACTCACATATTGGGTTGGATCTGCAACTTGTGGTAGGAGTGGACTCACAATGATACTACCGACTGCCAACCCGCGTACGACACTACTTCCAGTGATACTTGTCTTTTTGATTCTTACCCTACTCCCACAATGTCCTGGCAAATGTGAAGGGCCTGTGTCGCATCGGCAAGAGTAACTCCATGCAGAACTGCTATTGGTGCGCCTCGACCGACGCGACAGGGTGACACCCACCGCACTAGTGGACCGCCGAGACCTGTGTCCACGTAAGACACATCAAGGCGTAGATTCACCATTATTTCTAGTCAACCTACGGCTAGTTTTCGTTTTAAGTCGTATGCTTGTCAGTCTCAATTTTCCGAGATTTTAGTAAGATCGCAAATTTTTATACGTCTTATCAAGTAACTTTCATAGACGACCCTCAAGGGACCACCGGATCACCAATTCTAAGGTCCGAAAGTGACAGCGTCGGACTCAAGTTAGGGACTAGTCCCTTGACTCCAGGGTGTTCAACACGTCGTGTCGAGTTTTTTCTTTTTTCTCTTCTTTTATAGAAGGAGTAAAATTGTCATTCCTAAGTTTTTCACGTAGATTGTTGTAGTTTTAGACGACGACTGACAACAAATTTGAAACTAGTCTTCGGAGGTTATGAGTTAAGATATGATAAGTATAAGTAGTTTTAGACGACGAGTCCCAACAAATTTGAAACTAGTCTTTGGAGGTTATGAGTTAAGATATGATCAGTACATGTAGTTTTAGACGCCGAGTCCCAACAAATTTGAAACTAGTCTTCGGAGGTTATGAGTTAAGATATGATCAGTACAAGGTATTCCCGAAGGGTCCACCGTTCCACCTTTTCTTGGGTAGACGGTCACGTCCTCTGGCTCCAAGTTGGGGACCCAACCCTTCTGGGGGACCTTATCCTTTACCGTTGGGTGAGACTATAAGAACGGACCTTTTAGGGTCCCTGTCTCCTCAGACCGCCCGATGTCAGGTACCTCAACGTTTCTCAGACTACGTTGACACGTGTTCATGTCGGTTCAAGGTATAGGAGTAAACCCCAGTATTAGTCTACGACAAAGTTACCTACAAGTAAGAACCCGAGAGGTTTGTCTCTTCGGGGACCTTTTGTCCTTGATTTGGAATAAAAATAAATACGAGTGGTCTCACGAATCGTTTTGGGACTTTGTCACATCCTAGTTTACATTTATAGACAATTTATTTACGTCTCTTAAGTGTTACGTTGGTATTACTGAAGTCATGGTTGTGATCATTTACATGGTGACCAATAAAGTAAACTTTGGCCGATTATGTTCCCTGAGTTTTCTACAGAGTTTGCTTTGTCGGTTACCTGGAAAGACGGATAATACGACGAAAATGACTTACCTGTAGTCGACTCGAGTGACAGTAACACTGGAGAGTCGGTGGGTCTCTTCGTCCTCCGTGTTTATACTTCTACCCCTCGACGCACCGGCGGACACGAGGTTCCTGACACCCGGAGAAACATACTTACTCCCGGTGTCTGGTCTCCTGAGTCACCGATTCAGGAAGGGGCCTCCCCTCACTCAGGAGACCAGACACCGGGAGTAAACTTCTCGTCCAGAGTAACAGGGAAAGTTAAGTCAGTGTGGGACGTCGAGTGGTCAATATATTACTCCTCGGTCGTTCTCCTTAGAGTTAAGTAGTGGTATCAAATTTTGAGTCTCTAGTTTATACTGTAGGGGTTCTGTGCGTCAGTTGCCATAGTAGGGTATAGTGGACGTGTCTTGTTTGTTTCCGTGGAATTGGAAAGTTACTTTCGTCGGCGGATGTCAGACAATAATACGTTTCTTACCTTGGTCCGAGTTATTTCTTACCTCATCTTATACTTTTGGAAGAGGGTGTCATAATGACGGATAAATATTAAGTGCCCTTTCACTTAAGAGTTTTATGGGATAAGAACTTGACTGTCTTTATTGAAATGCGACTTGCAAATTTTTTTTTTTAGACTTAACTATCAGATACTTTTTACCGGTGACGGGTGCAAGTGTCCGAGACTCGTCCCCTCCACGAGAGGATAAGAGAAGACCGTCGTGTCTCGCACCAGTAGAGCTGGAAGTGTAGGTAGTAATGTTCCCGGGACAACCCCGTCGTTTCCTCTGTAGGTCGTGAGCTGGAATAGTTCAAAGTGACCCATCCGTGTCCTTCAGTGATCTCCCCTTACTACACCTTAGTCTAGTACTATAATTGTTTGAGGTTAATAGGGACCCTTTATTTTATTATCATAAATAACGTATTAAAGGAAAGGAGACCCAAAAACTGTCTTCACGTACACGTAAGTACGAGTCAACGACATCAGCACAGGTTGAGTAACACTGGGGTACCTGACACCGGGCGGTCCGAGGAGACAGGTACCCTAAGAGGTCCGTTCCTACGACTCACCCAACGGTGCGGGAGGAGGTCCCCCAGGAGGGCTGAGTTCTTGGTTCGGACGTGGAGGACACGGAGGACGCACCGTCCTCCTCAGAAATGGGTGACTCGGAGGACCTTTCGGGAACTGTCTTTTATCGGACATAGAACAAGCTTCAAAAACCTTTTCCCTCTGACTTCGGAAGACAAACGTATGCTTTAGATTGGGATGTCTTCGAACACTTTATATGAGTGGGGCCACGAGTGTAAGGGTGATAATTGTGTCGGTCGGTCTGTTCCCAATTTCATACATTAAGGTAGGCTAGGTGTCTGACCGAGTATAAGTACACAAAATGTCGGTGTTAATTGTAACGTCGAAGGACAGTCTAAGGATACGCCGTACCAGTCTCTCCCGGATTCTCTCTCTTCGTCTAGTACTCGACAATTGCAAACGGTTTTATTTTAAGTGTCCTGTCAAGGACTACAATTCATTCCACAGGCAAAATCTCTTATACAGGGGTACTTTAGTTTCGGTACCATGGTCCTTCATCGTGGGATCTGTTAATAAAAACACTGAAATTTTGTCTTGTCTTTCTTTTGTGAAAAGCTAAAAGGGTGTGATGTCTGAATCATGTAAACATAGTATAATAAATAGTACGGAGTTAAGGTGGGAGGTAGAACCATTAGACTCGAGTCTTCAAGATTGGAAGTATCTTGATTTGATGAGTGAGCGACGTCTGTGAACCGAGATATAGCATTGTTTGACTCCGGAGTTAAAGAAATTGACATTTTACCTTCTTTATAAAAACACGGTTTAATTATTATAACACTACTCCTGTAATTATACCTTAGGTAGTTAGTCTCGACAGTTGTGTTCAAGGAAACTGGTTTTCGGAAACGAGACCTTTTTTAATAGTTTCTTTCTGTTCCCTGAGATCTTATAGTTTTCTTCCACCTAAAAACTTCTGGTAGTCCTTAGTCTCGTGACCAAACTAAGTCTGTTGGTCTCTTCTTGTTAATTTGAGAGGAAGGGAGTTCTTACGGGTCTACACCCTGAAGGGATCACCGGGTGACCAATTCTTAGTCGGACGGCCACGTACCCTGTACCCAAACTAGGGACCAGACACTTCTAAGGTGTTCGTCTCCCCGTTGTTTCGGCACGTGGTGTTGATGACTCAGATGCACGGGATCTCGGGCACGAGGAGTTGCTCTTCGGTGGTGTTGCTCTTCGGGCATGTGACGGTGATCTCTCATGGACGGGCGGGGGCTTTGATCCCGGGTGTCGGTCGTTGCTTCTGGGTCGGGACGGTTTTCGCAATTCTTTGCTTACTCGTCTACGCCTGAGTGGCCGTTTGTCCTACCCAAGACAAAAGAGTACTCTAGTACTAAAGACTAAGTTTCTTTACTACGTTACACCTTTTGTGTTTACTTTAGTCAAGTCCCGTTTTTTCAGTTCATTCCTATACATCCCGGTCTCCCTCTTCGTATTCCTCTACCGATTCCTTTCCGTCTCCGTCGGTCCATGGGTCTCCCTTGGGTGCCTTCCTACTTCCCCGAGACTCAAGAGTGTGGGTTACTGGAGGAAGGAAACGAAAGTTTCGGTGGCAAAAATCCACAGTGAGCACTTTATGACAAGGATTTCGGTGTACCCGACCTTTACCATCTAAAGTAAGTGGACAGGTCGATGAGTAGTAGGTAAGTAAGTTGTCTATAAATTCTCACAGTCAGTACACGATCCTAAATGGAAATTACTGATACAAGTCTTTGGTAAGTGGGTCTTCGGAGGACAACAAACAAGTTTCCGAAAAGAGGACGTCGGAGGGAGCGTGGAGCTATTGACTCAGTAGTTTGAACTTGTTTTCCTTGTTTGAGTATCGTTATAAATTTGAAATAGTTCTTTCGGAAGGTTTCTCCCTTTTCATTTTATTTGAGACCAGTAAGGGTAGGGAGGTGACTTCATTAAAAATAGTGTTCTGAGCATTAATAACCCGAAGGGTCCACCGCGATCACCATTTCTTGGGCAGACGGTCACGTCCTCTGTATCCTCTGTGTCCGAACTAGGGATTCAGTTCTGCTACGGGACCTCCTCCTTTACCGTTGGGTACGGTCATAAGGATTGACCTCTCAGGGTACCTGTCTCCTCGGATCACCCGATATCAGGTATGCCAACGTTTCTCAGCCTGTGTTGACTTCGCTGAATCGTGAGCATTAATAATACAAGTATTATGGTGTTACGAACTATAAAACTGAGTATGGTAAACTGTCAAACTTATATGGAAATTTCCGCTAAGATTTGGTCATCAAGAGGTGTCCCCGTTAAAACCGTCACAGCTCTCTGTAAAAACAAGTAGTGTTGATCTCCCCACGATGACTGTAGATCACCCATCCCCGGTCCTAACGAAGATTTGTAGGTTATCCCCGGAAGGGACCACCAGGTCACCAATTCTGAAGTGGAAGGTCACATCCCCCCCGTCTAAGCTAGGGACCAACCTCTCGATTCGAAGGTGTATGGAACCCCAGTTTTTTGTGGGGTTTCGTATTTTTTCTTCGTTATAACATTGTTTAAGTTGTTTCTGAAATTTTTGCCGGGTGTAGTTTCTTTAGAATTTATACATGTAGTCAAGTCAAGTCAAGTCAGTGAATCAACACAGGCTGAGAAACACTGGGGTACTTGGTGTCGTGTGGTCCGGAGGGACAGGTAGTGGTTGAGGGTCTCAGGTGGGTTGGGTACAGGTAACTTAGTCACTACAGTAGGTTGGTAGA
Source organism: Capra ibex (assembly GCA_006410555.1). Taxonomy (NCBI): domain Eukaryota; kingdom Metazoa; phylum Chordata; class Mammalia; order Artiodactyla; family Bovidae; genus Capra; species Capra ibex. Next base: position 36,139,892 of record SJYO01049755.1, on the reverse strand, counting down.
GTAGGAGACAGCAGGGGAAGAGGAGGACGGGAGTTAGATTTATATATCTATATATATTTCTTGGGTTGTTATGGGTCTTGTCGGGAACGGGGTGTTTTCTTATTTGATTGGGTTTACAGTCATGACATATGACTGGACTCTTTGAGACAAGATCTGGACAAAGGTGTAAAGTACCTACTACTTTACCTACAGGTTCCTTCAGTTTACTAAGTAATACTCCGACTGATCACGATAAAATTGACCGTAGTGTATTTTGTATAAGAAACACGTAACGAGAAGTGATCAAGGAGTTCTCGGTTCAACGTTCGGGACTAGATTATTTTCCTTGAAAGTACGGACGTACGTCTCAGTGATTTATACTATCCGAAGTTTAGGTATGTTGTCCCAATAATGATACGGATAAATCTTCAGTGTTCCTTAACGAATAATTGTCACACGAAACATAAGTAAATACTGTCGGTGTCTAAGGTTTATGGAGAGGAAACACCCATACAAGTGAGTTCTCTTTCCTGAGATTTCTCTTACAACTGTGTGTACTGCTGTCCTTCCGTTTTCTAAAGGACTCAAGACCTTTGTTTCCGTGTCAGGGTCCAGTGGGGACCCATGTGAACGAGACGAGAACTCTAGTACTACAGACTATGTTTCTTTACTACCTCATAGTTTTCAAAATTGTTTTAGTTTTCTTTGTTGTTTATATTTTCGTCACCCTTTCCGGTATCACCATGTTTTTTTTTTTTTTTTCTACGACTGTGTCAATTAGGAAGTGTGACGCGACTAATTTTTTTTAATAAAAATTTTTATTATGACAGTCCGAAGGGACCATTGAGTCTCCCATTTCGTAGACGGACGTTACACCCTCTGGACCCAAATTAGGGACCCAGTCCTTCTAGGGGACCTCTTCACTTACCGTTGGGTGAGGTCATAAGAACGGACCTCTTAAGGTCCCTGTCTCCTTGGACCGTCCGATGTTTCCCCATCGTTTCTCAGTCTGTGTTGACTTGCTGATTGTGAAAATGAAAGAAAGACGGTTACGTCCCCTGTGCTCAAGTTAAGGACTGGGTCCTTCTAGGGTGTACGGCACCTCGTTGATTCAGGTACGCGGTGTTGATAACTCGGACACGAGATCTTGGGTCCCCGGGGTTGGTGACTCGGGGATGGTCGTTAATGACTTCGGGCACGAGGAGTTGTTCTCTGCGATGTCGTTACTCTTCGGGTGTGTAGTGTTGGTCTCTCATCGGGGTCGAGTCGTGTTGATCTCTTTCGGGCACGTATCGTTACTTCTGGGCCGTGTCAGTATTTATTTATTTAATAAAAATTTTCCTTCTTATTATTGCAGAATAAAGTGATATTGAATCCGAGGTCTTCTGTCTGACCCAATATTATTATCACGTTCACAACTTTAGACTCAGTGTGGTTCGTTGGAGAATAATCGACTCGGCTCGGACAGGACCCTCTTGTGTTACGTTATCGTGACATCCTAGGTGTGAGTAGGAACACGTTTCCCTGCCATAGTGGAAAGGTCATTCGTTTTTCAGAGGCTGTTCACTCGGAACGTTGGTTCTCCGAGTACAACTGAGTTCCAGGTACATTCACAAGAAAGGTACAGTCCTTGTTCCTGAGTGATTGTTTACGGAATATTGACGTACCAGGTTCGACCTTTGGACTCAGTGTGTACTGTGTAATGATATTTTTAGTACTTTATTATCTTAATCTCTCTACCCTCCTTAAAGACTCCAATTGATTCTATTGACTGATTAAAGTCTCGGATCCTTTGACACTCTCCATATTACTGTACGGGATGGTAGTGACTTCGAAATTCTTTTGATCGGTGTCCCTCTGGTTTTACTTGTTTTTTGTCCTTTCTTCTCGTTCGAACAACGATTAGAAGTAATTTAGTTGACGAATTCCTAGCTACGAATAAATGTCATTATATGTTGTTATTTACAGAAGGGTCCCCCGAGTCCCCATTTCTTAGGCGGACGGTCACGTCCTCTACGGTCTCTGTACCCAAGTTAGGGACCCAGCCCTTCTAGGGGACCTCTTCTTTTACCGTTGGGTGAGATCATAAGAACGGACTTTTTAAGGTACCTGTCTCCTCGGACCTTCCGATATATCAGGTACTCCGGCGTTTCTCAGTATGTGCTGGTTCGCTGACTCGTGTGTGGATGTTGTTATTTTGTCTGTCACTAAATTAGATTCGTCGCCCGGTTCCTCTTTTCCTTTCTATATGGGTAGACTTACGTCTCAAGGTTTCTTGTCGTTCCTCTCTATTCTTCGGAAGGATTCACTAGTTACGTTCTTTATCTCTCCCTTTTTTCTTACCATTTCTGATCTCTAGAGAAGTTCTTTTAATCTCTATGGTTCCCTTGTAAAGTACGTTTCTACACGTGTTATTTCCTGTCTTTACCATACCTGAATTGTCTCCGTCTTCCATAATTTTTCTCCACCGTTCTTATGTGTCTTCTTGATATGTTTTTTTTTAGCAGTACTGGGTCTATTAGTGCTACCAGACTAGTAAGTGGATCTCGGTCTGTCGGACATCAGGTTTCAGTTCACCCGAATCCTTGCTAGTGATACTTGTTTCGAACACTTCCACTATCTTAAGGTCGACTCGATAAAGTTTAGGATGTTCTACTACGACACTTTCACGACGTTGAGTTATACGGTCGTTTAAACCTTTTGAGTCGTCACTGGTGTCCTGACCTTTTCCAGTCAAAAGTAAAGTTGGGGTTTCTTTCCGTTACAGTCGTTACAAGTTTGATGGTGTGTTAACGCGAGTAAAGTGTGAGGTCGTTTCATGACGAGTTTTAAGAGGTTCCTTCCGAAGTTGTCATACACTTGACTCTTGAAGGTCTACAAGTTCGACTTAAATCTTTTCCGTCTCCTTAGTCTCTAGTCAACGGTTGTAGGCAACCTAGTTTCTTTTTCGTCCTCTCGAGGTCTTTTTTGTAGATGAAGACGAAGAAGCTGATACGGTTTCAGAAACTGACACACCTAGTGTTGTTTAAGACGGAGGACTCTTTGGACATACGTGTAGTTCTTCGTTGTCAATCTTGGTCTGTACCTTGTTGTCTGACCAAGGTTTGACCCTTTCCTCATGCAGTTCCGACATATAACAGTAGGACGAACAAATTGAATATACGTCCCATGTAGTACACTTTACGGTCCGACCTACTTTGTGTTCGACCTTAGTTCTAACGGCCCTCTTTATAGTCATTGAGTCTACTGTGGTGGGAATACCGTCTTTTACTTCTCCTTGGTTTCTCGAAGAACTATTTCTACTTTCTCCTCTCAATTTTTAACCGAATTTTGAGTTGTGTTTTTTTTGTTCTAGTACCGTAGACCAAGGTACCGTTTATCTGTCCCTTTGTTACTTTTGTTACTGTCTGATAAAAGAACCCAAGGTTTTAGTGACGTCTACCATTGACGTCGGTACTTTAATTTTCTAAGAACGAGGAACCTTCTTTCGATACTATTTCGATTTGTCGTGTAATTTTTCGTCTCTGTAGTGAAACGGTTGTTTCCGGTAGATCAGTTTCGATACCAAAAAGGTCATCAGTACTTACCTACACTCTCAACCTGGTAATTCTTCCGACTCGTGGCTTCTTAACTACGAAAACTTGACACCACAACCTCTTCTGTGAACTCTCAGGGAACCTGACGTTCCTCTAGGTTGGTCAGGTAGGATTTCCTTTAGTTAGGACTTATAAGTGACCTTCCTGACTGCTACTTCGACTTCGAGGTTATGCGACCGGTGGACTACATTTTTCGACTGAGTAAACTTTTCTGGGACTACGACCCTTTCTAACTTCCGTCCTTTTCTTCCCTTACTGTCTCCTACTCTACCAACTTACCGTAGTGACTGAGTTACCTGCACTCAAATTCGTCCGAAGCCCGCTACCACGTCCTGTCCCGAGAAACTCAGGTACTCCAGAGTTTCTCAACCTGTACTGACTCACTGACTTGTTGTCAAGACACATTCACCGGTGTGAAGTCGAACTCGCAAGACGAGGAAGGAGGAGATGACACCGAAAGGACCGTGAATCAAGAGTGACACGGATTCGCAATTCTCAGTCCTCGACCAAATCCCTTAAGGGACCGTCGGGTCACAATCCTGATGGCATGAAAGTGACGACTTCTGTCCAAATTAGAGACCAGTCCCTTGATTCTAGAGTGTTCGACACACCGTTCTGGTTTTATATTCTCACCCAAGTTGAGGTATAGGTGTTAAGAGTTCGTGGTGTTTGTTTAGATCTCTCTAAGGTAAACACATTATTCCTAGTCCGATAGGTATACGGTCCCAAGAACCCCTTCTAATCTACTCATTTATCTGCAGGTCCCAGGTCGCACAAGGATCGTATATTGTCCGTGACGCTACGACCACACGAAAGAAATAGATCTGTCCCGTCTTCGGCCTTCCTTATTTTCATCGTGTTTCTCGTGTTTTCCGGAAGCACTACTAAAAGAAAAATTTTTTTTTTTTTTCTACAGCAAAAGAGTGGATGAGGATGACTCTTTATAACCTTTTGATCCCGAAGGGACCACCGAGTTTCCAATTTCGCAGAGGATCCAAGTAAAGGACCCATCCCTTCTAGGGGACTTCTTCCTTTACCGTTGGGTGAGGTCATGAGAACGGACCTCTTAGGGTACCTCCCTCCTCGGACCATCCATCCAATATCAGGTACCCCAGCGTTTCTCAGCCTGTGCTGACTCGCTGAAGTGAGTGAGTGAGTCTACCCCTAGGTCAAAGGACGGATTATAAATCATTGAGACACACACACACACACACACACACACGCGCACACACCCACACACACACACACACACGTACACGTGCGTTCGCACTCGAGTCTGAACAGACTGAGAAGTGTTGGGGTACCTGACATCGGACGGTTCGAGGAGATAAGTACCTTAAAAAGGTCCGTGTTTATGACCTCACCCAACGGTAAAGGATGAGGTCCCCTAGAAGGGCTGGGTTCCTATCTTGGGTGTAGAGAACACTGAGGACACAACCGTCCGCGTAAGAAATGGTTGACCTGGTGGACTGGGAACCCGGTTTGGATTCTCAGTTACCGACAGTTACGGGGAGAACGGATGTCCTCCGTTCTCTCTGTATTAGTTGTGTCTTCTTTTACTCTATTAAGTGTACCTATCGAATATGAAGGGGTTCTTGATGTCAGTATTTTCAATGGTAATGACGTGGGTCAGTAAGAAAAATAACAATTTCGAAGAAAATCGAAGCATCAATTGTTTAAGTTTGGTCCACATTTATCTTTAAATGTATATTTTGTGATGTTGAATATGTGGTAGAGAAATTTAGGTCTTATTGAAAATTATTTTAATACATAGGAGACATATTGCAAAACTTTACGGAAATAAAAATTTCATTATGTATAAATAACGTCTTTAAAACCTTTTATGTTTTCCTGACTTTCTACTTTAATTTGAGTGTGTCATTACTTTGTAGGTGGTAATGCACCAATCACATAATGAAAGAAAGTGACAAAAAAGTCAACCGTATGTTTAATTACAATTATTGTATAACAATAGTACTAAAGTCTCACAAGATTTAAGACAAAAAGGACGATTGTAATGTACTATTTGTAAGAGATAACTGATACAATTATACTCCAATATTTGCCGTTTAAATCAGGACTCAAATTGTTATCAGTATCCAAGTCCAAATCACACGAATTTGTCTACAATATATCAAAATATCTCAAGGATGCTATAAAAATCTAGAGTCAGTGTTTTAAATTTTTGAGTGACCTTTCTTTTAGACGACATAAAAAATGGGAGAACTATGAGAATTTTACTTTTGTTTAACCCAAACATAGAGGGTTCATCTCGGTTTTTATCTATTTTAGTGTATGAACGTCGATCTTTAATTGACATTCAGATTATTATCTTCATCGGTTCTATTGGTCTCCTAAGGGACCACCGAGTCTGCCATTTCGCAGACGGACGTTACGCAACTCTGGGCCTCAAGTTAGGGACCCAGTCCTTCTAGCGGACTTCTTCCTTTACCGTTGGGTGAGGTCATGAGAACGGATCTTTTAAGGTACCTACCTCCTCGGACCACCCGATGTCAGGTACCCCAGTGTTTCTCAGCCTGTGTTGAAGTGAGTGAGTGAGTTCTATTGGTCTTTATGTATATGGATATGTATCTGTATATATTCTAGGAAATTCATTTGACAAGAGATAAAAACTCCTTAAAGGAAATTTTAATCAATATTATCTATTTTCTAGACCTTACCGTGGGGGTTTTTTTTCGTTATCTTTTTTTTGATCTCGTAATTTGACAGACTTACCAAATCAATTCTCTTTAGTCCTTACGCGACTGATCTTTACGATCAGTGGGTTCCCGGCCATCATCTTATTATGATAGATTTATCACCGTCACACAACTTATACGAGGAAACACGATATGTCATCCTGGAACAACAAATAGGTAAGACATGTTCTAGCAAACGTAGACGATTAGGGGTTGAGGGGCAGGAAGGGAGGGGGTGGTGGAGGGGGAACCGATGGTGTTCAGACAAGAGATACGACTAAGTTATAGGACACTATTTGGTATTACCTTTCCTTACGAAAATTTTTGCAAATATCCACGCATTCACTCAGTGAAGCGACATGTCGTCTCTAATCGTGTTGTGACATTTAGTTGATAAGAGGTTAATTTATTTTTATAAATTTTATTTATCACCGTCCTACCGTTCAAGTCCTCACCACTGAACTTTATATGGAAAGTCGTTTCTAGACTTAATTGTCTGACATAAATTAAAGACATCAGAATTGGAGCCGTGTTACTTTGATATAATTCTCTTCATTGAAGTCCCCTTATGGGGTCAGGGACTCTAAAACCTGGACACCCGTCCATCTGGGTGAGGTAGGTTGTCAGTGACGACTTGAGTCTTTTATCTTTTACGAAGAAGTAGTACAGTATCGAGTTCTTTAGTAGGGATCTTTTGTTCAGAGTTTTAGTCTTCTACTATATTATCTGAAATCAAATTCAAGTTTTTATACTGTAACTGCTTTCTATTATTTCGTTCTTAATAATTCACTAAATAGTCTGAATCATGACAACTTTTTAAAACATTTACCTGTAGTCTGAATTGGAGTGAACTTGTGTAAAAACTTCCATTTCTCGTTCATTGAGTGTGATATGTTACACAAATATATTTCATAACCAAACCTTATCCTTTACCATTGGGTGAGGTCATAAGAACGGATCTCTTGAGGTACCTGTCTCCTTGGACCACCCGATATCGGGTACCCTAGTGTTTCTCAGGCTGTGCTAACTCACTCATATGTGTGTGTTTCATAACGAATTCGATGTCAAAAGTGAGAAAACCGATGTTTTACTGATCCTGTGTGGATGCACTTTGTGTCAAGTCACTGTGTCTCCCTTTCGTTTGGGGTAAAGAATTAATTTTGACGTCCCTGTAACACTCACGACCCCTTCATCTACATTAATGAACTCAATCTTCACCCGGTCCTATGATAGATCTCGATGATCCTAGAAAGCACTACTTTTTACTAGTGTGAGAGTCTAGACTTAAAAAAAAATGGAAGTTAAAACGGAAGAACCCCAATCTTGTGAATTGTACTCGATAGATGGGAGAATTGTTTTAAAATTCACATGTTATGTCTTAGCAACTGATTTCGATATGTCGTCTACAGATCTCGAATGAGTGGAAAAAACAGTCATGACAAAAATCTTTTTACTTCTGAATAAAACTTCCCTTCAGTTATTTAGAAATTATCCTAGATATACCTTACTGTTCCAATTATAATGACAAATTTACTGGTCGTTTGTGTGCCTCATAAACCTGGTTTCAAATCGTCAAAAGTCACAGACGGACAGAGTATTTCTACACACACGTAGTCACTCACGAGTCATCACAGACTGAGAAACGCTGGGGTACCTGACATCGGACGGTCCGAGAAGACAGGCACCCTAAAGGGTCCGTTCTTATGACCTCACCCAACGGTAAGGGAAGAGGTCCTAGAAGGACTGGGTCCGTCACTTGGGTGTACGAGGATGAACCGTCTGTCCAAGAAATGGTGACTCGATGCTGTGAAGAGAGAGTTAAGTCTTCTATTTCCTTTAACCTCTGGACTACAAAACACGCCACCCTCCCTAACAGGTCCCGGTAAATCACTTCACCCGAACGGAGGAAAACCGTAGTAGTTGTAATTTCGAATAAGTAGAACGAAATAACTTTACACCAAAGGTCACTAATCATTGAGGTATAAAGGGGGAGTGGGTCTGGGACCGTTGGTGATAAGACGTAAAAGTAAAATACTTAAATTGATAAAATCTATGAAGGACATTCACCTTAACGTGTTATAAACAGAGAGACTAAGAAATAAAGTGAATCGTATTACGTGAGTTCTAAGTAGTTAAGACAGCGTATAATGTCTTAAAGTAAAATTTCCGACTTAGTAAAAGGTAATATACATATCTGTAAATATATAATATTTATAAAGATACTGTAAAGTAAGTAGGTAACTACCCGGTAACTCCAACAGAGATGTAGAACCGATAGTTTAGACTTAAAAGATTCCCTTGGTGATTATTGTGTAGTCCAAGTAAGATGTTTTTTTGTTTGTTTTGTCACTGAGGTAAACCCGAGTTGTCCTTTTCAAGTAGGAGGATTTTGTAGGGTCGACGTAGGGTCCTTGAATCCATAGAGAACTCATGAGCTACGATTAAGTTTCTACCCAATTAGTAAGTGATGAAATTACAGTCTTTTAAGTGGTACAACCACTCGGACCTCGAACAGTATGTTTGGAATTATTTACCTTAACCGAAAAATATAACACGAAGGAAGAAATACAAAGAAAAGAAGAAAGACCTGTCAAATTATTCGTTTTTGTAGTGTAAGTTTTAGGTTTAGGATCGAGATAGTAAAAGATCAACACACTGAAATTCGTTCAATAAAATAGGGAGACTTAGGGAAAGAGGAGGATAAATTTTACTATTTTTATTGTAGTTTCTCAATAAATTGTTAACGAATAATAACATCCAAAATAAGGTAAAATCGGAGAGATATTAAGATTCTCTAGCAATGATAATAATCGGGTGGAATTGATACTCCTTTAACTCCATGTCTCTCCATTCCTTAAACGGTTCATGGAATAAGTTAGAAGTCTCGTTAAGTTGTCACAATTATGATAGGTGTAGGAGTGGGATTTCTACACCTTTGGCTCGCGTCTCTACTAATTAGACGGTATGAGTGTGTCACTCCTACGCCGTTCCGGTACATCACCATGTGATGAGTTTCTTTGCCTACGCAAGAGATGTCAAAAGACTCATTTCTCCACTACACACGTGAGTCGATACACGGATGTACCTTACGTTTCACACTTTGTCGTGGAGTCACATGCCGAGTCTTTCCTGTTGTCGAGATTTTATCTATTAGACCAAAGTAAGACAAGGTGAGTAATAATTGACTACTGAAACCCGTTTAGCAACTGAGATTCGGAACCAAAGAAATTGACTTTGTACAACGATTATTGTATATGTCGTTTCACTATATCATTCGTCACATATATTTTCTATACATGCTGACGGTTAGTGGTAGGGACTCGGGTTGTCCACAGATTGTTCCCAAGGAGAGAAGGACGGTGAGGGAAGTAGAGATAGTCGAGATTTCCTCTTTTTAGGGTGTACGTTCGAGTTTTAGTTCGTGTCGACAAAAATGATCCGTCCGGTTGGTACATGACTACTTATACAACACGTGACGTGTTTTCGTGGGTCGGTTCCCTCGTTCCTCTCCAACTTTACATCGGGTAAGGGACATACCTCTTTCCCGGGGTACTAAGAAGTGTGTTTCACAGACTTTCACAGTTTGGACCCGTCGACATGGTGGGTAAGTTGAACTTAAGAGAGGGATCTTCATAAACCCCTTGGTCTCCTTAAGAGGTTCCTTTGACCCAAAAAGAAGGTGGTTATATTATCTAAAACTACTTCAGTCCGACGTTTATGATCTTACTTACCTGGGAACGTCGTTGGGGACCGTGAGATTTAGTTCAAAGAGAAACAACTTATGTTAATTTACTCTTTTTCATATGGTATTCAGTACCTAAATCTATTAATGTTACAAATAAATGTAGAATGATTAAAGTCGTAGTGATAAATTCATTACAGGGTCGTCTTTCCATCCACGGTCTGTAAGTAATTAGAAAGTTTATCCCCCTTTTTTTTTTTTTCTTAACGAAACGTATTAGATCTTTCCTTCCGTCATTTCGGTTCTTTGATTGAAAAAAAGTTGTATATGATTCACGACCTAAGACCCTTTATAGAAGGACATGTATTAAGAGTTATAGTTTCGATGTTTGTAAACAAATATTATAAATTTACGAAGTTTGACCTCCAAGTCCTACCTCCTTCCTTTGTAACTGAAAAGTAAACAATGTGAAGACGTCATAAAATTAAGAAAGTTAGTGTACACAAAATGAAATTAATACGAATGTTGGTCCATACTTACTGTAATTAAGGTAAAATATATGCTCCTTTGGTTCTCAGTTGTTATAATCTAATAAAAAATGTTCCAGTGTGTCGATCCTTTACTACCGTGTTCATGAACGGAAACTTTTATTATGATGGAAACTGGTTCCTTGCTCTCCCCTCTGTTTAAGTTCCTGAAGTAAGAACCCCGGAGTCAAAAGAGTGATTATTCCGTGTGACCCAACAGACTGTTCTTTTCGTTCCATTCCAATTCCATTTTTTAAACTTCTTTCTTTAAAAAATTTTACCTTGGTGGTTACGTCCCGTATCCTCTCCTTCGACTGATCCCGGTTCATTTACCTAACGAGTCGTTTCTACTCCCGGACGATTCTTACCTTGAGTATTTAGACATTACCTCGGTTAGTCGTGTTAATACATTAAAAAAGGGTCATCACGACCCCTCAGGTCTTAGTCAATTAAGTCCTAACCGTTCTGATTACACCCAAATTCGTTTTCGAAATCTTCAGAACTCCCCTGAACGTTAAATTTTCGTCTATTCTGTCCCTTAGACGGAAGGTAGAGAAGGCTCTTTCGTGAATTTTCATTCATACTACTTTTTCCTAGCTCGAACGTTTTTCTTTACCTTTCTCACTGTGGTCTGAGTTCACCTATTCGTTTCCCCGGACACTTTACTCGTCTATGGTGGAACCTCTCTTCGGTCGGATGGGGTACCTTAGAGATGTTTCGATACTTGGGTTTGGGTCGTCGTCGGTCTTAGGTTGGTGTTCCGACTTTTGTTACCCTGAGTGACCTCTAGACTCCCTTTTTTGGCTTAGTCACCCGGAAAGGTAAGAGTATGGGTGTGTGGACGTAGGGGTTACGTCTCGAGACTTTAAGTAGTTTTTCGAGAAGAAGTTTTCTTTGTCCTTTTGTAAAATTCTCAATTCGAAGATGGAATCTATATCTGTTGGGTCTTATTTTAAGGGAGTAAGAACGTACTTTCCTCCACCCCTTCTCTTCCCCTGTATATTGGACTTACTACGATCTACTCAGAACAGTTGGACATTTTGGATCTCATTTGTTTGTCTTTTTAACTGAAAATTTTAATTTACTATTTTATATTCATTTTCTTTGTTTCAATTTTTTAACCTTAATATACGTCTCTCTCTAGACTCTTCTATAATGAGAACGATTTTATTGTAGTCCTACAATACTTTTTCCTTGTGAGTGTTATGTTGTTACTCTTTTTAATAAGAGTTTTAAAATTCAAATGTATTTTTTATTTTTAGTCCAAACCTCTTTATAGTATCTTTTGTCGTATACTTTACACTCTCTTGTTTAATTTGTATGTCCGTTGGTCAGATATTCAAGGTTGTAGACTTATTATCCACGGGACCTTTTGTACCCCTTTTACTTCTCCTCTCTTACTCAATTTCTATAACTACTTTTAGATGGACTCCATTTTTTTTTTTAATTTTTCCGTACACAATCTAATCTTCTCAAGGTTCTCATAGATTATGTGACTTACTTGTTTCGGGATCCGGTTCTGTAAGTACGTAGGTACGTGGGTACGTGAGTAAGTAAGTTGTTTGTGACAACGTCTACGTAAAAAAAAATCACTTTCAGTGAGTCAGTACAGGTTGAGAAACGTTGGGGTACCTGATATGTAGGTACTTTAAGAGGTCCGGTCTTATGACCTCACCCATCGGTAATGGAAGAGTTCCCCTAGAAGGGTTGGGTACCTAACTTGGATCCTGAGATCGTAACATCCGTCTAAGAAATGGTCGACTCGATGGTCCTTCGGGACAACATCTTACTCCGACGTTTACAATACATCCGTTGATATCATTGACAAGAGTTCTTCGATTATAAAGTCTCTTTTTTTCTGTTGTCCTTTCGTTCATTTGTTCTATTAAAGTCTATCACCGTTCACGATACTCCTTTGATTTCTCTCCACTATACTATTTGCTACTCCCCCCTCACTCGAGGAATCTAACCTGTCCTCCCCCTTACAGAGAGACTCTTCCACTGTAAGACTTCTGTTTTAATGTCCCGTCTCGTAAGGAATACTTTAAAGTTTTGTGGAACTTACTTTTTATAGGAGTTTTGAAGGTTTGTTTTCGACCAGTGTCTCTCTACTCTTGAACCTAACTTTAATTTAAACAATTCATAGACGTCGTAATTTACTGTCTATTATCCGTGAAGGGACCACCATGTCACCAATTCGTAGGTGGACGGTTCCGTCCCCTGTACCCAAGTCAGGAACGCGACCCTTCTAAGGTGTACGGTTTCCGTTAATTTCGTGTACTCGTCGTTCATGACCCAGGTACGTGGGATCTCGGACACGAGGTGTTGTTCTCTTCGGTGGTGTTACTCCTCGGACACGTTGAGTTGCTTCGCATCAGGGACGAGTGGCGTTGATCTCTTTCGGGTGAACGTCGTTTCTGGGTCACGTTGAGTTTTTATTTACTTTTTTATTTTTACGATCTACCGGTTTGTTACCAAATTTTCAAGAGTCTTTTTGTTTATAAATTGGATATTAAGATATGGGTGAGATTGATGGTAAATTTACACTTTCTTATTATTTCTGTACAATGACTTGAATGCCTAACTCTTTCGAAAAGAATGGTACTTGGGAAGGGATCCTTCAATAGGTTCCTGAAAATAGACCGTCTTTCTTCTCAATTGTTTACTTATTGATGTATCTGTTGATGGTCACCCATGTTGACTCTAGACACTTTCCTTCAAGTACCTTTATTCAATATGTTTTCTCGTAAGTCAGGTCGACTTTGTTCTAATACCTCTCAAAGACCTTTTTCTTCCTAAATTACTTGGTCTTTCATATTAACTCTTGAATATATATGCCCGTTCTATTTCCAGGAATCATCCTCTTTCTTGTCCGGAAACCTTGAGTTTCTGTTTGTTGTGTTCTTTAAGTACCAGGTTTATACTATGTCAAAACTCGTCTAAGGGAAAGGGCTGGATGAATCATCTACTGATGAAGAAGGAGGTAGGGAGATAAAAGACTCCCTTTACTTGGTCAGAGACATGAATTCTCGTGGTGTACTTCCTCGGGAAACCACTCTACGATACTAGTGCTATCTCCTTAAGTTATTTTAAGTAAACGTTTTACTTGTCATCCAGGACCCGGGGAAGGTCAGTGGTGGAGTGGGACTCGAGATCTTACGGATCGTCGACCCGAATGTTGGGACTTGGGTGGTGTTGTGTCGGGGTCGGTTCTCTGTCCTCATAGGAAGAGAACTCCTCAACTTCGTGGAGTCTTCATTCTGAAGTCCAAGACTGTCGCTTGTGGTGTCACTTTTACGGTCGACAGAGGGACGTCCGTGGGACGCCACTCTAGGTGGTTTACTGTTCGGGATGGAAGTCTGTGTCTCGGGATGAAGAGTCGGAAAATTTAAGTGTGAAAAATTATGACTTTCTTTCGAGTCCGACCGAACTTTAAACTCCCTTTGAAAGTTATCTTCCCTCTGTCGTTTTGTCTTTCGTTCGTGAGTCTCCTATGTCGGTTAAGTCCTTCCTTTTCTTTGAGATTTATTACAACGTCTTTATTCTCTGCGATAGGGTAGGTACTTCGTTCTTCTGATCCTCATCCCTTGTTTGTAGTTCTCTCTTGAAACCTTTGATTTTTGGTGTTATCGAAATTTTTTCTTAAGTCGTCTTCCGACCCTTTTATTTCAAGTTCTTTAGAAAGGGTTTTTTGTCCTGGTTTTAATCTATATTTTATTCGACATTTCTAATTCTTTTACTCTCTTAGTCACTTCCTCGTTATTCTCTCTTTTTTTTTTTGACACCCCCTCTTTTATAGTTGTGACTTAAAAAAAATTTTCAATTTTTACCTTTACTTTTTGTACTAGAGGTCTGTAAATTTCAAGTAGTTCACGAATCTCCTTATTTTTTTCTTTTTTCTTTTCTTTTTCTGGGTGGGGTTTCACATAGTACCACTATAGACCCTTATGACCTTTATTTGTCTTTGAAGGTCCTTCCTTTTCATTCTGTGTATGGTTCCTGACCCTTTTTCCTTCCGGTTTTAAGGGTGTTGTCGTAATCTTTAATCTGTTGTTACCTTACTTTTGAAATTTAAAAAAATCACTTTCACTAAATAGGTTAGGTTTTAAAAAATGGATCGGTTAAACCATTATTTTGCATTAAAAAAAAATTTTTCCGATAAAGTACTTTTTAGAGTTTTTTCATTGGTGGAAATGTCCGAAGGATATCGGTGACCTTCTACACGAGATTATTTTACTCCCTCATTCTGTTTTCTCTCTGGAAGTGTCTAGGGTCTTTTGGTTCCTAGTCATGTCTCTCTCCGTAGATCCTAAGGGTCCACTACCACCCCGTCGTCAGGGTCTCTTTATGGTATGTCTACTGAGGTTCCCCACCCCCTGACATAAGGACTCAAGTAGTCTACCCGTTTTTCATTGTAACTCTAAAGAACTCAGAAGTCTCCTATACCCTTCGATCAAAGTTTAAGTTTCTTTTGTTTCCTTTACTTTTATTTCACTACTAAATTAAGGTCCTTTTAGTGACGACATGTTTTCTCCTTTAGATTAGTACTATGTCACGAACTTGGAGTCGACGATTGTTATGACAGTACTAGTATGGTACTTTTATAGTTTTTTCTTAAATTCTCGTTGAACCCTTCTTTTACGATTTGAAGAGTAAATGGTTCTGTCCTTCAGTTTTTATTACAGAGTCAAACGAATTAAATATGTCATACGAAATTTTTATGTCTCCATTTATGGTCTTCTCTATCGATTTTTCTTAAAATTTAATAGTAGGGACCCTTCGTTCCAATTAGTCCTCTGACTACCCAAAAAGAATGTTTAAAATTTTTAAGATAAATACAAACGGTTAACATCATTTTTATTAAACTACCTTTAATAAGAATTACATAATCACTACTGATTATTGGTGTCGATTGAATAGAGACTCGTGAATAAGACACGGTCTTCTGGACTCTCGAAATATGTACAAAGAACACATTAGGAACAGGCACTAGTAATTCAGTTGTCTGGTTTACAAACCCAGGGACTTTTTGTGTACACAACTTTTAATTACGAGGTCCAACTACCATAAACCTCAACTCTAGAAACCCTCCACTAAGTCAGTACTCCCACCCCGAGAATGCTCACCTTAATCATTCTCGGAATATTTTTCCTGGGAGTCCTCTTCGGAGTGGGGGAGGTGGTACACTCCTGTGTCGTTTTCTGTCGGTAACTACTAGGTTCTTCGTCCGGGAGTGTTCTGTACCTTAGATGATCGTGGAACTAGAACCTGAAGGGTCGAGACCTTGACACTCTTTATTCAAGGAGAACAAAGATTCAGTGGATTAGATACCACAAGTGAATGGTGTCGGACTTGTCCACACTTATGGAACCAAAACGGTAGACATTTTAGTCCTACTATTGTCATAGATGGATTAATCACGGCGACCACTCCTATCTACTCAATTATATGTCTTTCGTCAATCTTCTTACGGACTGTGCGTTGTCACAATTGTATTCCCAATCGATACGTAACTGGTAGTAGTTGTACTAATGAGTGTGTCTTTCTAGAGGTTGGATATAACAATGTAATTTTTTTTAATTCGGGTCTTTTCATACATATCCCACGATGAAAAACCTATATTTAGTCCCTTGTGACTTTTCTGTGTAAGTGTGAAAGAACATATTCCTTATAGGAACTTTACTATGTGTTCTTTACTTAATTTCACCGAGGGACCAAACAGAAACCCCTCTTCACCCTATCTCCTGAACTCCATGTAACATGAAAGTAACTTGAAACAAACCTTTAATACACTTACATAATGGATAAGTTTAGAAATGTAATTTCTTTTTCTTGTCAAAAGTAATTCAGTTGTTCGGAAAGAAGGAGTACCTGACACTAGGTTTACGTTACCCTCTATACGGGTCCCAGGTTTGTCTGTGTGTATTGACTCTCTGGCACCAGAGACGGGTAGCTCCCACGTCGTGACGGTCCTGTCTCTGTCTCTGTGTCACTTGGTACTCGTTTCCTCCCCGTGTTCCGCCTGGGTCCCTAGGTTCGTCGTGACCCAAAACGTTGACTTAGTGTTGGTCCTACTCTCCTCTGCCGAGAAGGTTCTGTGAATGGGACAGCACATCCCCTACAAATACGGGGGATCTAACTATGAAAGTGTAGGTTGTTATTTGTCCCAACTTTTCGTGTCATTTCTGTGTGGTGACGTCTAGTAACGATCAAAGCGTCTAAGAGAACGTGGTTCGAAGTTAAAAAAATATTACATCGGAGGGTCCTGTTACGGTTGTGGCCGTGATCCCTGTTACTACTGCGGACCTCTCTTCTGCCCTTCGTGTCTTAATTAAACTTCATTACGTGTGTTAAAAAAAGGATTCATAAGACAAAGATGAATGAATAATCACGATTCCGTTTCTTAAAAAATTTTATGACATTAGTTATTTAGAAGTTACAAACACTAAAATATCATGTCAAATGAAAGTTGTTTCTTAATATAGATCTTACACGTTTTGAATTGTTTCTGTATTTTTCTTTCCGTTCGATCACTCGTTTTGAATTTACCGAGAAGTGATTCTTCCTTTAAGACGACTGGGTAATTCTATATTTCTACGAGTAGGAGAAAGAGTCTCCCTTTATGTTTAATTTCGGTGTTACTTTCTTATACGGTGCAATTGGTATGACCATTTTTAACTTTTCAGACTGTTATGGTATATATCCCTATTCTATGTCTCGTTACCCGTACGAGACGTACCGACCACCCTATATTTAACACTGTCTATGAAACGTTCTGTCAAACCGTAATAGACAACTTCTACGTGTGTGGGACACTGTCCGTTCAGGTAAGGATCTGGATATGGGACTTCTTTGAGTACGTGTGTCCCTGGTTTTCCTCAAATGTTCTATAGATTCGTGGTATCATCGAGGTTTGACCTTTATTCGGTTTGTAGGTAATTATTTATGTGACGTACCTCATTTAAGTCCATGACTTTACGACGAAATGTTGTTATTTTTAATTCCGTATATTAATGTATGGTAACGTTACTTCATTTTGTGTTGTTTTTTGTTTCGGATGGACATAAACATATTTTTCAAGTTTTTGTCCATTTTACTTTACAACCAAATCTTTACTTATATGTCCTTCGTGTTGATACTTCTTTTCGGTCCTTCATTTTCGACGGCATTGTCGGTTCTACCATCCCCCTACCTACCCTAGGTCTTACCTATGTCCTCGAGGACCTCTTGACTTCTACGAGGAAGGGTCCTGGACCCATCAGCAACGTGTTCCCAAGTGAAATACTAATAAGTAATATAGATTCCCCAAAAAACTTCCTATCAGTTAAGTGTTGTACTATTAAAGTTCCGATCTCGTTACATTAAGTCAATGTGCACATATATCTCTACCTCTTCCTTTACCGTTGGGTGAGGTCATAAGAACGGACTTTTTAGGGAACCTTTCTCCTTGGACCATCCGATGTCAAGCACCTCTCTATATCTATATATCTAAGAAAAAGTATAAGAAAGGGTAGTACCAAATAATGTCCTAAAAATTATACCAAGGGGGATACGATGTATCATCCTAGAACAACAAATAGATGAAATATATATGATCACGTATATACAATTAGGGTTGGAGAAGTAGATAGAGAGAAGTTGAGAAATGGGAAACCATCGGTATTTAGACAAACGACACAGACACTCAGAGAAAGACAAAACATGTATTCGAGTAAACTAAGAAAAAAAAAAAAAAAACCGACGTGGTCCGTCGTACGTCCTTGAATGAAGGGTCTGGTCCCTGACTTGAGTACGAGGGACGTCACTCTCCTGTTTTGGGATTAGTGACCTGACGGTCCCTTGAGGGACATAGTATAAAATCTGAGGTGTATATTCAATAAATTCCAAACTAATTTCGTAAAAGACCCAGGTAATCTAAAGTGTCAAATTTTTTTTTGATTTTTTAATCAATATAACAAACGGGGTACTTTGAACATTAGATTTTTTCTTTGTTTGTTTCGTTTAATTTCATACTATCGGACCATTGGGTGAGGTCATAAGAACGGACCTCTTAGGGTACCTGTCTCTCGGACCGTCCGATGTCAGGTGTGCTAACGTTTTCTAAACCTGTGCTGATTTCGTTCACTCCCGTTCGTCCGTGTTCTATTAATATGGTTCCCGTCCCTCTTTTGTCCCCTTCTTCGTGGACTCAGAAGGGACCCTCTTTCGTCCCTCCTGAAGTGTCTTCACCGTCATAAACTCGACTGTGGGTCGTCTACTCTGTCTCAGACGGGTTACACGGTCGTGTTTCTCTTATACGATTCCTTTATACATGTTTCCCCGTACGACGACGACGACGACGATTCAGCGAAGTCAGCACAGGCTGAGACACGCTGGGGTCTCTGTCGTCGGGTGGTCCGAGGGGGCAGGGACCCTAAGAGGTCCGTTCTTGTGACCTCACCCACCGGTGGAGGAAGAGGTTACGTACTTTCACTTTTCGCTTTCATTTCAGAGAGTCAGCACAGGCTGAGAATCGCTGGGGTCCCTGACGTCGGATGGTCCGAGGAGGCGGGTACCCTAAAAAGGTCCGTTCTTGTGACCTCACCCAACGGTGGAGTCTCGTCTTAACGCCTAAGTCTCAAGTTCAATACCCTGACACCTTACGTTCGATGACCCCGCTCCGTCCCGGACCCGTTCTCTGGTTCGGGTGTACCCATTTCGGTTCGCTCTGGTGCTTCCTAGTACCTCTCCTCGAGTCCCACATAGAGGTCCGTTACCCTTCGGTGGCTCCTTAAGACTCGGTCCCAATCTCTCCTACCCTCCATACGCGTTGTTTCTAGTGACGACGACCTTCTACGTCAGTTGTAGTCTGTGGACCAGTCCTCGTTTGACGATTCCAGGTGCAATCGGTGCCAGTCCTGGGTGTGACTGTCAGTGTTCGACGGCTCCCTCGCCCCTGTGTGTCTTACACCGTTCCTAGGTCTTATGTTCCTCTTTTCCGTACCTCCTCGCGTCGAGTTTTCGGGGTACCATCTGTACGGTTCACACTGCCCGGGTCCCTGTTCGTCCCTCTTTGTGGAGTGTGTCACCAGGGACACGACCCTCGGGTCCTTCTCGACCAGGCCCCGTAAATCTTGACCGCCGTCTTAGGTACCATAAATACCCTACAAGGTTTTTCTCGTAGAAGGAGACAAGATGACTGACTTGTTTCAGCTTCCTCGTCTCCTTCTGCTTCGGATTTTCCTCTAGAGTAATTCTCGTTAAAATTCCCGCGGCACTTCCGTCTTTCGGTCCGACGTTACCCAATTTGGAAGTCAGTACTCCTAAATTTCTGACCTTAAGTTTAGAAACATCTTAAGTCTGAGATTTCCCTTTTCCCCGTACCCAAATCTCAATCACTCCGGGACTTATAAGTAACGTTCCTGATTACGACTTCGACTTCGAGGTTATTAAACCAGTGGACTACGTTTGTCGGTTGAGTAACCTTTTCTGTGACTACGACTCTTTCTAACTCCCGTCCTCCTCTTCTCCCGGTGTCTCCTACTCTACCAACCTACTGTAGTGGTTGAGTCACCTGGGCTCAAACTCGTTCGAAGCCCTCTACCGCTTCCTGTCCCTTCGGACCATACGACGATCAGGTACCCCAGTGTTTCTCATCGACTTGTTGTTCCGTCTCGACCCCGAACCCCTTAAAGCGAACGAACAAATGTGTACGTCCCCTGAATTCGTATCAATATGCGAGTGTTTCTCTAATTTTTCTGACCTCGGATAATATGTCTCACTTCATTCGGTCTTTCTTTTTGTGGTTATGCCATATGATTGCGTATATATACCTTAAATCTTTCTACCATTACTATTGGGACATACGCTCTGTCGTTTTCTCTGTATCTACATATCTTGTCAGAAAACCTGAGACACCCTCTCTCTCTCCCACCCTACTAAACCCTCTTAGTGACTTTGTACATATGATAGTATATTCTTTGCTTAGTGGTCAGATCCAAGCTACGTCCTATGGTCTACGAACCCCGACCACGTGACCCTACTGGGTCTCCCTACCATGCCTCTCCTTCCACCCTCCATCCAAGTCCTATCCCCTGTGCACATGTGGACACTGCCTAAGTACGACTTAGCATACCGTTTTGGTTATGTTATAACATTTCATTAATCGGAGGTTAATTTTATTTATTTAAAAAATTTTTTCTTTACCTTCTAACTTGTCCCTCCCTTTTCCAATAGATTACGGTTCTGTTCCAGACACTCTTCCTCTTATATCTTAATTTTCGTGTTTACTAGTCTAATCGGGAACCCTTTTTCTGTGCGGACGTTGATTCGAGCCTTAGTCTAAACCCTTCTCACTCCCATCCGCTATGTAGTCACCCACCCACTATCGAGGAGTTTTTCATCAAAAAGACCACGACAACAATAAAATCTTTGTAGTATGTTGTGTACAATATTATTTTGTTGTATGTCTTTATATTTCCTGGCTTTGGGGTGTCGAATGTAAGATCGTATCAAGTGAGGTAGAAAAAAAAACTACAATAAAAGGGGGAGTTCTTAACTATTGTCCCTGAAGGGACCACAGATTCTGACGTGAGGGTTACGTCCCCCGGGTCCAAGTTAGGGACCAGTCCCTTGATCTAGGGTTTACACCGTTGGTTCTGGACCACGTCGGTTTATTTATTTATGACTTTTTTCTTAAAAAAATTATTTTTCTTAACTATTATACACATCTAAGAAATACTACAACAACAAGTCAAGGAGTCAGTACGGACTAGAGACGTTAAGGTACCTGACGTCGTGCGGTCCGAAGGGACAGGAAGTGGTAGAGGTCCTCAAACGAGTTTGAGTGCAGGTAACTTAGCCACTACGGTAGGTTAGTAGAGCAGGAGACAACAGGGGAAGACAAGGTCGGAAGTTAGAAAGGGTCCTAGTAGTCCCAGAAAAAGTTACTCAGTCGAAATATCTAAGAAATAGATATGTTTGTATGTATATAACCCTTCTCGATACCTCTTGAAACGACAACGACGATGACGATTCAGCGAAGTCAACACAGGCTGAGACACGCTGGGGTATCTGTCATCGGTGGTCCGAGGGGGCAGGGACCCTAAGAGATCCGTTTTTGTGACCTCACCCAACGGTAAAGGAAGCGGTTACGTACTTTCACTTTTGACTTTCACTTCAGCGAGTCAGCACAGTCTGAGAATCGCTGGGGTACCTGACGTCGGGTGGTCCGAGGAGGTAGGTACCCTAAAAAGTCCGTTCTCATGACCTTACCCCACGGTGACGGAAGAGGATTTAATAAGGACGACGACGACGATTCAGCGAAGTCAGCACAGGCTGAGACACGTTGGGGTATCTGCCGTCGGGTAGTCCGAGGCGGCAGGAACCCTAAGAGGTCCGTTCTTGTGACCTCACCCAACGGTAAAGGAAGAGGTCACCTTGAAAATTTATATCGGTTTCCAACCTTATTGGTGACACCCTTCCTCACGCGATTTATTCTTATACATGAACCGAAACGTTCACCTCTTATGACACCCAGGTCCACTATGATATAAAGTCTTCAGACGTCGACGTAGCTACAAGTACGAAACCCTCCCCCCCACCTCATAATTATCTAATTAGATTTCAGACTCGAAGTGTATCCAACCGTCCTTTTGTTTTTAGCACAAGTAGAACATTAGGAGTGGTGTCAGGACTGAAATATTTTGATTATTACCGACAAAACGTCTACTCCTTCACTGACCGGGTTGTCACGTGTGTGTCCCCTTCTTCTCTGTCTACCTTTGGCTCCAAAGACGGAGGGTCGGGTCGGGTAGGAGGTGTAGTGGTGTCGACGACGAGTCTTGGTCGCCATGGACCTTAGAACATTCATTGGACTGATCTCGAGACTCAACGAGTTGTTTGAAACGAGGAATAATTTCTTGTCATTTTTAATGTAGATGTACTTATTTTTCGAAATGAAAATCTCACGTAGACAGGTAATTATTTTAATCGTAAAATCGACTCGTTACAAATAGAAATATCTATGGTACGATCTGGGGTCCTTTCGTTGTTTTGTTTAGGGGTGTAATTGTCGACTCAGTATTAAATTTCACTTTCAGTGAGTCAGTACAGGTTGTGAAACACTGGGGTACCTGACTGATAGTCAAGTCAAGTCAACGAGTCATTACAGGTTGAGAAACGCTGGGGTACTTAACGTCGTGCGGTCCGGAGGGACAGGTAGTGGTTGAGGGTCTCTAGTGATTTGAGTACAGGTAACTCATCCACTACGGTGGGTCGGTAGAGTAGGAGACAGCAGGGAAAGAAGAGGACGGGGCTTAAGGAGGGTCGTAGTCAGAAAAGGTTACTCAGTTGAGAAGCGTACTCCACCGGTTTCATAACCTCAAAGTCGACGTCGTAGTCAGGAAGGTCACTTGTGGGTCCTGACTAGAGGAAATCTTACCTGACCAACCTAGAGGAACATCAGGTTCCCTGAGAATTCTCAGAAGAGGTTGTGGTGTGAAGTTTTCGTAGTTAAGAAGTCGCGAGTGTAAAGAAGTGTCAGGTTGAGAGTGTAGGTATTACTGGTGACCTTTTTAGTATCGGTACTGATCTACCTGGAAACAACCGTTTGATTACAGAGACGAAAAGTTATGCGACAGATCCGACCAGTATTGAAAGGAAGGTTCTTCATTCGCAGAAAATTAAAGTACCGACGTTAGTGGTAGACGTCACTAAAACCTCGGGTTTTTTTACTTCAACCCTGGTCTACGGTACTAGAAGCAAAAGACTTACAACTCGAAATTCGGTTGAAAAAGTGAGAGGTGAAGGTGAAAGTAGTTCTCCGAAAAATCAAAGAGGAGTGAAAGACGGTATACCCACTACAGTAGACGTATAGACTCCAATAACTATAAAGAGGGCCGTTAGAACTAAGGTCGAACACAAAGGAGGTCGGGTCGTAAAGAGTACTACATGAGACGTATATTCAATTTATTTGTCCCACTGTTATATGTCGGAACTGTATGACGAAAAGGATAAACCTTGGTCAGACAACAAGGTACAGGTCAAGATTGACAACGAAGGACTGGACGGGTATCCAAAGAGTTCTCCGTCCAGTCCACCAGACCATAAGGGTAGAGAGAATCTTAAAAGGTGTCAAATAACACTAGGTGTGACAGTTTCCGAAACCACATCAGTTATCTCGTCTTTATCTACAAAAAGACCTTGAGAGAACAAAAAAGGTACTAGGTCGTCTACAACCGTTAAACTAGAGACCAAGGAGACGGAAAAGATTTTGGTCGAACTTGTAGACCTTCAAGTGTCAAGTACATGAGGACTTCGGACTGAACCTCTTAAAACTCGTAATGAAATGATCGTACCCTCTACTCACGTTAACACGCCATCAAACTCGTAAGAAACCGTAACGGAAAGTAACCCTAATCTTACTTTTGACTGGAAAAGGTCAGGACACCGGTGACGACTCAAAAGGTTTAAACGACCGTATAACTCACGTCGTGAAAGTGTCGTAGTAGAAAGTCCTAAACTTTATCGAGTTGACCTTACGGTAGTAGAGGTGATCGAAACAAGCATCACTCCGAAAGATTCCGAGTGTACTGAAGTGTAAGGTCCTACAGACCGAGATCCACTCACTAGTGTGGTAGTACTAATAGAACCAGCACTTCGAGAAAAAACATGTCAAGAAGACACATAAGAACGGTGGAGAAGAATTATAGAAGACGAAGACAATCCAGGTATGGTAAAGACAGGAAATAGCTCGGGTAGAAACGTACTTTACAAGGGAACCATAGAGATTAAAAGAACTTCTCTAGAGATCAGAAAGGGTAAGACAACAAAGGGAGATAAAGAAACGTAACTAGCGACTCCTTCCGAAAGAATAGAGAAGAACGATAAGAAACCTTGAGACGTAAGTCTACGAATATAGAAAGGAAAAGAGGAAACGAAAAGTGAAGAGAAGAAAAGTGTCGATAAACATTCCGGAGGGGTACTGTCGGTAAATATGTCAGGTACCTTAAGAGATCCGGTCTTATGACCTCCCCCATCGGAAAGGGAAGAGGTCCCCTAGAAGGGTTGGGTCCCTAGCTTGGGTTCAGAGGACGTAACGTCCGTCTAAGAAATGGTCGACTTGACGTATTAAATTTTCGTCATATTAAACAAACGGACACGTAGGATTAATCATAAACCCCCACAAAAAATCATTAGTCAAGAAATTTTGTCTTTGAAACAGTAATCGGTCATACTCCAGAGTAGTTTGTGTTACTTCTAGATAATTTTAAAGGAAGATTACAGGGGTAAGAGATTTAGAGTGACTTGATGGTTTTACCTTTCTAAGACTGGTACGTAAACCCGTTTGCACTTGTTGCGAGTCTTGAGGTCGAACTCATTCCCTGGGTTTATAAAACCACAACCGTAAAATCCGTTTACCTTACTCATCCCTGTTAAAGCACGACAAACTCCCCACCCCGCCTCCTACCCCCTTTGTTATCTCGGAAGAGTCCCTGGGAAGAGGTTCAGGGACCGAGGGACGTTGGGTCGAAATCACCAAACCCCATTCGGACACCCTGCGTGTTTCGTGACTCCCCGACTCTCAGTCCGAGAGGTAGGTGGTGGAACGACGGTGGATTCGGAGGGGTTGAAGTGGTGACGGAAACTTTCCCCTCTCCCTTTACTCATATCTTCTACCTGAGAGGTCCTTCTTCGCCGGGAGGACGGCGATCGGGACTCGAGTCTAAGAGGAGTGATCGACCACGAAAGGACTGGAAGGGACACAGGTGTCTGGGTTCGTGGGAAGGAATGCGGAGGGTGGAGACTCGGAGACGAAGACTAGGTCGGGGAGGAGGTCGGTGACGGTCTGCAAAGACAGTGGGAGCTTAAAGACGAGGAACGCGGGAGATCCTCAGTTCTACGTCCCTCCCGTCCCGATGTTCCACCCCCTTTCCGTAGTCGCCTCCCCATCTCCCTCCTGTCTCGTCGCCCCTTACTACCCTTTCGGACCTGGTTCGGTCCCCGGGTCGGGTTCCGTGTCCACGTTCTCCCACCTCCGGTTACGCTAGGGTTCATAGTCTCTGTTAAGGTCCACTCTCACACCCGGTACTTCTAGGTTCAAGTCTAGAGTCAAGACGGTGGATGTTCGACAGACGGGAAACCGTTCAAAGACTTATAAGTCCTGGAACCTAAAAGGAACAGACCTTTTACACCCATCCTTATCAAAGAAGAACCATCCAACAATCCTAATGGTATCGTTCACGAACTTTGTCACAGACTAGGTATCACATGTGGATTATTTACAGTCGTTAACTGTGTTAAGGTAGTAATAACGACAACAACAACAAATCAGCGATTCAACACAGGTTGAGAAACACTGAGGTACCTGACATCGGTTGGTCCGCGGAGACAGGTACCCCTAAGAGGTCCGTTCTTATGATGTCACCCAACGGTATAAGAAGAGGACCTCTAGAAGGGTTGGATCCTTAACTTGGGGTCTGAGGACGACGTAGAGGAAGTAACGTCCCCCCAGGAAATGGAATCTCGGTGGTCTCTTCTATGTAGTAATAATAATAGACGGATGATAATTACTTGAATTGTAAACGTGATTATTTGTATAACCTTAATATTGGCCCTTTTAAAGGTATACGATAAGTTAGATATCCTGACTTAAATTTGAATTTTGAGTATTACCAGATTGTATTTGGACATACACAAGAAAATATATATTTGGAAACGAACTATAAATCGATGAGACAAGAGAATTTGTGTATTTGGAGACAATCGAAAACTCGATGACACACATATACACACACATGAGTCAGTACAGGAGAAACACAGAGGACGTAACCGTCCGTTTAAGAAATGGTGATCGTGGTGGACATTTCGGGTCATACATATACACGTACATATACACAGACACACACGTACGATTGAGTAAAGTGAGTACAGGCTGAGAAACGCTGGGATACCTGATATCGGGAAGTCCGAGGAGACTGGTACCCTAGGAGCTCCGTTCTTATGACCTCATCCAACGGTACGGGAGGAGGTCCTCTAGAAGGACTGGGTTCCTAGTTTGGATTCAGAGAATGTATAGGACGAAACCCTCCTCCCAAGAAAAGGTGATCGTGGTGGACCCTTCGGGGTGACACATATATCTAGACTTAGATTTCTAGATTGGTGACGTTTCATCACTGGTCTCCCGCGACGAACCAAGTATTTTCCAGACCGTGTAAGATGGCGAAAGGTTATCCTTTAGAAAATCGGTGAATAAATAGGTTCGTCTAACTATACAATTAATAGGACGAAGGAAAGAGAATAAAAGTCGTACTATGGTATTGTCAGTTAAAAGTTCAGAAATGAGACCTAGTGTTATAACGAACGGGAATATTTTACACGGACCTACCTCAGTTTTCCAGAAATACTTTTACTATAAGTCCCTCAATGGTTTATAATTTCGATGACTACCTAAAAACCAGAAGTGAGGTTAAAAACAGTGGTACATCTGTAATAGACATAACGTTTATGTGTGTATTTTATACAAATTCGAATACGTAGTAAACCTTGTTCCTTTAGAACTTAATCTTCTCTCCTCCCGTTTTAGTCTACTGGGTGAATAGTATATCATAGAACTTTTTGCCATGTCTACTTGGACAAATACCCTGTCCTTATCTCTGCGTCTGAATCTCTTTCCTGTACCCCTGTGTCCCACCCTTTCTCTCCCGTCCTGTTTAACCCTTCATGGTGACTGGTATGCATTTCATCTATCGATCACCCCTCGACGACCCATGTCACCCTTCGACTCGTGTCTCTCGAGTCGAGTCACGAGACACTACTGGATCTCCCCACCCTCCACCCCCTCCGTCCTCCCTCCGAGTCCTTCCTCCCCTACATACATATTGACTGAGTGAAACAACACGTCGTCTTTCATTGTGTTGTAACATTTCGTTAATATGAAGTTTAAATTTTTTTGAAAATTCTTACGAAATCCAAGCCCCTTGACGTTAGCACTACGATAACGATAACACTTTTTAGTATTAAACGAAAGTGTCCTGGGTCACAAGTGGGAGTTCTATTCTGGACGGTCGTAGACAACCCAAATTAAGAGAGAAAAGACGATCTGACTTTCCAAGGACACGTACCGTCCCTGAGATAGAAACAATAGAAGTATTGAAAGATCGTTAAAGGTTCCGGACCTTTTACGTGTCCAACTTATTAAACCATTAAAGATTAAATAATGTTTTTCAGAAGTTTACTGTGAGTAAAAACAAAAGTTACTAAGGAACTTTATCCGGTGTAGAACAAAATGTTTGTCCTTTAGAGTCTAAAGTAAACCCTCGATTTTATTGAACGATTTTAGTCAAATTTCGACCGTCCGTGTTTTATAGATCTGACTCTTTTAGAGTGACAAACATCGTTTTCAAGTTGACGGTTTAGTGGTGTCCACTGCTCACGTCTGACAGCCATTGGGAGATCGGAGAAGATGCCACTCTAGTGTTCCCACGTCTGACAGGGTGACTTCACCTAGCAATCATGTCTGTCTCGGAGTCTTAAACGCAGAACGTGTAATTTTCAAAGAAATTTATTCAACTTTTCACACACCGAACGTTTGGATTCTGATACTTAGTAATGTTTTATAGTGGTACTCGGTAATACCAAAGGTCCAAACCGACAACAGAAACCCCTTCACCGCCCCTCCCCCCGTCTCCTCTTTCACCCCACTCTAGATCTTTTCTTCCTTCATCCTAAGTGAGAGTAAGTGAGAGAGAAAGAGAAAGGGAGAAAGTGAAGAGAAAGACGTGTGTACATGTGGTGTGTGTGTCTGTATGTGTATGACTACAACCGGTACACGGTCTATGACACTATGGATGAGAAACCTATCTTAAAGTAGATTAAGAGTTTTGACACACCTAAAACTCAACGAGACTTTCGTCTTACATAGACTGTTAGTTATCATAGAGATGGAACACAGTACACGCACAGACAAGTCAGTACAGACTGAGAAACGTTGGGGTCCCTGGCATCGGGTGGTCCGAGGAGACAGGTTCCTTAAAAGGTCCGTTCTTATGACCTCACGTAACAAAGTCCCCTAGGAGGACTGGGTCCCTAGTTTGGGTGTAGAGAACATAGAAGACGAAACCGTCCACCCAAGAAATGGTCGATTCGGTGTCCCCTTCAGAGTGGAGCACTCAGTATCAGATTAATACTTATCTTCGTAAACAGAAAGTATCATTGAATCTTAGTACCTCGTAGAATGTTACTTACCGTAGAATCCAACCTTCCTTATATCATCTAAGAAAGGTGTAGTGTCCGTTCCTTCGTAGGTCACTCACTGTGTCGTCCCATTTTTTTCAGTATAAATAAATTACAAAGGTTTCTGACACAAAGATTAGAATACTATGTTTTATTTACAAAAGGATAGTTGGTTCGGATTAATAAAATGGGCAAAAAATTCGAAGGTGAAAGGGAACGTTTATAAAAGAATATCCTTTATTTATGGTTAATAACAGTTTGCCTTCTTCTTCTACTCTTATTAAAAGTTCGAGTTTGGAACTTCGATCGTTTAAAATTTGCCAGACTCTGATCTGGTGTATCATTCATATGTAACGGTATTCGATGTGTATATGGGTGTTTCATAGTTTTTTTTTTTGTGTTTTATTGAAAGCGAAATCATATAAAGTTATAGTAGGAACACTTTTTTTAGAGTCTTTAAGGAAGTGTCCTGGGGGACCACCGGGTCAAAAAATTGGTTTTGGACAGACGGTTACGTCCCCTGTATCCAAGTTAGGGACGATGTCCTTCTAGGGTGCACGGTGCCCCGTCGATTCGGGTACACAGTGGTGTGAGATCTCGGAGTCTCAGCTTTGATGACTTCGGGTTTGTGGATCTCGGACACGAGACGTTGTTCTCTTGGGTGGCGTTACGTTCTTCGGACACGTCGTGTGGATCTTTTATCGGGGGTGAACGGCATTGATCTGTTTCAGAGACACGTCGTTATTCCTGGGTCACGTCGGTAATTAATTAACTTTTCTTTAGGAAAGTGTTTGATACTTGTTCCGACGTAGTGATCTTAAGTAGTCATTACGGAAAAAAAAAAAAATATTAAGCCACCGACAAAATTTCTTTGGTTTGAGAAAGAAAGTCAGGTATGATAAAGCATCGTATTGTAGTTCAGTGTAACATTTCCCACAAGCTGACCTAATCCTCTTAGTCGGGTGCACACTACTGTACTTGTCGTACACAGTTACTTTCGATGACCGTGGACCTCTCTTTCCTGTATCCTCAAGGACATCCTTAAGAGGACTTCTTCCATTGGACCGTCCCGGCGTTCGGAGCTTGTCCCAACGACGTTTGTCGGGCAGAGGTAAGGTCCGCGGTCGTTGCCTCGAGTCCGGTGTCTAAGGAGACAGTTCCTGGACACTACCGGTGTCACCCCGAGTCTACCCTGGTAGACGTCGAGTGGTTGGTTCTTACGAGACTTTAGAGTGCACCGGAACGACTTTACTAATTATTTCCGAATGGTTTCTTACCGTGTGGAGACTTTTGAATCGGGGATAGTGCAGTCGTACCTCTATCGTTTGGTTCGAGTATGAGTCGGAGGTGGCCCCTATTTATCCAGAGAAAGTTGGTGTTAGTGTGAGAGAAGTTAAGACGGTTGAGTCCCTTTATGGTATTTCGACCTCTCTTTATGCTCTTGGGGTTAGAGCCCCTAGGCTCCAGAACCCTCGTGACTTCCTTTCCATTATTTATCCCTGTAAGTTATCTTCTTTGTTCGGGTGAAAAGTAAAGTCCAAAGACGATTCGAGACCGACTTTATTATATATTTTACTTTGCGGTGTGACCCAGCACTTTCCCTAAGTTTTTAGTTTAGTTTATTTATAAAGTAGGACATACCGAATTTTTCGATTCTCTCAAAAGACGTAGGTCCGTTATTTTGGTCTCCCGTTTTTATTGAACTACCTTACGTTTTGTAGTCTCCCGAATGAAGGCAAAAAGTGACCGTTCGAAGTCCACTTTATCGTTTTCGCAATTTGTTCAATAACGTTTTGTTCCCACATGTAAGACATTCCCGTTAAAGTGTCCTGTGATCCTAGAATACTTGAAAAAGTCACTAGTTTTCTTCGGAGTTTCCTTCTGGAGTCATAATTCAATGATCTGAGTCAAAGGCAAATCTCTTCGTTTCGGATGTCTACACCCGACCACGGTTTACGTTTAGGGAGAGACCTCCGGGACACTCACTCCAAGTAAAAGACAGTCGTCAAAAGTCGCAGAGGGGACAGGTAACAACAAGTTCAGGTCTTCGAGAAGTCGGAAGGGTAGTTCTCTCAACTACCAATAATATGGGTGCTTAACGACTCGGTGTTTTGGACCGTTTCTATAGGAAGGGGACCCTCTTCATTTGTCTAAAAAGTTTGAGATAAATAGGTTTTATAAAAACTCTGTTTGAAGATGTGTGGATGAACAATCTTACGAAAAACGGTGTGTTGTCGGTTCACTTTTAGATCGAGTAATTTTTGGTGTAATTAAGACGTTTCCTTGCTCGTCCTGGTCAAAACAAATCAACGATTCAGTACAGACCGAGAAAAAGCTGGGGTACCTGACCTCGGGTGGTTCGAGGAGACAGGTACCTTAAAAGGTCCGTTATTATGACCTCCCCCAACGGTAAAGGAAGAGGTCCCCTAGAAGGACTGGGTCCCTTCCTTGGGTGTAGAGGACGTAATTGTCCGTCTAAGAAATGGTGACTCGGTGGTCCCTTCGGGTTTCTCCTGATTTCTCCGGTAAATTATTTCTAGCAGTTGAGTCATTAGATTTACGAGACGAAAAGTAAGAAAGACAATATAACTGTCGAAGTAACTCGATATTAAGTGTATGGTATGTTGAGTGGATCAATTTATTGATATGGTAAGTTACAAGAAATCATATAAGTGTCTCTGTACGTTGGTGTTAGTAAAAATCTTGTACAAGTACTGGGGTCTTTCTTTGGGACTTGGGTAATCGGTAGTGCGAGTAAAGGAGGGTGCAGGGAAGGAGTCGGGATCTGTTGGTGATTTAAACGGACAAGATCTGGAAAGTACATTTACCTCAGTATTTTATGTAGACCGACCGAAGATAGTGAATCGTACTACGAATGTTCCAAACACGTACGACATCCTACACAGTCATGAAGTAAGAATAAATACCGGTTTATTATTAGGAAACATGATTCTTTGAGGTAAACTAAATAGGTACGTAGTCAACTACCTGTAAACTTCAACAAAGATAAAACCCTATGATACGTATTACAACGATACTTGTAAGTACACGTTCAAAAATACACCTGTATACAAAAGTAAAGAGAACCTATACACGGGTCTCTACTTTAAAGACCTAGTGTATCATTAAGTTACGAACTCCTTCACGGTTTGACGAAGGGATTTGTCGACGTAGTAAACTGAAAGGATGACGGTCACACTCAAAGGTTGACGAGGTGTAGAAGTGGTCGTAAATAAAGGTGTTTATTATAAACTAATGTCTGTAAGTCTACCCATGTCTCACCATAGAGTAACGTTAAAACTAAACATAAAGGGACTATTGATTATTCTGACTCGTAGACAAGTACACCGGTAAACATGTAGAAACCTCTTTATAGTTAAGTCTAGGAAACAGGTAAAAATTGACGGAATAAAAAGAAAAATAGTGACTTAAAATTCTTAAGATACATTCCCGAAGGGACCATCGAGTCGACCATTTCTTAGACGAACGTTGCGTGGGGCCAATCTAAGGACCCAACCTTTCTAGGGGACCTCTTCCCTATCCGATGGGTGAGGTCATAAGTACTCAAAGGGACCACCGAGTCTGCCATTTCTCAGTCGGACGTTACCCCCTCTGGACTCAAGCTAGGGACTCAACTTTTCTAAGGGACCTCCTCCCGTACCGTTGAGTGAGGTAATAAGAACGGACCTCTTAGGGGTGCCTGTCTCCTCGTCCCTCCTGATGTCAGGTACCTCAGTGTTTCTCAGCCTGTGTTGACTCACTGATTCGTGTGTCTGTATGCTCCCTGTGTTCATGAAATAGTCTATATACAAAACGTTTATGGAAGAGGGTAGGACACCCAACAAAAAATTGAAAAAACCACCACAAAAACTGTATCTTTCCAAAAATTGAAACTATTTTAGACCTTTAAGGAACCACCAGGTCATCAATCTTGAGACACGAAAGTGCCGACTCACGGACCAAGTTAGGGATCAGTTCCTTGATTATAGTACGTTCGGTGTCCCGTACCGGTTTTAAAAGAAAATTAAGATATTTTAAGTTAAAACCAACGTAATAGATCAAGTTTTAGTGTTTCTGCATTCGAAATATTTATTTATGATTTTTACACTAGTAGACGGTGTGTTCCTCGATTGATGGGACGGAGTCACGTCGTAAACGACAACAAGGCAGTGAGTCAGCACAGACTGAGAAACCCTGGGGTCCCTGACGGTGTGCGGTCCGAGGAGACAGGTAATGATAGAGGACCTCAAACGAGTCTAAGTGCAGGCAACTCAACCACTTCGGTAGGTTGGTAGACGAAAAAGAATTCAAAACATTAGTTCTTCAGATCCACGAGACTGAAACAAGAAACAGTTGTAACAAAACCGATAAGATCCAGTGAACATAAAGATTTGCTTAAAATCCTAGTAGAACAGTCAAAAAAGTTTCTTGGGGGGCCCTTAAAACTACTCCTAACACAACTTAAATAACCCCCTCATACCGGTAGGATTATTGTAACATAAGATCAAGTACTTGTACTCTACAGAAAGATAAATCCAGAAGAAATTAAAAATACCCATAAAACACCTAAAGTCTTATATTCTTACACAACACCCAAAGTCTTATGTTCAAAACGTTGAGAAAAACAATTTAGATTACTTTAGATTCATAAAGTGAGAAAGAACGATCATATTTACGTTGACAAAGGAATTAAAGTAAAAACAAGTGACGATCATATATCTTTATGTTGACTACAAACGTGTGTCTGTATGGAACAAAATAACGTGAAACGTCCGTAACGTGAAAAATATTTAACTTCCAAACACCGTTGGTACTCAGTTTATTTAAATAGTCGTGGTAAAAAGTTGTCATAAACAAGTGAAACACAGAGAGATGTAGCGTAAAACTATTAAGAGGGTTGTAAAGTTTGGGAGATGGTCGTTTTTCTAATACTGGACGACTTCCGAGTCTACTACCAGTCGTAAAAATCGTTATTATTAATTCCCTACATATAATAAAAATCTACATTAGGATAACGTTCAGAGGACTGACTTCCGTCTAAGAGATGGTGGACTTGGTGGTTCCTTCAGGAATTATCTGAGGTGAGGTCATGTCACATTTATCTCCGAAGGGACCACCGAGTCTGTTATTTCTTAAACGGACGTTACGACCTCCTGGACCTAAACTAGGGACCCAACCCTTCTAGGAAACTTTTTCCCTTACCGTTGGGTGAGGTAATAAGAACGGACCTCTTAAGGTATCCATCTCCTCGGACCACCCGACCTCAGGTACCCCAACGTTTCTCAGTCTGTCCTCACTCGCTGAAGGAAAAAAAAAAAAAAAAAAAAGTGTGATATTTATATTAAAAATATGTGTGACTCTTTGTTTGTTTGTTTTTTTTGAAACGTACCGAACGAAATAACGTTATAAACGAATTGACGTCTAGGATTGGGTGTTATAGAGACTCCATAAAGACATAATCAGAATATAGAACGTTGGAGTGATTTGAGTAAATAACCAAGATTATTAAAAATCACATGAGCTTCTAGAAAAGATATGTTCTGACCGATTAGATACTTATTTCTATCAAAATGTAGAAAGAAAGTTTAGACTTATGGAAAGTAAAGTAAGGGAATGGGTTGAAAAGACCGATCTATGGGGTCACGTCACTACTTATCTTCACGGTTCTCGTCTGTAGGACCAGAACAAGGACTAGAATTCCCGATGATTCATAATATAATCGACACCCAAAAAACATCTACGGGAAATAACATAAAAAAAATTTGGAGGTTAGTAAAGTTATCACCAATTCAATTTTAAGTAAAAACATAATAAATACAAACCATATTGGGAGTCTTTCGAGTATTTTTGTATATTAAAAATTTTGTATATAAATTAAATTATCTTTTGTGACTGACTCATATAGGATACAAAACCGAGACAAGATCTAAGACTTCTATGAGTCACTTACTCGACTGTTTTTTTGGGACGGACGTGACTCACCTATCAGATGACACTCCTTTTCTCTGTTATTTTTTATGTGGTTATTGTTTCCTTTGACATCACTCACAACCTTGTATTTTGCGTGGTGTCTCGATTCACAGGTCGGATTGTTCCTTTTAGTCCTCAGGACTCTCTCCTCTACGTAAAAATTTACCTAAATATGACCTATTCCAGAGTAACTGTTCCCCGGTGAACTTGTTTTTGGATCTCCTTTCCTTCACGTCGTACGTCTCTTATTTACTAGCGGGTTGATGTGTGACAAAAATAGATAGGTAGTTTCACAAACACTTCTATTATTCTCTAGTCTTGTAAAATATGAATCTTCTTTTAAGTTTTTAATTACTTTTAATTTTTGAGTTTTTAATTGATTGAACAAACGACTTACTCTATCGAATTCGGTCTTTTATATTGAAACCCGTTTCGTCCCTGTCAACTCTACCTTTAACATTGGTCATACGATGTATGACGAGAGAAAATTGGATTTCACGAAGAAACAAAGTTTACTGTACGTATAAAGGTGTACATTACTTTAGGTGTTTTATTGAAATTACATTGAAATTACTCTCTTTTGTATCGGATCATTAGATTACTAGAAAATCATAGAAACTTCCTATAGTTTGGATGACAATTACTCTTAAATCCGAAGTCTCTGGGTAATTACCTGAAGGGACCACCATGTCACCTATTTTGAGACGGACGGTTTCGTCCCCTGTACCTAAACTAGGGAGGCTCTTCTAAAATGTACGGAGTTCCGTCGATTCGGACGTACGGTGTTGACGACTCGGGTACACGAAGTCTCGGACACGAGGTGGTGTTATTCGGACACATGACGTTGAACTCTTTTCGGTACTCGTCGTCACTTCTGGACCACGTTGGTTTTCATCTTTTTATTTTATTTTATGCGTTAAGGTAAAAATTTTCAGGTAATTATTTAGTTAAAATATGCTTGTCGGTAACTCATCTTTCGTTATCTCTTCTTTGTCTATTGTACCAAGAATACGTGGAAGGATAACGTTACTGTTCGGGGTGGTTGGTCTCAGATTTAGATAGTCATTTTGTGATCAGAGAAAGGGAGGGACAAATCTGGAATAGATGAGAACTAATACTTATTATTTTAGTGTGTAAAAATTTTGTCTCGGAGAGAAACCTTCCGTTGTTATCTAGAGTTTTCGATTTCCTTATTTTTTTTTACGTTATTTATAAAATTTAAAGTGGGGTTTACTATGTTCACTTGGTCGTTTCCTTTTTATGTCACATCGTTGTTAGTCACGTTACATGGAAGGTTGATTATCGGTCCCCACGAGGTGGTCCAAGTTTCCATCGGGACCTAGAAAAGTGTAAAAAGAAAAGTGGTCTTACTTCCTATACGTTCCGTGGACCCAAAGGTCCATCGCGTCACTATTTCTTAGGCGGACGGTTACGTCCTCGGTGTCCTCTACGTCCAAACTAAGGACCCATCCTTTCTACGGGACCTCTTCCTTTACCGTTGGTTGAGGTCATAAGAACGGACCCTTTAGGGTACCTGTCTCCTCGAACTGTCCGATGTCAGGTACCCCAACGTCTCAACCTGTGTTGACCCACTGACTCGTGTGTGTCCGTGTGTGTCCGTGTACGGTTTACTTCAGTAAAAAGTGAGTTTTGACCTCTCCTCCTCGACTGTAGAATCTGTTGACCCACCTTTGACTTGCGTTGGTGATTTCTACCTCTTCACCTCTCTTAAAATTTTTCTTCCGTTAAATTGTCCACGTTTAGTTCAAAGTCGGACAATCTCGTCTGTTCTTGTAACACAAAATCATAATTATAAATGATCGTACACAAAATCTCGAATGATTGTAAAAGTTTTAATAAGGGTATATTATACTTTAATTAATAAACCCAAAAAACAGACAATAGTATCTTGGTGTCTTAGCCTTCAACGTCGTCTCTAACGATATATGGAGGACTACTACTGGGAAGCAAGAATTTCCAAGACTGGGAAATTCTACCCGAGTCTCGTGGATGGTATTCCATTTTAAGAGGTAACCCGTCTATAAAATATACTTGTGTTTCAAAGATAACTGTGGAACAAGGTTCTAAGAACCCTTAGACTAGATTTTTGTTTTTGAATAGATGATAATCGATAGTCGTGATCTTAACGTGGACTACGAAGAGACTATGAACGACGAAGACGACCATTCAACGAAGTCAGCACAGACTGAGACACACTGGGGTGTCTGTCGTCGGGTGATCCGAGAGGGTAGGGACCCTAAGACGTCCGTTCTTGTGACTTCATCCAACGGTAAAGGAAGAGGTTACGTCTTTTCACTTTTCACTTTCACTTTAACAAGTCAGCACAGACTGAGAATCGCTGGGGTACCTGACGTCGGATGGTCCGAGGAGGTAGGTACCCTAAAAGGTCCGTTCTCATGACCTCACCCAAGGTAACGGGAGAGGTGATGTTATGAACTCCGTTGACATTTCAACGAAGGAATTAATAAAATTTGTATGAGGGATTTTTAGCAGTTAATAACACATCTTACGAAACGGGTCACTTCAATTACTGAAGTAAGTTTTATGTTTTCAATTCATGTTTAACTGTCAAACGACTATATATATGTTATATATAGAACATTGATGTCGATATTTGGGTAACTAATGTACTTATTGATAGAGATTCTTGTTCCAACTTTTTTCTTGTTATTGTTTTTTAAACTTTACAGTGTTTTTGTCTACAAGATGACCTTTTAAAATAGCTTCCTATACCTGTAAATGTGTCGACGAGGTATTGGCTTGCTCAGGTGGTTTAAGTCGACGTAAAGGTTCTCCCAAACCATATAGGTATCTTATATAAAGTTCTTTTAAATCCTTTCTACCTTGTTTTATTATAACTGGATGACATGTGTTTTGTTGATATGTACTTAATAAGGAACGAGTCCATTCTATTCATACGTGGATATTACAAAAATTTATAGAAAAATTTAGTTTTTTGGTTGTCCTTAATGCCAATAGAAATAACGTTTGTCTCTATATTGTTTTTAAAGTTATGTTACTGAACTTTTTTTTAATTGGTAGTCGGACTTTAGATTAGGTATATTATCATTATTTACATTCATTCGGGATACCGGTTACCTTTCTACGGTATTGCCCTTCAACTTGGGTCGTCGTTTCGTTTAAAAGACACCAGGTACTACTCTACCAAGTCCAATGTTTTCTTGTAATGAGGTTGAAGATTATTACAGTTTCGTGTACAGAGTAACAAATCAACTTTTCTCATTCAATAAAGGACAGACACACCATCATTGATATAAGACCAATATGAATTCCCGGTTCTATAAGTGACCCAGACCTGTACTGAAAATGTTCAATCGTCGTAGAGTCTCCTTTACTCTTTAACACCGTTCTCGACCCACAATCCTGTCAAACAGAGGTCGGGGTCAAACAGTGATGGTTACACCGGTACTTAGGAAGTTAATCACGGACATGGAAAATAAATAGATAGTTGTTTTGCTCATTATAATATGAGGTCGGAGATGAAAGGAGAGGAGGAGTAGAAAAAGTCATTATTAGGACCAAGACCCTGAACAGACCATCAGGTCACCAATTCTTAGGTGGGAGGTCAGGTCCCCTGTATCCAAACGAGGAACCAGCCCCTTGATTCTAGGGTGTACGTTACCCCGTAGATTCGGGTGCTCAGTGTCGACGACTCGGGTACACGAGACCTCAAAAGTTCGGTGTCGATCTCACTGAGTGTGTGGTGTCGTTTTACGGGTACACGGTGTCGATTCTGGGTTGTCTCGGCTTATTTATGTATAATTTTATTACTGTTAGGACCAAGAGGGCAGGATAACACCTCTTACTTTATGAACCATTTACCTCTACTTTAGGTCCCAACAAGAGTAATAATTATAAATACAACGAGAAATGTGAATCATTCAGTGAAAATTTGAAAAATTTTAAAGTTTTTCGGGTCAATTTATCGACACTAATGTGGTCGATAATTTATCGATATTAAGCGTCGATCATTTTGACTCCGATCTCTTTAATCAATTGAGTGGGTTCCAATGTACCACTTATTTATCGTCTCCGTCCAGAACTTGGGTATGGATACTGAGGTTTTAGGTAGTGGAAAGAGAAGATTCTACAACTGAGTGATGTTCCACGTATCCCTAGTGGAGTGAAGTCGTCCCATACTTGAAAATGTCCTGGTGTGAGTCATTTTTACAGACCTCAAAAATTTTCCTCTTTAAATTAGTAGTTGGATGGAATGAGAAACTGTCAGGGAGGTTTTTTCTCGTTTTTCGTACCGTTAAGTTGTAGTCAAGACAGTGTTCGTGGTTTCCTCCTTTTTTTTAGTCATATAGATATTTTCTTTAAATTTCGCGGTCCTTTTCTACAATGTATGTAGGTTCCACTTTACCGTTCTGTGATCGAACTTACGGATCTTTTTCTTCAACGAGTGTTTCTAGTCTCCTGAAACACACCTCCTCTGTGACCCCACAGTCAGTCAACGAGAAACCACTTTCCACCGGAGTAATTTGGGGAATAAGGTTTCTACTCTGACTCCTGACTTCTCCAATGGTAAACAACAACAAAAACAAATCAGCTATTCAACACAGACTGAGAAAACGATTGGGTACCTGACATCGGGCGGTCCGAGGAGACAGGTACCTTAAAAGGTTCACTCTTATGATCTCGGTAAAGGATGAGGTCCCCTGTAAGGACCAGGTCCCTAGTTTGATCTCAGGGAGCGTAGAAGACGTGACCGTCCGCCTAAGAACTGGTGACACGGTGGACCCTTCGGGAGTATTTCACCCCCGATGAAGGGTCGGTGTCACGATTCGTGTGGCAGATGTACGGGAGTAAATTAGTAGTGTTGGACATTGAGAGTATTTTCAATTCCTTGAACAGACCCTTGTGTTCGTCTGGTAACCCTAGTGATCTGCCATTCCAGGAACTCCCACCCTAGGGAGACACAAGAGTAGTATCACAAAGGTCCTTGACCGTGTCACAGTCTGGGTATCTTCTTCGAAAAGACTTACAGGAAGCAACATAACAAAACTGAAAGTTTAGTATATTTACAGAAGGTATTAAATTTTTTGGTTTAAATTGAATTTTTAGTTTTTTATCTTTTTTTTTATCATAATCAGTGAGTCAGGACAGGTTGAAAGACGCTGAGGTACTACCTGACGTCGGGTAGTCCGAGGAGATAGGCACCCTAAGAGATCCATTTTGTTGACCTCACCCAACGGTAAATACGTATATATACCTTAGATCTTTTTACCATGACTACTTGTATCATCTCTTGTCTGAACACCCGTATCGCTCCTTTCCTCTCCCATCCTGCTTAACCCTTTCATCATAACTGTATATATGTGTTAGTACACATTTTGTCTATCGATCACCCTTCGACGATTTATTGTGTTCCTCGGGTCAGACCACGAGTCACTACGGGTTCTCTCCGTCCTACTCCCCTCCCCTCCCTCCCTACGCTATATATATATTAATACTGACTAAGAGTGACAAGATACCGTCTTTGGTTGTGTTTTGACATTTCGTCGAAAGTCGGTTAAATTTTTTTAATTTTATTTAACAAAATAAATGTTTACTTTTTTATTTCTTTAGGATTTTTTGATTTTTGTTTGATTTCGTTTATTAAAGGTGTCGTATAGTCCAACACCGGTATTGGTTTGTCTCTCCTTAATAAAGTTTATTGAAATCCGGTGTCATAAAACGTTTAGGGATTGTCTATCGGATACCTGTCTTTCTTGGTCTCTCTGTGGATTTTGACACACAGTATAAGGTACCATTATTATGACTATCTACTAAACTTTGGTAATATGAGTTTGAGTACGAGTGTGTGTATGTGTATACCTATTTCATTAATACATTTTCAGTAATCCTTCTTTTTAAAAGTTATGATCTCGTTTTTCTACATAGTTTCTTCACAGTTGAACATAAGAATTGTTGACTTCGTCTTTATAGTGTATTGAAGTACTAAACGAAAGGAGAAAAATAAATTTTTTTTTTCCGGATGTTTGTTGTCGAACATGGTTACTAGTGGGGTCACGAGTCTCCCACTGGAGGTTTCTAGTAAATAAGATTTTCCTTGGTCCTGAGGAACCTCTTCACACTGACTAGTGTCCAGATCCCGTCTTTTGGTATTTCTAATGACTCCAACAAGGTTTCCTATATGTCTACGATTGAACTTCCCCGAGGGTCTCCGGTTCCTGACGTGTTAACCTTGTAGTTTTTCTTATTACTGACGTCACCTAATTTCGTGTTGTTTGCATAATTTTCGGTACGTAAGTGATACAAAAGAATTTAAATGACCAGTGATATGTTTAAACGATCTTATTTTAAAAACTAAGACAACGACGACGACGATTCAGCGAAGTCAGTACAGGCTGAGATACACTGGGGTATCTGTCTTCGGGTGGTCCGAGGGGGCAGGGACCCTAAGAGGTCAGTTGTTGTGACCTCACCCACCGGTAAAGGAAGAGGTCCATTTATTTCGATTGCTTAGTGTTTTCTTTATTACCAGTGAACCTCTTGACCGGTTTGTCCTCCGACCAGCAAACCATTTAACTAAATCTCTTTAAGTTTCTCTCTCTGTCTTTCTGAAGGGACCACCAAGTCACCGATTCTGAGGTTCGAGGGTAACGTCCCCCGGAGCCAAGTTCGAGACCAGTCCATTGATCTAGGACGTTGGGTGTCGACTCTAGGTCGTGTCGGTTCTTTATTTTTATTTATAATTCTTTTTCTCTCTCTCTGTCTCTTTCTTCTCTCTCTCTGACCCTCTGTCTCTATCCTTTTACCTAAGTACTACGTAATGTGGTACTTAAAGGGAGGAGTCGTAGAAGACGGGTAGAGGACGGGATCCAAAGACGGTGAAATAAGGATACTAGTCCTGACTTTTATCAGTGAGGTATATTAAAGTAAACTTACATAATGAGGAGAATAGTCTACTCTAAATTGTTTTACGGAAGCTTAACGGTGAGATTTAATCTGATTGTCTTTCAAACAAAATTTAGTCTTTTAGATTGTTTTGAGAAGTTACCCCTAAATTTAAGTTGTCCTAGAATGTTGTACGTTTCCAAAATGACTGGTAGATACTGACATACGGTTTAATAAATTCTATAGTAATAGAGTAACTTGAAGACAATCATCCAAACTCTCTCCTAGCGAACGTAAAATGTTTACTCTTTGACTCTGTCTCGTCAATTCACTGCACCGATTTTAGTACGTGACTCACTTCACTGTCTACCTTAAGGTTCTCTTAGGTACTTGATGGAGACCAACGGGTGTCGTTTCTTTTTCTCTAGTTTCCTACGACCTGTATCGGTTTCAAACACCACTACGTTGTAATGATTTTTATGGGGTCACTACTTAACGAATAATTGATAAAGGGAACATTCTTTTAGTGTACTGAGATGTCCTTACATTCTTATTCAAATAAACCATGTACACCGGAACCCTTTTAATAAAGTAGATTCTAAGACCTCGTCCTTCTTCAGTAGTTTAAGTAAGGTCAGGTTTAATAACAAAAGATCTAATCTTTGTATGGATCTCTCTTTGTGAACTGTCGGATTTCAGTCACTTAATCGTCGTACTCCCATTTACATAATCGGTAATCTATGGTGGTAACGGGACGACGTCACCCCCCCACCCCCCCATCCCCCACCTCGAAGTCATCATTTCTTAGGTTGACGGTCACTTCCTCTGAGCCCAAGTTAGGGACCAGGTCTTAGGATGTACGGCTCCTCGGCCACATAGTGTTGATGACTCGGACCCGAGATCTCGGTCCCTCGGTGCTGACGACTTCGGGACCACGGGGTCTCGGGTACGAGACGTTGTTCTCTTCGGGACGTTGCTCTTCGGGTCCGTGATACTCGTCTCTCATCACGGACGAACGTTCGTTCGTCGAGGGCGAACGACGTCAATCTCTTTTCGGACACGTGGTCACTTCTGATTCGCGTCGGTTTATTTATTTATTTCGGACCAATTTCGGTAAAGAGGAGGTACTTTACGTTGAGTGTGATTGGGTTTCGAAGGTGACTAAATAAATTCGTCTAAACAGATTTGAAAAAAGTATTCGAGTGAGAGAGAGAGAAGGGTCTAGATATTCTTTGAATTCCAAGTTCAAACTCAGAAACATAAAGGGGGATGGACGATTGTGTGTGTGTGTGTGTGTGTGTGTGTGTGTCGTGTCACGGTATCATGAGTCTCACAAGTTACTGATACGTTCCCCCGTTCACTCGTTTTCGGTCAGAAAACTATGTACATACCTCGGAGTGGAGGTGGTATATTGTGTTGTTTTGTTTGACGATACCTCCCCCGCTCCTTAAAAAAATTACTTTTTTCTTGAAATTGAACTTTTGAAACAGTCTCCTCTTTAATTTTGATGAAAATCTAAGTGGAAGTCTATGTAAAGAAGTAAGAGGTTCAATGAATATACGTGTCTTCCCCTTAATTTATGTTTTGTAATTTGTTCAAGAATTTTTTATGTCAAGAGACGAACCTCTCATTCTTCCTAAGTTAGGAATGTTTAAATTTTTCAGTTCCACTCAAAATTTTTCTTAAAAGTCGGGACAAATCGGTATAACATTACTGTTCGGTGGGTGATAAGAATTAGTCTCATAGAGAACTTTCACGTCTTCAATTATGAGTCAGAATACTGGTGATACCTGACTTCGGGCGGTCCGAGGAGACAGGTACCCTAAAGGGCCCGTTCTTATGACCTCACCCAACGGTAAGGGAAGAGGTCCTCTGAAAGACTTGATAATAATAAAAAATAGACAGACCTTTCCTTCCTTTTTCATACACTCGATCTTTACTTTCCGGAAACTAGTTTTATGGTTTCTGATGGTTTGTAACATATTTGACGTAACCATTCCTATTTTTTTTTGGAACGACAACTACTTTGGTCTCACCGTGACCGTGTCACACTATGACGAGGAAATTGGGTCTACAATTTTGTGTCCTATTTGCTTAAAGTACTAAATCAAGAATATGGGAGAAATGGGTCCACCAGTGTAGGTCACTGGTGACGGAACTGGTGTATGGTGACACCTTGAGACGTTGGTTTGTGGGGGAAATAAGATAAAGAGGTGTCTTCAATAGATAGATCGGAGACTGACCTGGTCATTAATTCTCTACCGGAACCAGTTATATGTGAGTTGTACGTAGTCAAGGTTGGGTCGAGTAGTGACCTGGTGACGGGTCCTCTGGAACTCTAGTTTTACCAGGTAGACCTCCGTTTACCCTACTAGATCTGTAGAGACGAGGGAGCAGTGATCTTAAAGGACTATACACGGGGCCCTTTGTGACAAGTACTCTTATTTACGGAATTTTTTTTTTTTTTTGGTCTAAGGTACCAGTTTATTTACACCCTCTCTGGTATGAGCCTTGGAAGGAAACCCTCAAGTGTTACGTGTAACCATATAACGACAACATATTAACGATTCAGTTCGGACTGAGAAAGCGTCGGGGTATCTGACATCGGGTGGTCCGAGGGGGAACCCTGAAGGGTCCGTTTTTATGACCTCACCCAACGGTAAAGGAGGAGGTTCCCAAGAATCCCAATACTTTTCAGGTTGTCGTTTCTTGAGACATCATAAAATTAAAAATTTTTTTAATAAACTGATTTATTAAAATACGGGATTTAAATAAACTGATACTTGGAAGAAAGGTCATTGTGGAAATTATAAATTTGTGTCTCATCCTTCACGACTCTAATGTAAGTTGTCAATGTATCGAAGTCTAGATTGATGCTCTGGTGAGTACCAAAGGGATACGTTCTTGACAACGAGTTGTTTCCAATCACATCCCTAAAGGGACCACCAGGTCACCGATTCTTAGGTCGAAGGTAACATCCTCTGCACCCAAGTTAGGGACCAGTCCCTTGATTCTAGGGTGTACGGGACCCCGTTAATTCGGGTTGGTATGACACTGTTTCTGGGTTGTGTCGGTTATTAATTAGTCAAATAAAAAAATTCTGTTTCCCACTTCCACACGAGTCAGTAAAACCATCACAGGTTGAGAAACGTTGAG
The DNA here is from genome assembly GCA_006410555.1 of Capra ibex. Lineage (NCBI taxonomy): Eukaryota > Metazoa > Chordata > Mammalia > Artiodactyla > Bovidae > Capra > Capra ibex. The sequence continues at coordinate 36,095,185 of SJYO01049755.1, read as the reverse complement.
ATACCTGACGTCGGGGGTCTTAATCTCATCCTTAATTTGATCTTTACGCTACAAATCCTATAGACTTTTGGTTTAATGTTACATTAGACATTTAAAATGGGATTACATTCCTTTTGTATATAAAGAAATTTTGGTTGTCTTTTTTTTTTAATATCCACTGTTAATGTTCCAGGTTTCTTCATATGAGAAATATTTTTCTAAACAATACTACCCGGATGTTGAGTTATACGTACAGAAAAATAACCGTTTCACTTTATACCTTGTTTTACTAATGAGTTTATTAAGTTCAGTTGACGAGAAAGATGTTTATTATATTAAAACAAATAATTAAATTAGGTTCGAAGGACCCAAACTTACACCTGTACCTCCTCTTTCGCCCTCGGTTCCGGTAGTCATTTCAAGAACGTTAAGAGGTGAATTGACGAATTTACGTGAAATAATTATTTATTTCGGAATCCATGTGAATAAACTAGTGGAAACTTTGGTGATTCTTTTATGGGTCTTATAAGATACCATGTTATGTGACTTTTGGGGTTATAGACTCTTAAGTACAAGGGTGTAATGACTCTTGGGTTAAATGACACTCTTCTTTCGAGACTAGTGACCTACGATACCCAGGGACATGGTTTTAGAAGATTTTTAGTTAAAGGAGTTTGTATTTTGTAGTGGACTCTGTTTTAAATGTCTAAAGGAAGGATTGAAGTTCATGGAGGTCATTATCTTAATTTTAGACGAGTGTAAATACTTCTCTTTTAGGACTATGGTACTTTAACTAGAGATAAAGTCTAATAGTTTAATAAAGTTAACTTGTAACAGTCTGAGTACAGTTGGGTAATTTTTTTAAACAAGTCCAAATTCAAACTTGTGAAACGGATAAAATAAGAAAGTTTGACTCTTAGAATTTTTGGGTTCATACTTTTCAAGAGGGAAAAGGTTTTGTGTCAACCATTTTTACAGTGTGTCATTGTGTCAGACTTAGTTTCTCTTTTGTAAGTTTCTGAAGGCGGAGGATTTTAGACTTCCCCCTTCCAACGACAAGTACTTGAACTTAAAATTGTGAAATTACAATCTTGTTTGAAACAGAAGTGAGTAACGTAAAATCAAATCACCAGTTTTTTACTAGTACCAAAGTTCCTCAAGATTACCGTCACGGAATGGTCACATCTACGACCGTAACCTTCGACCTTATGGTTTGACACTGAGCTACTTGAACCCCTACTTCCATTACTTTCGTCAATGTTACCGTGAGAGTCGACACATACTGTTTGAGTGTTTTTCCTTACAGTACAACGAATTCTAGGACTGTCGACGAGAACCATCCAGATGTTTTACTGTTTTTACTGTTTACTTACAATATTTGTTCCCTACCTTTTCTTTTTCTTTTAACTTGACGAAAACTTTACTTGACCTTTATCGGTAAGTCGTTATGTCCTTTTGGACTACTTACTAATCTTAAGCAGGGGAAATAATTTATCTGAACCCACCAAAAAAAAAATTAACAAGTTGATCCTGTTGCTTTAAATTGTTTCTTCGATTTTTGTATGGGTATGTGTTTATAGGAAGATTCCTCCTCCGTTGGATACTGAAGACAAAGTTTTTGACGAATCTTATTTACTTGGCGTAAAAAAATTAACTAATTAGTTACAATTAGAAACAATTCTGGGACTTCTGATAATTTACACATTTCATGGACGTTATATCGGGAGTTAATTGTCAAAAACGAAGTGGGTTGATTGTGAAGAGACTCATTTACGTGAAGACTCTACGGTCGAGAGACCGGACTGTACCGTTTGTGGGTGTCGTCTCCTTGACCATGTACGATAGCCTGTAGACAAGAAGGGCAGAGTAATTCTTTGTCCTTTATTATGTTAATCTTCCCATCTTCTCTATTCCAGTGGTTCAGTCTATGAAGGTCCCTGAAACCTAACTCCTTGTTTGTCTTTACTATAGACTTCCTCGGCCTGTCGGGTCTCCACCCCGAGACATGGACAGGTCGACGGAGAGTTCCTTTTCTCTTTTCAGAGTGAACTTAGATCCGTAAAGAAAGTGTTTTTGACAGTATATATACGAAGTTCTACGTACAAGTCAAAGTAACGTCGTACCAAATATTTTCGTTTTTAAATCCTCTTTTTTGATTTACAGGTAGTTACCACAACCCAACCACTACAATCAATGAGTCAACACTGGGGTACCTGACGTCGAGCCGTCCGAGGAGACAGGTACCCTAAAGGGTCCGTCCTTATGACCTCACCCAACGGTAAAGGAAGAGGTCCTCTAGAAGGACTGGGTCCCTAGTCTGAGTCCAGAGGACGTAACGTCCTAAGAAATGACAGACTCGGTGGTCCCTTTGGGGTTTACAGGTAATCACCCTTTGTAAATTTATTTGATCCCGTGTCAGTACATTACTTTATGATACCTCATCAATTTTTACTTTATCTCGAACTCCATGACGGTACTTTCCTTAAGGTTTTTTATAAAAGTGATTACTTTTTTCGTTCGACATGTTTTTATATGTATATGTAAGCACGAACGCACGATTCAACGAAGTCAGCTCAGGCTGAGAGACACTGAGAAACCTACCGTCAGGCGGTCCGAGCAGACAGGTATCATAAAAGGTCCGATCTTATGATCTCACCCACTGGTAAGGAAAGAGGTCTAATAGAAGACCTGAGCCTAACTTGGACGTAGAGAACGCAGAGTACGTAACCGTCCGTCCAAGAGATGATGATCGTGGTGGACCCTTCGGGTATATGTACGCACACACACACACACACACACACACACACACACATTTATAAATTCATTTTTGTTTACTTTTGTTACACAAATGTATACCAACTTACATATGAAAAGTTATATATATTATGGCTCTTTAATACATTTGTCCCCATTCTGACCCTTTCTCTTTGTTCTTTTCTAAGAACTCACATACGAAAACATGAAAAACGTATAAACATTACACTCAATTGGGTGTACACGTACTAGAAATATGTAGAAGTATCTTTTCCATTCGACGGAATGAAAACTCTATGTCTCAGAGAGTCAATAATCTTGTCAATAGAGGAATACGATGTTGTATTATTTTATTAAAGGATTTTTAATTCGTTGTCGGTAATAATTTCGAAGGGACTACCGAGTTACCATTTCTTAGCGGACGTTACGTCCTCTACGTGCAAGTTAGGGACTCAGTCCTTCTAGGGGACCTCCTCCCGTACCGTTGCGTGAGGTCATAAGAACGGACCTCTTAGTGTACCAGTCTCCTCGGACCACCCGATGTCGGGTACCCCGACGTGTCTCAGCCTGTGCTGACTTCGATGATTGGTCGTTGTCGTAATAATTTCGATATTAAGTATCGGATAATTGATCTTAAATTCTCAATCAGTTCTGACAAATAATAGTAAAACTTCATGTTTGACTAAAATTACAAGATATAGTATTAAATTAACGAATTTCAAATTTATTTATAAAATTTTCATTTTAATTCTACGTATGAAATAAAAAATTGTATTTGTGTGGTCTTTTTTATATTTCATAAAGTATTTTAATAGGTCATAAGAGAACATTTATGACGTTTAGTTTTACGGTAGAGGTCTTAATTTTTAATCTTTCAATCCTTCTAAAAGGGTACCTGTAAATTTCTAAGTTTAATTCGATCGACCATTTAATTTTCGGTTGCACAACTTAGATTTTGTAGACCCTTTTATATGTTATTTTAAACTTTTGGGTTCTTCTATTGTATACATATTGTACTTATAAAATTCTATGATCAAAAAACATTCTTTTTGACCAAAAAGAACATATGGGTAAATCGTACTTTTTATCGGAAGATTAAAGTTTCGATTGATTTTTATGTACAATACAAAAAGAGAGAAGAAAATAAAATTTTTTTTTTTGGATAATGAATTCTTAAATCGTTTGTAAGTATGAGACTTGTTGAGATTCGATCAAAGGAAAAAAGAAGGTGGAAGGAGGAGGGGATAACAAGTTTGATTTGAAAGTTTGATGTACGGGACGTCGTCCACTGTCGCCCACCCCCCACGTCTAGAGGTCCTAACGGAAACCGACCACCCCGAGTAATAGATCTATCTATCTATCTGTCTATACTATCTATTATCTACACACACACACACAATTGTTCTGTCTTCATTGCTGTGTAACCATCGTTACTTGGGTAGATCGTGGGTCAAGAACCAAAGATTTACGGTGGACGGTGATTTTCCTTGGTCTTCAGGAACCGTCAACCGCAAAATCAACGATTCAGCACGGGCTGAGAATACTGCGGTAGCTGACGTCCGAGGAGACAGGTACCCGAAAGGATCCGTTATGACTTTACCCAACGGTAAAGGAAGAAGTTCCGTTAAAGGACTGGGTCCCTGACTTTGTCTCAGAGGACGAACCGTCTGTCTAAAAAATAGTGACTCGGTGGGGTTTCAGGAACCTCTTTACTAATTAAGTACACAATGCATTCGAAGGCAGTTAAGTCAAGTCAAGTCAGCGAGGCTGACTTTCTGAGAAACGATGGGGTACCTGACGTCGTACGGTCCGAAGGGACAGGTAGTGGTTGACCTACCTTAGTCGAAGGAAGTCCGTACTCAATATGATGACAACCGACACCCAAGTTATAATTACTTAGTTGTTGGATATAATTTATTCCACAGAAAGTTGTCTTTGTGTTCCAATATATAACTAACTACTAATATAACACTACACTTCAATTGGGCATAAAGGGGGTCTCGTTACGAAGTCGTAAGAGATTGTGTCACAAATGGTGTTGAAATGTTTTGTTTTGATGGTGTTTATTGTTCCTAGTTGACATAAACATGAATCAACGAGTCAGCACAGACTGAGACACTGGAAGCCAAGGACAGGTACCCTAAGAGGTTCGTTCTTATGACCTCACCCATCAGTATGGGAGGGGAGGTCCCCTAGAAGGGTTGGGTCCCTAACTTGGTTCCAGAGGACGTACCGTCCATCTAAGAAATGGTACAATTGGTAGTCCTTTCGGGTACTTATGAGCTCACCCATCGAATAGGGAAGAGGTCTCCTAGAAGGGTTGGGACCTTAGTTTGGCCCCAGAGGACGTGACGTCCGTCTAAGAAATGGTCGACTCGATGGTCCCTTCGGGGTTGACAGAAATATGGTGGAGTTTCATGAAAGAGTGTCTCATAGATATTAAATAAATAACTAAATATGTACGTTATATGAACCATTAAAACCTCACGTCTCCGGACCCTCTAGGTTAGGGTAAGTTCTATCCTTTCAAATGTGTTGACCATCGTCCCGTCTAATTGTAACACACCGAAGACACTACTGTGACTCTACCGTAGGAAAGACACAGATGTTTGCTCGTATCTAGTCCTCCGTTGTAGTAGTTTGGGTTTAAGATATTTCAATGACGGAATGTTAAAAAGTTTTCTAGTTCAAGTATTTTATAATCCCATCTACTCTTTGACTAGGTTTAACTGCCTGGTTTTGTGTAGTGTTGATTTATAATTATGTTAGACACTGTCTCTTAACCAAACCTGTATTTCCCGTTACATCCCTATTGTCCGTTTTAAACTTACCTCGGAAGCCAGATCTACCATCGTGACCTAATTACAATTAAAGGACTAAGGGTACTGACGGGACATCTCATAACGGGACGTCATCTCATAGGAACTGAATCCTTTGTGACTTCATAATCCCCAGTCATTGAAGTGTTTATCCAGTCTTTGTAATTGTTAGCCCCTTAACCCCGAGTCCCTTGGGTCCTCAAGACATACGATAAAGACACCGAAAATAATATTAAGTTTTAATAAAATGTTTCTGTTTCAAAGTTTTCGTTTCGATCGTTTCTTCGACGACCTAGATAGTT